>JAWQUT010000109.1:1780672-1828837 GCA_033807755.1 Ellobium chinense
TATATATATATAATATTTAAAAATGAAAACGCCATTTGTCATGTTTATTCCCTTTAGGCTTTCCTTTTCCCTTTGTCCATACGTTTCCCTATTTATGTCACCTCTCAGTCTCTACCCTCCTCCTCTCTCTTATTCCCCCTTCTCTCTCCCTCTCTTCCCCCCTCTTTCACTCCCTCTTTCTCTCTCTCATCCCATCACTTTCATTCTCATTCTCTTTTACCTTTCTTTGTTGTACGTTTCCTGTATGCATTGGATTTCACAATCAAACGGCATTCACGTCATGCACGGCAGCTCCCACCACACTTGCAAAGATCTGTACATGGTAATGAAGCTCGCAGACACCGACATCGTGAACCTTTGCAGCCATTTTTGCACAGGCATTTCATGAGCTCTTTGAAAGCCTTGGATGCCTCCGCAATGTCAGTCCAGAAGGGACAAAGCTTTCCATCATCTTTTTTCAAACCCCAGTCCAATGGAGAGGGGAAAGCTGCGTCGTTGTTAATACATGAAGCCCAAACGTGACCAGCCTGATATGCTGACAGAGCGCTTGTGACGTAGGAGGTATTCTATCAATTGCACGTCCTTTCTGTGCAAAGAGACCCTTTCTGGTCATGTTAACATCTACGCAGCCGCATGACTTGTCGTACATTTAAAGAGTGAAATGTTCTAGCACTTGGCTCTGTTGGTCTGAGATCTCAGTTGGTGCACTAAATAATGCAGAAATAGACATCTGTCACCGCTGGAAATTGCATCCACGTAATCCACGCTTTTCTCTTTCCCACTCCATGAAATGTTGACACCGTGTCACATCCCGTAAAAGCATGGAAATAAAGCAGGCTGTCTGTTTTGGATGGGCCCAGTGGTCTTGTTATTTCATGTGTGGATAGATATCTGAAGTCTTTTCCTGTCCCAAAAGCAATCCGGAGTTCTTCGGCTTATATGTTTTTAGAAGAGTGCTGTAGCCAAAATAACAACATCTGTATCCACGAATAGGATTATAATATTTTTGTGCCCGTGTCTGACTGTGTCTGTTGAATGCAACATCATCCTACTGTCAGCCTCCTCTTGATGGCATGGAGTATTTATAATTGGATAGCAGAGTATTACTGACAACACCAGAATCGCATGTGGACACGACAGTCCTGTCATTATCTACAAAGACTTTCGCAAGCGGACGGAATAGCTCTGTTTTATTTTGGTCATTCCGTAAAAACTCCCTCCAATCTCTTGGAACCATCACATCCAAGGCAACTTTTCTTATCCCAGCAAGACCTCGATTTGACCTGGCAGTTGTTTTCAAGCTGTACTGGTGGTGTTCGTCGAACACCAGGTCCAAACGACTTGACGCATTCGAAAATCCTGTCAGTCTACTTTTAACGAAAATCTGAACATACTCCTTGAAAGTGATAAGCCCACCAGGATTTTTCATTTGAACCATAGCTGCTTCGTCGAAGATGATGCATGAGGATGGTTAAACTTCGGCCATAAGACACGGCACAATCTGTGATTTGTTTCACTACTGCCTAACTGTCCACCACTGGACAGTGCTGGGGGATGCGTCGTATTTTCGTGTGCAAAAAAGCTATTCAAGATCGCCTCCTCTTTTCTGACATGCTATGTATAACTGTGAAAATAGACCACATGTATCTTTTAGCTCTTCAAATGTTGCCTTTTTGATGCTTGGTTTTTTATAACCTTCAGATGACAATAGTTTTACTTTGTTTTTCTTGAGGAGATCTGTCACCATGACGTTTTGTTGGGGTTTTTTTTGTGTGAAACCGTTGGTCTATAAAATGATTACACAGCATTTTCTCGGCTGCTTCGAGGAAATGATGTAGTGGCATATTTTCATATCTTTACATTTTAAAAACATTGTACTTTATCGCAAAAAAAAAAAATCATAAAAAGGGTGACCTTTGCATATCCATTACTAATAGCTTAAAGACTGTTTTTAAAAAAGGACCATCTTCTTAATCCTGTTAAGGACCGTATGGGACATATAAGGGCCCATATGATCCCTACTCTCACACAATTTGGCACTGACAGTAAGGTCAATATTTGTTTTCTTTTTGTTTGCTTGACTGTTATTACTATAACCAGCAGTGCGATATTTTATCTTCACATCCTATCTCATGCTTATCAATTTATGTACACATTTTAATCTGCCCCTAGAGGAATCTAGTTATCACTTTTTCCTGTTGCCTTGATTTGCAATGGCCTAAAGATTCAAACTTTAGAAATTAACAACACTGCACAATGAAATTCAACTCGTGGCCGGAAGACCCCCTTTGCTTTTTCACAGGTGAAGGAAAAGTGGGGTCACCTCTATCATCAAAGGATGATTCGCTATCGAAGGATTCATCTTTCCCAGTACTGGTGCTCATATCGCATGTTTTTGCCACTGGTGACATTTTTGGGGCTTCCTTAGCTACCTTAGGCTGTCTAAGACGATACCTTTGAACAAATCACAGGAGCAAAAATTAGCAACTGTGTATTTTTATAACAACTGCAATTATACAGACAAACATCTCTTTGGTATTCCCTCATTCCATACTTATCAACATCTTTTAAATGCAAAAAGAGACTATCTAATACACCCCTCCTGAGTGCACACCTCATTATTAATTATTATTATATACACGTATTATGCAATTAATATGTCAAGTACTGCATGCAAAAACTTTGTCAAGCATGGCAGATTACCTAAGGCAGACCACTTTAGGCCTACATCTTACAAGGATAAGAGGCCAAAACAGATCTACTCACTATTTGGCATGCAACTTAAAATTGTTCAGGTGACACTTGCACCTCTTCATCAATCATTGCACTTGATGTCGGCGTGCCTTTTTCAGCCATTTCCTTTGACTTGAATGACACGGAGTACGTGTGGTCCCACACAAAAGTAGAGAAAAGACTGACTAGTGGGGTGGATATATGCTGATCCTTATTCTGTGGGTAGGATGAATAATGGTCAGACTCTGGGCTAGAATCTACAAGGTGGATGTGAGTCCGGCCATTGTAAAATCTAATGGAGTTCGATAATGGTGTGGAAATGTGGAGGGGCAAGGGACAGTGGTCTAGCCACACACGGCACAACATCTCCAACAGACGGTACTGTGTTAGGCTGAGGGGCCAGCGACAGGGGGCTGACCATGGGGAGGGGGGGGGAGGTGACGGCATGCGTAACAGTGTGGCATGGGCTTGATTGGACTGTGAAGGGGCAAGGGATAGGGTTCTCGTTGTTTTCTTTCTCTTGGCCTTGCTTGGGGCTGACTCAATGCCGGGGCTGACTCAATGCCGGGGCTGGTAAGGATGAAAAAGAAAAGGTTACAGTATTTGTAGAGAACTATATTTGATTTAAAAGTTTAAATCTTATGCTTGTACATCAATGTATACTGCACTTACAAAGATTAATAAGTTGCTTCTTTACTAAGGTATGTTGCTTAGCCTATAGTATTCTCTGGTATTGGCTGTCATTTATTTATATTATCATGTATGAGCTTAACATTGTAAATCTGATAGCATTATCAATAAAAGTGTTTTCCCTTGACCACAAGATCGTGCAATTCGCTCCTTAAATTTTAAATTCCCACCGCCCTCCTTAACTACAGTGAACTTGTGCCAATCGTCCCTTCTTTCCTGTATGCCAAAATTTGTATTACTTGAGAAACACCTAATATCCCTCTAAAACTTTAGAAATCCCTCCTAAAATTTATTACAAATGGGCCTGCAGTTTACAATACAAATATACAACACTAGGTCTAAAGAAGGCATCAGACCAAATCAAGTTTTCACATTGAGCACTTTTTATTATCCATAGCACATTCTTGTAATGCTTCTCAATTTAGTATTGATCAGTTAAGCGTTGTTATGATACATTAAATATGACTATGCATTGTCAAATTTTCTGTTTAAAAAGCAGTGTAAGCTAAGACAGTGAGTATATAATAATAACATATAATACAATTATATTACCGCTATATTGTCATCAATGCATGTAGTTTAATATTTCTACCTGTATCTTCAGTTTTTCAAATATTATTTTGTGGGTAGCTCAACAATGAATATTCGGAACAAAGAGAAAAAAAACCAACAAACTTTCCCTGTCTTTCTCACGAACGCACAAAAATGTACGTCATCATTGTGGATAGTGGCACTGCACTGCACACCGTTTGTTTTAATGTCGTACCACACATAAAGTAAGAAAATTACCAAATTTTAAAAAGATTCAAGTCGAAGAATACAAGATAGCATGGTACCTGAACTAAAATTTCACATGAATTTGGTACATCAGACAACAAGAATTTGTCTTTAGCAGATACTGTATTGCCTCTGTGAGGACAACCATACAGACCGTTTATCTTATCTCTACATTTTTACAAAACAGTTTTCTCTAAACTTCCTCTTTTCATTGAAGACTTTAGTCCGCACCTATGCTGCCTTGTCAGTGTGTCCATTCAAACTATCGTGTGTAGCTAAAAACTCCGTGACGTCTTGTTTCCGGGGCAACCGACTTTTTGTGCTGGTATCATTAGTATCAATGATATAGTCATGAAAGTATTGTTTTACTATTCTGTTATCTTCCTCTGACCATTTTGTATATTTCCTCTGGCCTGGCTTTAACTTTGAAGTAGGAGCTGGTTTGGACATAGCCTCACGTGTAGTAGATGCAGATTGTTGCTCATTTTGGTGTGTTGAGTCTTGTTGCTCCGACGGTGCTCTGACCTCTGAATCTGATGGTGGCCTATCTGCACCAACACTTGGCTCGGGTTGATCCAGTTGTGCTGATGGATGCTTGTTTGCATTTTCCTAAGTTGAGTCTTGTTGCTCTCCCTCCTCTATTTCCTGACACGACGTGCTCGGCAATCTCCATCAATACGGGCCAAGAATTGACCGACTCTGGTTATTTCTCTGACAGCCATTGGACATTGGTATACATTCCGGTTGATGGCCTCAGAGTGTCCGATGAACACATTCCGCTGCTCCTCAGGAAGTTCCAAACTTGCAAACATGGTTGAGACCGTGTGCCTGGATTTGTCTGCGACTAACAGACTGGGTGCTTTCAGATTAAAATTTGAGACCTGCCACACAACTGCCTTCAAACAGTGATACCCACCTGCATGATCCAAATGAGTTATGAATATCAGGTAGTGATTGTCTGGATGAATGCCACAATGTTCTCTTTCAGTTAGGCGTTTTGTGATCGGCTGAAGTGAGTCTTTTGGTATAAGCACATGCACACGCTTACGTGATCCTTTACCTGCTTGGCAAGCCAATTTCATATCTTGAAGAAGTGCCCTTTCCTGTGGGTCACAAAAATATGCAGCCCTACTTTTTCCATATGAGTGGAAGAATTGCACAATTTTTTTTTATAATTTGGAAGTTGATAATAATCAATAGGCCTATATTAGATTAGTAGCACAAATCTGTTTGTTATTATTTACTTCTATAATATTAAAACAAAATATGCGCCGGAACATTTATATTGGAGTGATGTTGGTGTTTAGTTGATGAATCGGAAAGAAAGCGTGCACTTCGGGACAGCCCAATTAGTCTAGATACGTCACAATCATAAAATGTTACTTCTTTTCCATTTTAAATCTCTATTAAATGGATATAGTATCATTCTTACGTAGGTTTATCCTCTGAATCAAGATCTAATGCACTAGTAACAGCTGACGTGCGAATGTACCTTATTCTCTTTTCATTGGTTTTCGTACACATGGAGTAGAGCAGTACTAACTCAGAGGAGATGGAATAAAGACCTGAGCGAATGGACATGGAATAACTACTGTAGATTTTATCTAAAGTCAAAATCTGCTTTAGAAATCATTAATATCTCAGCACACACGTTCGGTAACCCTCTGTTATTTTGTGAGTTAATGGAATAGCATCAGTTATTGGCCATGGGCCTGTTACCTGATATTTATGCAAAATTGGAGATAGAATTAGGCAGTTCTGGGGCGACGACATGTTGTCGAAAAAATCTTCAGCTTTCACCCCGTTACAGTTTCTCTTTCATTTGATTTGCTTTTATTTGGCAAATTTACAAGCGACTCCTGAGAGGTTACTCCCACTATCGTCAAGGCAAAAGAATAATAAAAGATGTTCAGTGCGTGAACTTATTGGTGACATGTTTGGCTTTCATGTCATTACAAGTCCATTTCATTTTTGTTTTCTTTTCTTTTCTTTCGAATATGGTAAAACTACAAACGATTCCTGGGAGATCAGCTTCCACTATCGTCAGGCAAAGAAATCATCAGGGCAAAGAAATAACCAAAAGATCTGTACTACGTGTTATTGATACCGTGTTCAGCTTTCATCCGAGTACAGTTCGCTCTTATTTGATTGTTGTTTTGTTTTTTTTTCGAACACGGTCAGGTCAAAAGCTATCCCTCAGCGGTCATCTCCCATTGGGTAAAGGCAAAGGAATAATTATAAGACGTGCAATATCTGTTGTTGATAACATGTTCAGCATTCATCCTACTGCAATTCATTTTCATTTCAAATTTTTGTTTTATACCCAAATGGTCAAATCAGAAGCAACCCCTTAGAGTCAGAGGTCAACTCCCACTATTGTCAAGGCAGAGAATTAACTAAAAGACTTACAGTGCGTGTTGTTGATGACATGTTCAGTTTTCAGCCCATTACAGTCCTGTCTCATTTAATTTTGTCCTTCTTCAAACATGGTATCACCCACGGTTCCCCCGAGATTGTGTCCGTNGGAAAATTCTACTAAAAAAACGTTAACAGTAACCATGAGGCCGTAATATAGCCGTAATCGTGCTGACACGCCGTAAAACACAACTCACTCACTCACCCACTATCGTCAAGGCAAAAGAAGAATAAAAGATGTTCAGTGCGTGAACTTATTGGTGACATGTTTGGCATTCATCCCATTACAAGTCCACCTCATTTTTGTTTTGTTTTCTTTTCTTTTCTTTCGAAAGATCTGTACTTCGTGTTATTGATACCGTGTTCAGCATTCATCCCAGTACAGTTCGCTCTTATTTGATTGCTGTTTTCTTTTTCTTTTTTTTTTGAACATGGTCAGGACAAAAGCTATCCCTCAGCGGTCACCTCCCATTGTTGTAAAGGCAAAGGAATAATTATAAGACGTGCAATATCTGTTGTTAATAACATGTTCAGCATTCATCCTACTGCAATTCATTTTCATTTCAAATTTTTGTTTTATACCCAAATGGTCAAATCAGAAGCAACCCCTTAGAGTCAGAGGTCAACTCCCACTATTGTCAAGGCAGAGAATTAACTAAAAGACTTACAGTGCGTGTTGTTGATGACATGTTCAGTTTTCAGCCCATTACAGTCCTGTCTCATTTAATTTTGTCCTTCTTCAAACATGGTATCACCCACGGTTCCCCCGAGATTGTGTCCGTTGTCTATCTGTCATCATGGCAAACTAATTTATAACGATAAACATGCAAGTGATGACATGATAAGCTAATCAGTTGCTCCCTCTCATACCTTACGCTGTTGAGATTTTGGCTTGAAAAGTTAGCCTGTGGTATAAGCAGATTACATGAGCAGTTATTGGCGGTTTTAATGAGTGTAAAAGATGCACAAAATATGTCAGAGATAACATAGTCAGCAATTTTTCTTTGACAGTTTCTGCCCTTGTGGTGTTTTTTGTTCGTATATCCATTTGGTGGAATCATCAGTTACCTCAGAACTGTTGTTAAGCCAGATGGATAACTGGCAGATACAAGTATTGACATATTATGACATACAGTCATACACTAATCAGTTTGCATGGGATTTGAGTTTTCACCCGTTGATGTTTTGGTGAGAAAGAGCCATGCCTAAGCCGATGTCTACTCTATTCATATGAACCAATTTGAAAGTTCAAGATTGTAATATTTTTGATATTATAAGGTTAGACGTCATGTGGTTCTGCTGTAAATATTATAAACGAGTAAATATTATGAGTTCGTACCCACTTTATCATTGTCAGTTCAACTAACATGGTTCCGGTAATTTTTGCAATACATGTAATTATATATTTTTTCCTTGTTAAAATTGCATCGATAAAATGCTTCAGTTCCGTTCACAGTTGAATATTCTTGTGAGTTTGACATGTGACGTGTTCTTTAGATGTAGAAAGAGCGATTCTTTATAAAGCAGTAGGATTAGTATTATGAAGCACCATCCCTCCCCAAGTCTGAGTAGACAACACATTGGCCCTATCATCCCACCCTTCAATCCAGCATTATTCTAAGTGATAAGCCCTGTCATGATATAGTATAGAAGTTACATTGCATGTTTTCAATGAGTGACATGATATACCGGTACTATATTGTATGTTTTGATGATTATTGATTGACATGAAACATTTATATAATCTGTCTGTATATTTTCTTTTTAATTTGTTTATTTATTTCAGAGTAAAATATGTATGTGTTCCTGTATTTGAATTGTGGCATGAATGAAATCAAAGTTTGTAGAGTACGCAAGCATAAATTGAGGTGCAATAGTTCTTGTTGTGGTTAAAATGCTGGAAGCTTAAGTAGTCTACAGTATTTCTGCATCATATATGGAAAGTCTTATTAATGGAGGAAATAAAACATGTTGCGAAATCTTTTTATATTGTCTTTATTGATTATTGAGTTGTTTTCAATGGCTTCTCCACTGCTGTCCCACCCACTCCTCTCCACTCATCTCCCATCCACTCTGCTCTATTCCACAATACTCCGCTCTATTCCACAATACTCCAGTCCATTCAACTTCACTTAATTCACTTCACTTCATCAAGCACAAATATTACATTAATATTACACATTCTGCCATCCCTGAAAGTGGATCATATGTGAGGGACTGAGATTAGTCAGCTTTGCTCATGTGAGCCAAACCAAATCTTAAATTAGCGAAGTGAGTAGTATATTGCCCTTACTTTGGGGCTAGGTGCTTTGCACACGCACTGCTAGAACTCATAAACTACAAGCAAATGAAATTAGCAAAATGCTTTTGCGACCAGTTGCTACGCCTGGTCCCTTTCTACGAGAAAAAAAAAATAAACATAGAAGCAAATTAATTATTCTGTATTTGCAAGGTGTTCTGGAACCAGTTGCTCTACACACACAATCCGTTTTTTTACAAAATGAAACTTTGGAAAATACAAACAAATAGAATAAGCCAAATGTGAAAAATACAATCAAATAGAATTAGCAAATGTTCTGGAATCAGTTGCTCTATACACGCATTGTCCATCCGTTTAAGGTGAAACTAAAAAATACAAGCAAATCAAATTAGCAGAAACTAATTGTGGAAACAGTTGCTCTATACATTGTCTAGCTGTCCGTCTTTACAAGATCAGCAAGGTGCTTTGGGGCCAGTTGTGTTATACACAAATTATGTTTCTACAAGATAAAACTCAGAAAAATACACGCAGATAAAACGAGCAAAGTGATGAGAGAAACATTCACAATAATTGAATCATTGGCGTATTTGGTTTTTCCTGTTGGATTCCCAATACGTCTGGTGGAGAAGGGCGCCTTCACTCTTTCCATCTGTGTCATGATTGCCTGCCTCGCTCCCTCCCATGCCCCGGGGCCATGTAATCTGTATTGGTATGGTGTGCAGGGTCCAAATATGCATGTCAATGCGAGACGAGGATCTTTAATCAAAAGGCTGCCTGTAGAAAATAAGTAAAAATAATTGAATTTTCCTCCGCCCGCAGGTCTACTGCTAAAATGAAAGCAAACATAATCTGCAATGTTTATAGCGTAAAAGATTAACAGTAGACCTATGAGCCCCAGTTAGGATTGTCCTCTCTCATGCCGCCCTTTCTGGACACCTTTTGCAAGCAGTTTCAAAGGGCCTCGCGGAAATGGCTGTACTGGCTGTTCTGAGTTACGCCTATATGGGCCTTACCTTCGCCGGTATTTTTGTGTGCTTGTATGCTACATGGAGTCAGTGTTACTTTCGGACCCTTTATTCAGATATCCTGCTTGGTCCCAGGAGAATGAGAATGTCCATAGAAACATGACTATTCAAATATGACTGTTCCTTCAGGATGAGCTAAGTTTGCACAGGGATATATACAGTATGTGACTGATCTCTTCCGGTGGAGTAGGCATAGCAAAGACGTTAGAAAATTTGGAATTTCTTGAGTTACACCCGAAGTATTAACTCGGCAACAATGACCGCCACCACTTACGATTTCAATTTTTTTGTTAGTGGAACTTTTTATCAATGGCCTTATATCGGAGTAGGTTGTGGCAAGAAGCAAGGGATACTAGTTACTAAATAAGAAAAAGACATAAATAAAGTAAACACCACACGAAAGTCAGTGCATTCTTCTCCAGCTCTACCGCATCAGTCACAGCCATGTTGGCTTATATATAAATTCCCATTTCTATTGCTCAGAATCTCCAAGAGACCGCTCACAGAATAAAATGATTGCCCTTTTCGTAATTTGTATTCTGTTCAGTCATTCTGCCCTAGACCCATTGGTGTTGTACAAGCTCATCTTAACGAGACATTCAGCCTTTGATCCCTGTCCTGTCTCCAGGCCATACGCAATAAGAATTTGAAAAGCGAAAGCATCGGTCGAATTCTGCAGAGACTGCACACTCTCTCTCTAGCCAAAAAGAAAATCTCCTTAGCTTGGATTCCAAGCCATATTGGTATAGAAGGGAATGAGATTGCTGATGAAATGGCCAAAATTGGCCTAGAAATTGGCATACAATATAAAAATATCCCACCCACTGATTTCAAAAGCACTATCCGTTCATATATTCAAGAAAAATGGCAAGCCCGGTGGGACATGCAGACAAATAACAAACTCTTTCAAATTAAACCACATTTAGGACCATCTCATAACACTTCACAGCCTGGTCGAAAAGACGAGATTGTGTTCAGCCGCTTAAGATTAGGTCATACACACCTTACACACTCTTTTCTTCTAAACGGAGGGGATCCACCCGAATGCATAGGGTGTAGCAGTCCTCTCACCATATCTCACATCATGACAGAGTGTGCAGAATTCACCGATGCCCGCAAAAATCTCAAACATTCATCCTCAATGAAAGAACTATTTACTAATAATACAACACACAACATCTTAAACTTTATTAAAGACATAGGTCTATACGAAAGGATATAAAATCATAACTACAACGAACATATTTCTGTACTACAACATTTTACCTAAATCATGGTCTCTGCACATTTTAGGAGTGTGACCCTGCAACAGTGACGCCCGTTGCAGTTTTGAAGCCGATAGGACGGTCACACTCTGGCTTTTAGAGTAGGAAAGCCGGCGTCTAGTCTTCTCGGATAAGGACGAAAAACTAGGAGGTCCCGTGTGCACGTTGCGCACGTTAAAAATTCCTTGGCAGTTTTAAAATCGTAAAAGAGTAGGCCTAGCGGCCGCTGTCCGGACAAAATTGATAGGAAAATTTTACTTAAAAACGTTCACAGTAACCATGAGGGCGTAATATAGCCGTAATCGTGCTGACACGCCGTAAAACACAAACTCAATCAATCAATCATTTGATCTGGTGTACTCACCTAGGTCAGGCTTACAACCAATCTTTGCCGCTAGTTCATCCATGTAGGCCACGTAATCCACCTGGATGGTATGTCTCGGAGTATGGATATACCGTTTCTCCATTGCCCGTCTCTTAGCCTGTATGTCTTGTTCCATTTCACTCTGAGCGGGAAGTTTAGCTTGACCCTGCAACCAGGCATAAGAATGACAATTATGGTAACCTTCATTAATCGTAGAACGTTTCTAATGTTCGATTTCAGATTTTTTTCCCCCTTGAAATTCCAAGTATTCTTCAATTACATCATTGCTCATCTTTCCAGAGTTTTAAAATTTTATGATGTGCACGATTGTACCCACAAATACACGTTCATTTGCGTTATTTTTATCTATACATCATGGGGTCTGACAGACACATAAGCCTACTTTTGATAAAGAGCATGTCATTGTCAAGCCCCAAGTCATACGTTTTGGGGTCTGACGGACTCCTTATTATAAAAGAGGATTTACATTATCATCTACCAATACATAACCTTGCTTACATACAAAAGAGGTCAAAATGAAAAAATAAGAAGTCAAAAAAAAAGAGCTTGATCAGGGAGACAAATATGAATATGTCGCAAGATTCGCAAATCAAAAGGCATGTTTGTCAAGGTGTATCACAAAAGCTCTTCAAAATCGAATTGATCACCATAAACTCTAATTTAAATAAAAAGCAGATTTAATTATCCATAAAGAAATTGAGAATTGTTTTACAATGCCATGCAGTGTTAATATCTCACTCTAATAGTAATAAGAACAATAAGCATTACATACGTATATATATATATATATATAGAGAGAGAGAGAGAGAGAAAGAGGGGGGGGGGATAAGAAAGTGACATAGAAAGAAAGTGCCTGGTTTTAGCAGCAAGCACGCACCAAAATGTACCTAAACAGAAGACCCTTCGAAATCCATGAAAAAGCTTACCGTGATNACACACACACACAAATGAATTCAAAGTCACGCTGGTCGCCGCTGTGTAGCGAGCTGGGCCCAGCTATAAAGCCAGATATTCATTTACAGTACACCTGAGTGCTGAGTGAATACTTTTCTTAGTAGGGAAAATGAAGTAAAGTGTCTTTCCCAAGAACATCACTGTGCAAACCGTGCAACTCGAGAATCGAACCCACAAACCCTAGACTTGTGAACCTTCAGAGTGTGAGAACATTTCATAAGTCGCACGATTATGTGGCCTTCATGTCAAGATTATAAACAGATGCTTTAAGTGATAGTTTAGAAATATGGCTACTTTGTTTAGTTCGTGGTGAGGACGGTAGTTTAAAGGTATTGCAGATGGGATTAGATCTACATGGATTTGTGATAATTAGGTTAAGTACGTAAGGAGATAGAATATACATGTATGTAAGTCATACTTGTTGAGGGAGTTAGATATTGTATTTAGCCAACCTTAAATACTCGTGCAGCCAATCGACATTGCATTTCAGACACTGGTCCCACAGCACCCCCAGGCTGGATGCAACCAATCACTGCAAGAGTAGGCGGAGCCTCAGATGGAGGGAACATATAAAGGTATAATGGGGTGTGGTTTCCTTCTACCTTCAGCACTGATTGGTCGAGGAAAGGGAAGCCGATCTTGTAGCCAGTTGCCATTACGACTGTGTCTATGCCTGAGAATAACCAGTGTAAGAGAATAAAAATTTCTTGGGATTACATTTTTGACTCTTAAAATAGCATAAACCGACCTGATAAAATGATCCTCTCAAACGGTGAGAATCAAACTAAAATGGTGTCATATGAGGACAGCTTGGGAGAAAGGTTGTTACTCCATATGGTAAAATATAGTTCTAATCCGGCCGTTTAATATTTTAATACTGTATAATGTTAATGAAGGTACAGGGTCGACATGATTATTATCAACCTTATAATTTGTTTAAACTCTAATTATATAAAAGAGAACATCAATAGCTGGTTAGATCTGATTGTGGTTTGTCTAATATAGAAACCATATCGTTGCAAGCAGCGATCTCATATTTTGAAAGTCATCCGCAGATTGCCAGGAAGGATGTATGAGAAATGAAGTTTTGGTCCTAGGTGGCCCCTTGAGGTCCAGGGATCTAGAATGGCCCTTCTCTGTCTTGGACCAAGAGATAGAGATTATTAAGGATAGAGATTATACACTCAGAGTCAGACTGAAGGGTGTTTTTGTGTAGGAGAATGGGATGGTGATGCAGCCAATCGACATTCTGCTCCTGATCTATAATGTCCACAGGCGTACCACTGTGCTGTGTTTTAAATTCAATACAAATTGAAAAGTCTGACTTTTTTTCTGGTCATAGACACATTCCTGGTTTGTCTTGCATGATAGTTTAATCTAATAATTCTGCACATTCTGAGATGCTTTTAGACTGTAACAGGACCAGACCACCTATCTTGCAATGCTGGGAAGGAGGGGTACAAAGTTCAGAAGCTCACGCATGGGAAGTCAATTTAATTAAAAATAACAACAACAAATGTTGTCTCTCATGAGGGGGAGATGGAAGCTATTCTAGTATTCTTGCAGAGGGGATAAAGGGACCAAGAAGTAATTACGGTCCTATCAGCTTGAAGTTTTTAGAAGTTAACTAACCATCCTCGACAGTTCCATCATCAAATTTGACTCCAGTGGCTGTGAACGAATCAATGTTAGGCTTGATTACCACGTGACCTGATGCAATCCGATTGGGTAGCTCGTCGTTGACGGTTGGGTGAGTGGAGAATGGTCCGTGCTTGGGTCTGACAAAAAAAAAATCATTTCTGATTCACACAAGCAAAAACACGTGTAATTCAGTTATATTAACTTATATAGAATATAATAAATTAAAAATTGTAAGATTGCAAATCTACATAGGCTATATACGAGTAATGACAAAAGTAAATTACAGTATGTAGGCCTATATACCTCTCGACAACTAAAGGGAAAGTGCATGTATTTCTTTTCTGTTCCCGAAGAGATGAAAATCTCCAACTACCACTATATCTCCACATATCCTGCCAGTGAGTCTATTTATCTCTGAAGACAGCATGTAGATTGCCCTGTATCACGTCTGTGATGAATTCGAAAGACCTTCTTATGCTTGGGTAAGAGCTGGTAAAAACAAGGATACATCCTAATCCCAAACAGGTCGAGACATCCTTCTGGCATAATGTAATAGCACGCGAGCTTCGCCGTTTCCAGATAATGTGGAGATGCCCATAATGGTCCCCAATGATCTTGTGATTGCTGAAAGATCATCTATAAAAGATATTATACAATAATGATCAAATACTGTATTCTAATTCTATGCACTCCTTGGTTCAAATATTTTGTCATTTCATTCAGTCAGCAATCCTATAATTATTTTGAATGCAGTTGCAAACATGGCCGTGGTACACGTTAGGAAACGCACTGGTTGATGAGGAGATACTCGCGTTTTAAAATGCATTAGTTACGGGAGGCACAACCTAGAAGTCATTTCTAGGAGAAAAGAGGGTGAATATCTCACGGTGAATATCTCGTTATTTACAGACCAAATGTCCAACTTACCGAAGACCGTAGAGAGAGTGATCGACCTTCCTGTTCAGGTCCATCTCAGCCAGCTTATTCAACATCCAGGTTGGGAGACTCAGGGCTGTGCCGAAGACAAACCGATTCATGAAGGCGATGTCAGCTGGCAAACCTCCGTTCTGCAGTCTCTGCATCAGCCATGTTCCCCGGCGAGTGCTGAGGTAGACCTGGATTAGCAATTGAGCAAACATACAGTACATAGTTATATATTAGAGCAGGTCCCAACACAAAATGTAGCCTGGAAGAGCGACGATAGAGGTACATCTTTCATCTCCCTTTGACCATCCACACCAGAAGCACTGGCAGTAATTGAGACTTACGCTCTTAAGGAAGCTGGCATCTGATTTTCTCGGATCATATACCGAAAACGAGAAGATCCGTGTGCATCTTGCGCATATCAAAAATCCCTTGACAGGTTTAAAATCGTGGAAGAATAAGCCTACCGACCGCTGTCCGGACAAAATTACGAAGTAAAATTCAACCTATTGTCTTAGTCAGCCGGTAAAGCGCAATATACTGTTTCCCCTTCCTCCCCTCCCTCCTCCCCACAGCGTTGCTTCAGTTTTGCAAATATTTGCAAATTTAGACATTTTCCGCAAATTTGGTGCACATTGCATGAGCAGGAAAACAGATCATGAGTTCTAACTATAACTTTGCAACGGTACTTTAGTAATGCCAAGGTGTTCATGATTCTCCCAGAATCTATATTTCGAGGATGAAGTCAAAATAAATGCGTTGACTGAAGATGAGGGTATTTTTTCTTTCTAGAGCAGCAACAACTGTGACAACAACAACTACTACAATAACAACAACTACTACAACAACAACAACAACAATAACAACAACAACTACTACAACAGCAACACGAATGGATTAGTGAAGGAGAAATTAACCAGGTGCGTTGACACAGGACTACCCACTACCGTACACAGCCAATGACGTTGTGTAGTCTGTCTGTCTGTCTGTCTGTCTGTCTGTGTCTGTCTGTCTGTCTGTCTCTCTATCTCTGTCTCTCTGTCTCTCTCTCTCCTGCTCATTCCTTGTCATAATATTAAGTTCCTCTTACCTTTCCATGGCGGCTAAGTTCAACAGCAGCATCACACCCAGAATTGCCAATCCCCACCACCACTTGACGTGATCCAGGAAGTTCACTGGCTCGTCGTAGATCACGTGAGTGCACAATTCGTCCTTTGAAAATTGACTGGCCTACCAAACATGTGGAGTGTGTAGATGAAGAGAATGAGAAGACACAAAATACTATGTTTACAGATGAAAGATCTTACGAAAGACGTACACTGTTATATGAAAAAGAAAAGGAAGAATAGAATGTGAAAAAAAAATGAACCAATGAGACTACGATAGTACTCTATAGTCTTAACGCTACAGCTTCACAAAAAGCGTGTTTCGCTCAACAGCTGATGTGCAAAATTTCAACAAAAAGGGCTCTTCTCATCCCCACTTAAATTAGAATAGTTAGTATTCGTACACGCATATCGTGTAGCGCAGAAAGTGTTACATATACTACAGTGTGTCAGCTTCCTCAGGCCATACGCACTCCTTGGAGTCCTCACACAGATTTTCAAACAGGGGCGAGATACAAAATTAATAGTAGGTCTATCAATACACATGTAAACTATATACTATATCGACGATTTAATCACATGGGAGCATGAGAAGAGGTTAACTGTTGGCGACATCGTGATTTAAGAAATAAGAGCACAATCAACGTAGTCTATGGTGTTCATCTAAGAATAGAACTGCACCGTTACCAGGGAAATAAGGCATGCTGATGTCTGCGTGATGACCAGTGCAGATGAGAACGCAGTCAAAATGGTGGACACTTGTCTCTTCGCTTTTCTTGTCCTTGACCGTCACCTCCCAAAGACTGCCCGGTTTCCGATTTTCCCTTGCGAGGTAATCCAGACAGGCGTCATCGGAACTGGTGGTTTTACAGCTGGCTTTTGCACCACTTGTATTTTCAGTTTGGTGACTTAGTTTTTCCAGTCCACCTTCACACTCAGCGTTATTGTTGTTGTTGCTGCTGTTCTGGTTATTGTTGTAGTTGCAAGAATTGCTAACAAGTCCGTTGGTACTTATATCACTGCTGTCGTTGCTGGTGGATGTCTCTCGGACACCCTCATCAGATTGAATGGCAACGATCCTGTTCACGATGCTGTTACTATTCCAGAGTCCCTTGGCTTGGGTAGCACTGCTTTGTTTGATAGACAGAACTTCAGTGTTGAACTGAATATGCTTGAGTAGCTTGAACCTGAAAGTGATTTTATAGATTTGTTTGGTTTTCTGTTAGTTTGTTTGTTTGTTTGTTTGTTTGTTTATTTGTTTTTCCAGAACCGGTCATTCGGGCTATTTGGCAGTTTCGTGCCATTGTTTTTACTTGTCAATGTCAGACTTGCCACCGGGCCATAATGTTTTAAAATGACCATTCGGCCAGATTAACTGTTCCCATAACAGAAATAAATATATGTATTTACTGTATATATTATATCAATCATAGCAATCAAACATAGGTCTGATTATGAACAAAGCACA
Organism: Ellobium chinense; assembly: GCA_033807755.1. Taxonomy (NCBI): domain Eukaryota; kingdom Metazoa; phylum Mollusca; class Gastropoda; order Ellobiida; family Ellobiidae; genus Ellobium; species Ellobium chinense. The sequence goes on from JAWQUT010000109.1 coordinate 1,798,316, forward strand.
ATGAGATAAGGACATCAGTACTAAGAGCAACATGCGTTGTCTTTCTATATTTTTTTTTGGGGGGAGGATATTTCCGAATGTAGTCCGAAACTGTCAGTTCCAGATTTCTAGATTGGGCCTAGTTTCGATGGAACTTCGATATTAAGTACTGTACTCAGATAATAAGTAAGCTTAGTCCATACCTCATTATTAAACATACGTATCACTTGCATGTAGGCAATATTATTTTATCTGTTATTATTCTGGCGGACCTCGATATGAAGTACATCAGTCATTAATAAGCATAATTATAAAATATTTCTTTCGTGCAACATGGGCATAGGCCTGCTTATAATAATTAAATTATAGCCTACTGCAGACACGAAATGCGCTATCAGTCGAACTCACTTGTTAGCATACATGCGGAAATATTCCAGCACCTTTGTATGGTGCATGAGATTCGGGAATTCCCGTGGAGGTGGGAAGTCGCTGAACGACATCATTTCCTTGCTGGTGTTGATGATGGTAGAACTCATGACACAGCCACGCCCATCTGTGACGTCATCCGTGAAGCGCCATAAACCGCCTATGTCAGAGGAAGACTCGAAGCAAGTTGGCGCCATTTCTTCGTCCAAGCAACATTTGATAGCGGCCAGACCAGTGCATCCCGAACCAATGATGGCGACTCGTTTGGCCATTGTCTTAGCTGTCTGCCTAGAGAAAAACAGAGTTATGGAGAGAGAGAGAGCGAGAGAGACAGAGAGAGATAGAGAGAGAGAAACACAGAACAACCTGAATGCGAGAGACAACGAGTACAGTATTGCTGCAGAAATGTGGCAAATTTGACGCCCTGCATTGCACAGTGATACTGAAAGTACAGCATACTGCAACTGACCAAACAATGAAAGGTGGTATCTGGAAATGATTGAATTTCCTCTGCGGGTTACCACACCTAATACATGTACAAGGTATCTGCTGTAAAGACTTTATAATGGAACTTTTTGCGCTGGAAGTGATTTTTATCAACTGTCCAAATTCGCCAAAATTAGATCACCTCATAAAAGGAAAAAAAAACCAAACACGTCTACGGTATATAAAAATCACAATACCGTTATCGCAAGGACAGCCGTGTAAACGAATGTACTCATCAAATGCATGCATGAAGACCAGAAAGAAGAAAACAATACACTCTGCACTTAAGTTAAAAAACTTTCTCCCTTTGTCCTTGAACATCGAATAGGTTAGTTTTAGATTGATTCAGAAGGGCCAAAATGACTAGAAATAATCTAGCTGGATTAAATACAATAAATTTAAAAGAAAAGAGGGTGAAAGAAAGAATGAAAGATAGATAGATAGAAAGAAAGAAAGAAATAAAGAAATAAATAAAGAAAGAAGTCCTTCTATTTTTATTTCCAAGCAGATCTAGTTGTGCACGAGGTTGGAGATACTGGGAATGTAATGTAATCATTGTCCGCCGCAACAATCCTAAGTCTTATTCAGTTTCATCATTGTAGTTAAAAATGACGAGGGTACCTTTTGAATTAAGTATCCCCCCCCCTCTTTTTTGTAAAAAATACTGTAATATTATTTATGAGCTGCAAAAAATGTCTCAATTAATAGCCTAAATCAAACATAGTGTATATTATTTAATTTGAAGTGGCAGTGACAAGAAGAACTAGCTTCACTGAGTAGGCCTACCTTTTAATGTTCTGTCGGTTGAGCCGATATCTTTCACTATCTCTTGCAATAGTTCTTCTTGTTCCAATAAAAGGCTGGGTAAAAAGAATATATGTCCCCTGACTAGGAGCACTTCGCTTTTATCCTTTCTCCAGTTCCCGAAGGAGAAATTTGAGGGTAAGAGAGGCAGTGGTGGATACACTGTCATAACAACGAAGGGGTTGGGAAGGGCATAGGTGTCTGTCATAGGAGGCTGTGATAATGTCTTCTTCTTTTCCCTTTTCTCCAAGCTCCATTAGATCAGTTGAGCGCGTTCGGCCTCAACGCCCCTGCTCAAATTTTGTGTCGGCGTGTCCAGTTCCTCAGAGTACTTCACAAGCTAGTAAAGGAAATTTATTTCTAAAAATGTCTCGATTGTCTCTCCTTGTTTCTATTCCAGTATTCTCTAATCTCTTCGAGTGAACTTCCGGTGTGCTGATTACATCTCAGCTCTTCCAGAAGATCAGCTCTGTTATCAAACCAAAGTGGTCCGTAAGTGGAATGTGGAAATACTACACAGAGTTCGGCTGCCTTCTAGAATTCAGTACAAGAGCCATGTGCTTCAAGGATCCATAGACTGTAATAAAATGTAATGTTTACCTTTATGATAGTATTATTTACGCAAATTTATGCCAAAAAACCCCCAAAAAACCTTTTATGTCAAGCTAAGAACTTCTCCGATCCAGCGGCCACTTGAGGTTACAAACGCGCTTGAATTTTGAGGTCCTTGAGTTGGGCTTTATTAAGAAGGGTAATCTATTTATCACATCATTTTTTTTTTCTCCTTCTCAGGGGCCCAGTGACTTTAGCAGTGGCCTGTTCTAATGCATTTGTCACTTCCCTGGCCAGTTTAGGTTAAATTAAAGCAACACTTTCGGGTCAGAACAGAGGTTTGAAAAGATACCAATGAGCTAACCCCCTGTTCTCTTGAAATAGCCTGGGGTCTCAGCTAGCTATTTATGGGAGTGGTTCAAATGTAGAGACACAGCAAAAAAACTTTACTTGTCATGGGTAATTAAAAGTTATGTATTTATTAAATAAATAGCCAACGAAAATTAGAACTGGAGTGACGGCGATCGACAGTACATAGTAATAATTTTATAAAATAGCAGTAACCGGCCTAGTGTCAAGACTAAGGACAGTAGTCGTTACTAGAAATATCTTCATACACACATCTGGCACTGGCAGGCACATTATTCCAACCTGAATGTCCCCGCGCTGTAAAGGATTATATACATACAAAAATACGTCATATGTCACATTTTCATCCCTAACATTACTTGTATAAGACACATTAATTCATCACTGATAAGATTACCTTCTTGGAGTATGTGACAGTGTCATAGAAGTTGAAATTACATTCCTGCCCGTTCATTGGACATACAATCATAATAATTAAATCAATCCTATGGCATCATGATCCAGACAGTTATCTCACGATGACAATTGAACATTTTAGGTATTTATATATTCAGTTCCACCACGTGATCAACAGATTGTCGCTCAGAGGTTGGTTTGTTTACATAATCTGCCTATGCGGGCTGCTCCCGATGAATGGCTGAATGGCGTAAGAAAAGTATCCATAGTTTTCATATACCGAGGGGACCAAAAAATAATTTAAAACTAGAAGGCTTAATAATCAAGTGGGATACAATATGAAGCATAGTAATAGATAGATATAATAATTTAGTTACCGTATTTGCGAATTCCATTGATTTACTATATGCTTTACTTCTGTCAGCCAAAAAAACCAAATGATATGTAGGGACCAACTTCTTGGACGCACACTGGTATATATTCAAAACATGAGGTTGTTTTTATTTCAGCTGTGCCTGAATGGTAGCGATTTGAAATTTGCAGCATTGGTAGAGTTGGCAGACAATATCCATTTGGCATTGTTTGTCAAATTTCAGTTGTATAAGATTTGAACTACATTCAGTCACTTTTTTTGTTGGTGGTAGTGGTGGTGGTGAGTGGGGGTGGGGGGGAAGAGAGCGAGAGCGAGAGAGAGAGAGAGAGAGAGAGAGAGAGAGAGAGAAAGATAGGAGGTGAATCACCCAATAGCAATTTATAGATACCTTCTCTTTTCTCTTCATTTACTTTAAACTGATAACTCTGAGCATCTACACCAATGCGCAAATTCGTTGTCCCATGAAGTAAAAGTTTGGTAAAACTAATACACTTGGAATAAATGGGGGTCCATTGCTTCATAACAGAATAGAACTCCTCATCATTGGCAGTGACAGATAAAAATTTGAGTGGACACCAAAATATAAATATACAGTATACAATACATGGTATTTGTAGTGTACTACATGTATATTTTTGTATAATGCCCTGTTTTGCCTTTGAATCTCCCAATATTTTATTTTGCTTCGCCTTGCATCATTTGGTAATTTATATTTTGTCCTAATGCACCAGATCTAGAGTACAATACTACAATGAATACAGATGACAGTTTAGTGCTGAAGATAGTATGGAAGATGTAACTGGCAGCTTCTTCTTGTGTTCTATGAATTGTGTGCTAAATTATTCATGGGTAATTCACTAATTTCCTTAAGGTATATAGCAAAGCTGCAGTTTTTAGAATGAGGCAATTGGGCAAAGGCTTTGGATAGCAAATTTCACATGATACTGGACTGACACATTAACAAAATGAAAACTGTAAAAACAAAATCAAAAACAAGGAATCATTGAAAGATGAGTTTTATTAAGACTGATGCTGGTGGTAAGTCAAGATTCTAAGTGTTGCAGTGCCATTATTTGTGTACAACAGAGTACTTGAACAAATGTAATCCTCAGAACGGCACTACCTGCAGGTATTTCACATGCCACACCTTCATAGAGGAAGTTGTTAAAATGAATCCTGTTAAATAAAAAGAACTGCTATATCCAATAGATTTCCATGCATGTCAAAAGTCCTACACTGTCTACTCAATGTTTACTAAAAGTTAACTCACTCTATTCTTTAAATGAAAAGAAAATTACTCCAATTTTTCTCAGCCATAAAATTTCTTCATTTGCTTTTCTAAAAATGGGCAAAGAACCCGAACAGGAATTTTCTGTCCTTGAAAATATCACTATATACAAGTGGCAACAGTCCATGTGGAAGCAGAGGAAATGAAACAGCTCCAGCATCTGAGTTGCAATCCTTACGTCATCCACTCCTCCCTATTCCCTTTTCACTGTCCAGTTCAGTGCATGCCACCATAAGGGAAGCACTTGGAGGAGGCAGCTCCTCCCTCAAAAAAGCACCAAAGGCTGTGGGAAGATTTTGGAGGACGATAGTCTTGAGACTTGTTGGTCAGTTAACAGAGGATGTGAGGTCGACATGAGTCACAGTGTATGTTCTATCTTCAAATTTTACTGCACCCAGTAACATAGTATGTTTTGATTCTTCTAAAAAAGATAAACTTTTAATTTTTCTAACAGACAGTGGTATTGATGTATCATAATTCTCTACCCTAATGTGCTAATCGTTCAAACTGTTCAGAAGTACTTCCCATTTTTCTGGTTAACTACTGTATTGATGCATCATGACCCATTATCATTTGCGATGACATGAATCTTTCTTTCTTCCTTCTGATACGGTGACAGTGCAAAAATACACACTCCTTTCAATCCAGTATACTACTGATATAAAAAGATTTGCTTGGTCCCTACTTTAAGTTAATCGAACCAAAGAATTGGTAGGAAACAATCTGTTTAGGTAAACCAGTATACTGTTGATAGAAAACAATTTGTTTAGTCCCCGCTTTAAATTTATCTGACTTCCAAGTACAGTCAAGTGCTTACTGAAGTACTGAAATAACACATACATTGACTCATTACAGTTGCCTTGAATATTAAAGAAAAGGAGCAATGGTGAAAATTCAGAAAACCTGAATGAACTAAGGAAAGGGAGGTGAACTAGTGAGGGGGAAAGGGAAGAAGAAAGAGAAAAAGGGGGAGAAATGGAGAGAAAGAGAGAGAGAGAGAGAGAGAAAGAGAAAGAGAGAGAGAGAGAGAGAGAGAGAGAGAGAGAGAGAGAGAGAGAGAGATAAAACCTTCTAAAAACAAGACACATAACACTACATTACAAAAGCAGGAGTAATGATCATTGTAAACGTGTAAGCTACATTTCATTACAGTGTCATAATCTACAGAAACAAATGACGAGTTTATTCCTTTAGGTTGCTGGTGACTGTAAAGGAGTCAGTGCTACTTTTCCTCTTTTGGATCTTTTCTGGGATGGTTTTGTAACAAAGCTGTCGTCATCATCCAGGTTTCTGTCTACCTCTCCTGTGAGTAAGATAAAAAGAGATGTCAAAAAGTGCGAAAATTTTCACAGCAGTGTGGTGATACACTATGAAAGCAACAAATACTGACAGGCAGACAATACAAACCAATGAAGAAACTGACAGTGTGTGGATTTTCTGAAGAGTGGATTTCTGCACAAGTGTGGAATATTAGTAGTGCTGGAAATGGCAGAGCTTATTTGAGCAACCAGTAACAAAGGTATAATATCAAATTCATTGAAAACTGTTATTTGATAGCAAACAGCTTAAGTTCTTTTGTGTTTTTTTTTTTCAAAACTTTTCCATACAGAGCACTGCAGAGATTCATAATATGCCCTTTAGTGGCAAACATGTGATTGCATGATGACTGAACATGGGATTGAAGAGTTAAGAATAAGTGGGCTCTTTGAATACATACGATTAAAATTTGTGAAGTTCCATTGCATTGCTGAAATACTTTGTGAATAGGAATGTATCAGACTCCATTTCAGAGCCCAGATTTATCTGGTATAAGTCTCAGCCTAAACTCTGAATTGCCTTAACATAGTCTGAAAACTGACATTTCTGCAGAGAAAACAAATCAAAATTAGGCAAATGATAAAATATGAAGTAGTAATTCCTTCCTCTAGTGTGACATCAGTGGGCAATAATTTTCCATAAATTCCTACTTAGGAATGTTGTGGTTTGTACTTTTTTATATAGTCTATACAAAAAAAAGTTACACACTATTGTGTTGGATGGGGTGCTGGTGCTAGTGCAACCAACAAATTATGGAAAATAAAGTATGATGATGTTACTATTAATAGCTGAGTCTGAGACAAATGGCAGGCCAATCTAATTAAACATGAATAATATGATAAAGTGAATTAACTTGTACCATGCTGTAAGTCAGCCCTTAATCCTAAACCAAGCATTCCCTGCAAATTCAGGCTTTGATAATAGAATGTAGAAGGATTTATAGCAAAGTACAGGTCAATAATCCTATAGATACATGTATTACTTACTATTAGTCTACCTTAACAATGAATATATCTATTCCTTATACACACTCACCTTCTTTGCCCAGTGCAAACAACTCCTCATCATTGTCATCGTCTGAATCTAAACTGAAGCAAGGCTTGTTTGTCTTCTTACGGCCTTTCACACCCCTACGAGGCTTGTAAGGACTCACTGCATCCACTGGTTCATCCTCCTCTTCATCTTCATTTATGTTCTCCTTGTTTGCCTTGGCTTTCCTACGACCTGGGGTCAAGGGTGAGCAAGGAACTTTACAGATCTTGTAGAAGCTAAACTGTGACATTCTTTGTATGGAAGCGTGATGTATCAAAGATGCCAACATTACAGATAAATATATATACTAAATATTGCTGAAATAAAAAACATATATTTGGAAAGCTAACAATGTAAGATGTTGTGAGGATCTGAAGTCAAGTTTTCGAGGTCTGGTCTTATCTTGTGAGTTGGCACCTCTGAGAAACACTAGTATACTTATCCTAGATTTGAGACTACATTATCTATTCAGTGATATTCAAGTGGCACAAAAGTAATCAATTATTGCTGAATATCATCCTGCTGGTGTGAAATACAGTATTAGCTACAGATCAACAACATGAAACCCTGCATGCAGTTTGGCTGCCCTTGCTGGTACATACTGTGTCACTTCAGACCTGTTGCTAGGACAGACAGGTCAAATCAAGTTTTTAGTCTCCTAGGCAGCATTTCATTCCTTTGCTCTATCTAACAGCTATGCCCTTTGGCACTACTCCCGAATAACTGCAAGATGAGTTAACAAAAAAAAACAAACACATGAACTTTTCAAATTTATCTTTGTTTAGTTCAGTTTCAGTCATGCAGTTGCATGGCTCTATTTTGGACTATACAAAATGCATCTGATGTTTCATGGTTCCCTTCACCTACTAATCTGGAGCCCCCAGATTTTTTTCTTACATAGAGGAAAAAGCCAAATTTGGCTCACCTGGTGTTTTTGTTTTGGTTCCTTTCCCTCTGCCAGCTACAACAACTGAAGGCTTACTGAGTGCAGCAGGCACCTCTCCTTCTGCCAGTCCTCTTGTGTGGGCTTGTTCAACTTTGTCCTCAAACTCCTCTAGTGCAGCCTGTAGAAAAATCATCCCAAGAAAGAAAATGAAAATTCTGATAACAATGATGCTATCTTGGCATGAGAAAAAAAAGGTGGATCAGCATCTTGATCCACTGTAGATGTTTGTCTTCTACAGTGATAATCCAGATGTTCTTCCCTTACAGTGTCAAACAGTTGACTTCCCTTAACTGCAGTCTGAAAAACTGCATCTCCAGTTTACATGCAAATCTTCTACCTTATGAAACACTACATTTCTACATGAAAATCATTAGATAATCACAATTGTCTAGTCACAACTTTTTCTATGCTTCCAGGAAAGTTTAAAAATAAAGATTTCTCTTGCAGTATGTTCTGTTTATCACTGTTATTACTGGAATATAATCTCTGACTTTTAATTATTCACTCACCTTGGCCTCTGCACGGATAAACTGTCTTGACTTGCTGATGATCTGGGAGAAGTGACCATAGACTTCATTGTCCACCAGCTTGTCGGCGAAACATGGGAAGTTCTCCAGCAGTTTCCTCAATCCTTTCTCTGAGTAGGAAAGCTGGCAGAGGCAGAAGGATAGATCTCTCACCTGCCTCTCAGTCCTGGAAGGTAAAAATAGAGCAGGTCAAGGTCTTTTCCTATATTTCACTTGAGTTAAAAAGTTTGGGAGTATGGGAAGCGATTTACAGTCTTATTGGTGCTTATTTAGTCTAAGCATATCCTCTGTGGAACAAAAGTGATCATATGACAAACAATATTCATTCTTTCTCTCCCTTTACCTTGTAGCTCTAAATCTGTGACACAGTTTTTCTGCCAGGCTCTCACAGTGCTTGCTCTTCTCAATGTGGGAGAAAATATACCTGTAACAGAAAAGAAAATAAAAAATTGTGTACAATGAAACCTCGCTATACCGCCATTCCCGCATACCCCCAGCTTTTCGCCGTGGAACGGATCTGACACCTATACACAGTCACTAAAAATCTCGTTATACCGCCATCCGCCAACAGTTTAACTGTTACATTCATAACTTGAGTATAGTAAATATTGCTCGTTATACCGCCAACGTAAATTTAACCCCTACTCCCCACCTCTACCTAAATCCAGCTAACAGACGGAACATCACTTGACGCCACAGTCTGTACTTGTTACTCAAACACCAATCCTATTACACACTCTCCGCTTTTGGAAGCGAAGTCCTGATAGGCCTACTGATGGGGCATGCAGAGGGAAAGGCGGGTCACAGTTCAATCTTCTCTCGCTCAATAGGCCTAGAGAGTTTGCGAATGAACGTAAGCGCGCGCATGGTGATGCTTCAACTGGTTCGCACCGGTCGCGGGGTACGATGCAAACACTACACATTGATCTATGACGTAGGCCTAGCGCTCGTATGATTCTCCGACCCGGATGTGTAATGTGTAGTAGTCAACTTCTTTTCTTATCATTCTCCAACTTGACACATACGTTTCCAATCCTCAGTTCTTGCTTGTTTTTAATTTTAACTCTATTGTTTTAAAGGGAGATAACTGCATTATTTTAGACAATGTTAGCCAGTCCAGTGTTGGTAAATTACTTGTTCTACAGGGTATTTTCGTTGTACCGCCATTCTCGTTATACCGCCATTTTTCTGTTTGCCCCTTACTTGGTGGTATAACGAGGTTTCAGTGTATGTGAAGGAAACACAAAAAAGCAAAGATATCTATTCAGCTTCCACACATATCACTGATATTTTGTACCCATAGGAGAAAAATTTGCAAAGAATATAAAATGAAGACAACAAAATATCCTGAAATCGCAAATGTGCGCCCAAGGCCATAGAAACATTTTTCTCAGTGACTCTCCTTCAATGTGAATGTCCAGTTACATTCATTCTTATGACTTCTAGGATAGTGATAATTATGTGGTAAAACAGATGACAAAGAGAAAAAAAAATATCCCAGTGCCTAACACTGTTTAATCAACTCTAAACACCAATACTGATGATTATTTATTTTGATAAGACTCTGAAATTACAGTATGGCATTTTCCACATGGACATACTGCTACATATGGGCAACTCACTTGATGATGGTGCGAAAATGCTCTTCCTCCACTCCAATGTCAGGATCTGATAGTCTGGATATGATGTCTGGCATATTGTACATGGAGTTACCCTAGCGAAGACATGACAACAATACAAGAAGTATAAAGGTGATGTCAACAAAGCTGCCCATTGAAGTGTGAATTAAAATCATCAAGAAGGGATAGCTATGACCAAATAAGTCATCAAAAACATAAATATCATAGCTGCCAAGTTTCAAAAATCCAAATAAGGAACACCCACCCTGCCGCGGCAGATAGTATCCCCAATTTTCCAATCTGGGGGGGGGGAGAAATTCCACCAAATAGCTGCCAAGTTTCAAAAATCCAAAATTAAAAGGAACAAACGTAGTAGATAAAACCGGAAATGAACGGTAGCAAAATCCGGTTCACATACGGCAATTCACAATTACCAAACTTTACCGTCGATTGCTGAAAAGGCACATCGGACATTGAAATATTGCGTTGCTGACAAGCCACATATGGGTTAAGAATGGGTTTTCGAAATATGGACTCACTGAGCTGATATAGGATTTACGGATTATGGACCAAAATACTGAACAGTTCCGTATAATACGGGACACTTGGCAGCTATGTGTCTGTGTATCACAAGCTTACTCAGTAACCCCCAATGCAGGCCATGTCTACCAAAATCACATTACAAAAAGAGAGTGGGCAAAGGAAAACTGTGCACCTTCCTGTCGACACACTTACATGACCAAAAAAAATGGCANGTTGCTGCTTGAAATTTAATTGTCAAAGGACTTTCTATAAATTTATACTTTTAAGGCTGCAGAGCATGAAATGAAAGAAAAAAAAATATGGTGCCAGTTGCATCATGAAATGTTACACACATGTTCAAACCACTGTGGCAAAAATTGCAATTCACAAAAAGTGAATCAACTTTAACCACAAATGATTTCACACACACACAAGAGTCTATATTTCTCCATGACTGACTTAGGTGGCCTAACACTCTCAAGATCTGTAATGCTGCTGACAGGATTCCCTACCAAATTTTCTTCAACCCAAGACTTGTAACTTTCCCTGATTAAAGTCATATTCATTATCAACTGTTGTGTTCCTTGAAAGTATATGGAATATGGAAACATGTGGAAATGATAAATCTTGTTAAGTTCCACAGTGTCTATTCAAGAATGGCACAGCTTACATTGACTATTGAATTAGACTGTCAGAGGAATTTTTCTGTTCCACACTCAAATGTTGTATCTGAACATCGAGACAATAACTATATTGATTACTACCTGGCATACAAATGGGGTGTCCATGGCTCAATTAAGTTGGGGAACCGGAAGGTGAGATCACCAAGAGCAATGATCAGATTGGAGCGGATGACTGGGTAGGATGACTTCTCAACTATGGTAAACAGTAGCTGCAGCTGGGACTCACAGAACTGAGAACTGTGGAAGAATAGAAACATTTAGCAAGGGGAAATATCAACATGTTTGAAGTTGCTTAATCTAAAACTTTTCTCCACATGCCTTACCTAAGCTATGTGAGATATCTGATATGGCTGGGCCAAACAGCTAAAGATGCTGAACTTGAAGAGAGAAAAAATCAACATGAAACCCATCAGTCATGACTTAGTGTAGGTTAAGTGTCATGATATAAAGACCTGAAACATCCTTCAAAACAGAACTTTTGCTCTACAGATGTTCTGTTGTCAGGGAAGGCAACAGCAAAATTTCAGGCATCAAGATTAAGAAAAGGGTCTCTTGTCATTTCTCTACTCTAGATTTCTACCTATTACTTATAAAAAATCTTTTTCTTCAAAGCTGATTTTCAGACTGAAAATTCTCAGCATGCTGCCATCCCTGTGTTGTTTCACTAATTCATAATAAATTTCTGTCACAAAACAGGGTTCCAGTTACCTGGCACTTCGTAGTGCTTTACTGACTGCAAGACTAAGACACTGATGAAAACAAATTTCTGCTGGGATGATATCTTATCATGATAGAGGCAAAAAAATTTGAAATTATATGTTGCATATATTAACTTAGTCTGCCCAAGTTTACATCTCACTTCCAAAAGTTGAATGTAGCTTTAGGAGCAGTACAACAGATCATTATCTGAAACAATGATAAAACAGCCTATTGTGTCACTACTTTCTCTGAGCATCAGACACAACATCTGAGAAAAGACACCAGAATCTAGCAAGACCTAACTACGGGATTATCCCAAGAACATTAGGTTGGTCTGGTATTGTAATTATACAACTCAAAGCTTCTCATATGACTAAGATTCCTGGGAAAAGTGAACAATAAAATTAATACCTTACTACCATAGACCTAGCCAGAGCCAGGGAAGCTGCAGTCTGCAACTCAACATCAGGGAATCGTGCACTGTTGCTGCAAACAGCTATCAGCAGAGGATGGAAGCCACTCAAGAAGTTTTCACCTGAAGCAAAGTAAACTTTTGGACTAGACAGTTGTTTTTCTCTTTTTAAATGTGTTCTAATTATTTAGATATTCAGTATGTTATACAAAACAGCTGTGACAAGCAAGGATAAATATTTGGTTTCAAACATCTAGATTTTTTTATCATATTTGCAGCGAAAGGAACAAAAACATTTCTTCAATTTTTGAGGCCCAGATCGCCCCAGTGGGTAAACCCCTAATCCTCTGAGCAAAGCCATGAATAGACTAAGGGAATAACATAAAGTGAGTCTGCCTGAGCTTTCCATCTCTTTGGGGTACTTACTTTTAAAGCCACACTGAAATATCAGTCTTATGGGTTCAAAGGAGTTTTATCGTTCACATGAATACATACGCAACTGAATATTAAAAATTAAAAGGATTCAGGGCACTAGCTAAGGAGCAAATCTTTGCATCATCTATATAAATACATATGGCTGCTTCATGAACTGTTCTCAGAAACTGAAGACTGGCAGGTGCTGGTTTATGGGTTCAATTTACAGGCCAGGTGGAAAAGGATACTTTACTCCCAATTATTCACTTGACTCAAATGTGAATGAGTACTTGGCTTTTGAGCTGAAGTGACCAGGGTGCAGCACTGTGGTGATGAGCAATGACTTTGTAATGGATTTTGTTTATGATATATTAGTTGTGTTAGATGTATTATGTTTCTTTTGTATACATATGTATCATGAATGAAATGTATTACAGCGTATGGCATTGTTAAAAAAAAAAATTCCCGAACGGGCAACTGAGGGTAAAGTTTATCTTTATTATTTTTTAAATTATTGAAAAGTTGCTTACCACTGAAAATCTCCAGCTCACATAACCTCCTGATATACTCAGCTTCTGTATCTTCAGCTGATGCCCCTGCTAGTGCCATATCTTCTTCAAGCTCAGCCTCTGAACGGGATGCCTGAAATACAAATTTCCTTCACACATTGTGCTAATTCTATCACATCTTCGCATGGCAGTCATGCATCATATGCTAATGCTCAACTCCCATCTGGAATAAGTGCAAAATTTGGAAGGAAATCTTGTGATGGTAATTTCAATTCATTCTAATCAGCCCTCAACCCATTCATATACATATAGGACTGCACCAGGTTTTCCATATTTCCAGATGATTTAACATTTTTCCATGGCAAAATAGTTATTAAAACTATCATGACAAAATTTTGTCACATGAAATCTAACCACTGACATGTTTCTGCTTTGATCAATGCAACAAAAAGTGGTTCTGAACAAAATTATTTACCGCCAAACATGATTTTCTTAATTTTCCATGATTTTTCATATCCTTGAAGATGCTTTCTTTGAATTCACTGGACCCTAAAATGTGACAGAGAAATAAAACATGAAGAGGGACATAACACTGGGACAGAGAATCTGGCTGCATGAAACCTTGACGTCTAAAGGAATATGTCACTGCAACCCTGGGTTATAAAATGGAAGCTGTCATCTCAAATCCCAGGATAATGCATTTGCTATATTTCATGCTGATAGTTGTATGTATATAAAGCAGTGACATAAAAGGCTGGTGAGGGGAAATGACCAAATGCCAATATCCATTTCATCAGGCCAATAACAAGTCTACCTCTGTATTTCATGAAGTGGTGAAGAAGAAACAAAATGCAAACCATACTCTTGCAATGCTTGTTTCAGCAAATAGCCAGATGTTAAGAAAACAAAATCTGGGGTTGCATTTGTACACTTCCAAGATCATGATGTGAGCTACTGTAAAATACATTATCATTTTGTTTGTGAAAGAGTTATTCTTGTAATCGAGCAATGACTGAAATCAAGCGAAAATGGATCGGAGCAGTTGAGGGCTGAGTGCATCATAGTGCATAGTGTTTTTGATTTCTATGTATGTGGTGATTTATTGATTGTGATGTATGGATATGGCCCGGAAGGCCTACAAATAAACAAATCTTGAAAATCTGAAGTCTTGTTAGTTAAAATCAACATATCTGGTTGCTATCAATATGTTAAATGATTCAAAACACAATCTTCCATCATCTATCCTAAAGAGAAGAAAAGGGCAGTACCTTGGAACTGTTGGATGTATCCACTTTACTCCTCCTCCGTCCTCCTTTCTTACTCTCCTCAGTGACCAACTGTCTCCTCTTCATCTCTGCCAGAACATCCACCTCCATGAAGACTGCCTGCCTGAAGGCAACCTGCCCTACCAGTGACAGAACTCTCGTCAGCACACAGGTCCTGATCTTGCTAGGAACTGAAGCTGCAAGAAAGCAATCTTCTAAATAAACACAGTGGGAACCTTCAATTTACAGCTTCATATTCTTGAACAATTACATGCAGTGAGACTCTGTGAACACACAAATGCTTCGGACCAAGCTAATGAGTGTGTTTTATCAGAGTGCCTTATATAAGGGACAAGACAAAACAGTTGGGACTTAAGAATAAGAATATAGTAACCAGGGAATGTGTTAAGGTAAGGTAGAGTTAACAGGATTCCACTGTATTTGCAGCACTTTGTTCCAAGTCTCTTACATCTAATTTTATCCATGTTGTCTGACATTTCAAAAACTGTAAATTTTGAGTTGGTCCCTTGAAAACTGATTTTATGAGATCCTGTTGAGGAATGCAAATAATGAAGCACTTGAAACTGGCCCAAAAAGTGATGCACAATGGCTGTCATGGGAATCAGGTCAGTGGATGGAGATACTCAAGGAGGCAACTCAGGTCGGAATGGGTTAACCTACAGACCAGGAATCTGCTGAAACATGTCATATCACAACTCACCATCTCCACCTTCAGACTGGCCACTCTCTGACTCCTGGACTGTTTCCCCAAGAACCTGGACCAGCTCTCTCAGGAGGTTAGCGCAAACAACATCTGGTGCCTCTGACAGCTTGTAAATAACTGTCACTGCCTGGTCTGCCAAAGGGATCCAGTAGTGGCTGGTGCTGTCCTTAATTCCTGAAATAAGAAAAGACTGAATGAAAAAGGATAACAACTGATTTCAAGATTTGATAAAATGTCTACTCTAAGATGAATCACTAATGATGAATACTCATCTAAATAAATGCTTATACGAAAGCAAAAAAAGCAGTTTACTAGTTGTAGACACATCTTTTTATAGAGTACATTAAAAAAAAACCAACAAAACTTTTATTTTCAAATCAGCAATATGTACAGTGTACAATGGCATTAAGACAATAATTAGAGAATGTTGACAATCAACATTTTACAGTGAATCTACTCTGTCATGAGATGATCATGGGTGATGGCGATAATGGTGAAGACAAAAAGCCTACTTATTGATGATTTCAACAAAATACGTTACCAATACCCAATATATTATACATGTAATTGAAAATGCTGTCAACATTTTTTTCATGCGAATATGTACTGACCTAAAAGGACAATGCAACTTGATTATAATCATTCCTGTCACTTTTATAAACTAGGCCTACATATCTTATCCACAAAATTCTTACTCTTATCTCCACATCTTGAATCTTTCTTGCTCACAGAAAAACAGTTACTTGCAGTGCACTGTGAACTTATATTTCATAATGCACTATGAAATTTATTTTTTACAGTGAAGCATGCTGAGTGAGGGAAGCAAAACAAAAACAAAAGACTATAAAATACACACAAAATGTGTGAAGAATTCTACCTTTCACTAGGATGGTCTTCAGCCTGTTGAAAAGCTCATGATCAGAGGGAAGACGAAATGGTTCAGGCGCTGGTTTTCCTTTCTCCTGGGAGACATGCAATATCAAGGTTGAGTGAGTTAATGCTAATGTTGTTCTAGTGATAATGGTAATGCATTATATTATGGTCTCCCCGTCTCTATAGCCTGTTACTCATTAACATCCCAATTTGCATTCAGAGTCACGTCTTTCCAATGGTCACAACAAGATAACCAATCCAACCCAAGGGCCAATCCACAAACTTCACACCTGGCAGTCTTCAGATTGTGAGAACACCTCATAAGAAGCACAATCAGTAAAACTTTTGCCACCATTTGCCACCAAAGCTAGCGATTTCCAGAGGCATGTCTTCCCATGACACACGTTACAGCATCTTCCCACTTCATCTGAGACCAGCTGAGTAGGGAGAAAGCAGAGGCCTTGGCATGTGTTTATTTAATAATGCATTTACTAAACCAGACTGAGCAAAAGAGAGTGACTTTTCCTGAGACAACAATTCATTGTGCTTAGTTTTAGCTAGAGATTTACCAAGCTAAAGAAATTTGTTTAAGGTGAAAACTGCTTACTGTTATCTTGTATACTTTAATACACATTCCTATGATATCTTGTTTACAAATAGAAATGAAAAACAAAAACACTGAAACAAAGATGTGTGCCACACAACAAACCTTGGGGGCAGAGGTTAGTTTGAGTAAAGCAAGGCAGGTTCCCTGAGCTAGAAGAAAGTCTGTCTCTGCCCTCGCACCTAGACCTTCCTGGATCAAGACTTCAATGTTACTCTTCACAATGTCTGGCTCAGCTCTGAGGGGAAAGTTAAGTTTCAACTTTTGTACTGCTGTATAAACCATGAATATTGGTGATAAACATTTGCATTCTTGAAAACCTGTAGCAAGGAACATAATACAGGAAACGCTTTCAGTTAAACCAACATGATTCAGAATGCCATGCCATAAAATAAAAAAGAACATGGGTTAAAAACATTTCCACAAGCATACAAGTTTTCATTAATTCTCAAAATGTTACACCCAGGGATTAATGAAAGATTGAAGGTTGCAAGGGCAAAAATGGATGAAAATCAGCTTCATAACCCTAAACATTTATATCAACTACACTGTGACTCCCACTCACTGTGCACACATGGCTATCAGAGTTACAGCAGCCCGGGCATCCTGAGGCGTGATTGTCCCTGATTTCATGGTGAATCTCTCCCACAGTGCCTGGATGACTTGTGGGCCAATATGGCCACTCTTCACAAACTCTGACACCTGCAAATAAATGAAGAAAAAACCAGTTAAAAGTACAAAATCTTAGAATAATGAAGGGGAGTCACTCATTCATAACATGAACCGGATGTTGGTTATTACAACTATTAACAATCTACGGGCTACCTGAAACCAAAATCTTAATTCCAGACACCCTATAATTAATTTAAATGCCAAATAAATTTTCTTTCATCACCTAATCAAGGTAGACATCACTGGTTTCTCCCAAGCACACTTGCATTATCATGATCTTCAAGAAGTGCAACAGTGGCATTTATTTGTTGAAGTAAGAACATGACAATGAACTGCTAATTCTCAACACTGACAATGTATAGAAATGCTTGCCTTCATTTACATGTCATACATCAACCTCTGATAGCACTGAAAGGAATTATAGTGTTTGGTAACTATCACCAGTAGTGTATATTCAGAGACTAATATGTCAACAAACACCAAGACTGACCAGAGCTTCCAGTGATGTCAGATCACCAAATGTTGAGCCTGCAACCAGACCTGACAGATTCTTTACAATTCTTGAGGCTATGGACCTGGTGAAGTAGAGGAAGTAAACAGGATGAATGCAAGAAAAGTGGACAATATGAATGGGGTGGCTTTGTGAGTAGCCATATAGATATACTGGGATTTGGGAGGGGCTGATAATTAAGCTCATGTTATATGCAACAGATTGGCAACTTCAATTCACTAGAAAGTGTAAGTGTCAATTATCATGCAAATAAAGTCATAGAGGAATGGGCCTAGTGGCAAAATTTGATACGAAAACTCTATCCAATAGATTACTGTTATAGCTACAAAAATGCACATAGCCACAATCATACTGAAGTGTGAAAAAAAAAAATATACTCAGGCAAACAACACTCAGCCAAAGACATCATGTAAAAATGCAAAATGCTGATATAAACCTAAGCATGACATTTCAGTTGCTCATATGACACTCTTTTCTCTGCTCAAGAAATTTCCTGTATAGTGTCATGTTTAATGTAATCTAACTGCCCACCTTTGGTTCTTCTCTTTTGGTTCCAAGTACAAAATCCTATATGCATCTACCACTGCTTCCCTGATGGTTGCCTCCTGAGACCAAACCAGCACCATCATCCTCCGCACACCGACAATAGCAGCTGAAACTCCAAATTCTACAGCTGTCACAAAAAACTGGATAGCTTCCAATACATCTGTGGTGTTCTTGGAGCCTAGAAGTTGACAGATCACTGGGATACACTGCTGTACTTGCAGGGCAAATGTCAGTGAGTTCTGAAAGATTTGTGAATTCCATAAAGTATTAAGTTAAAAAACTTTAGTGTTCTATAATGACATGTGGAAACTTAAAGCAGTGAATGCTAAGATATACGTATTTTTGCAAAATCTTCTAGTAAAAGTGAGAAATTTGTGTCATAAATTTAAACTCTTACAATGGTTAGGAGCCCCTAATCTAATTATTTGTTAATGGAACAACATCACCGCATTCTGGACAGGTCCTTATGAGCTCAGTTTTCAATTCAAAACTCAGTGAAGAGTATCTCTATCAATTATTGTCTAATTGTGCATTCTCCTTGAGCTTCTTGCAAGCCAGCTTTTTCTTCCCTCTCCTGTTCATCTGCTTATTTTTGACATTTTCCACAGACAGTGGTGGTCTTTCCATTCCCTCTTCTCCCTATCTCTCAATTTTAATGAAAGTTCTTTCAACATTGGCATACATGGTCAAATGGAATTTGGCACTTCCAAGAGACCCATAAGCAAGTAAACATGGCATATGGTATTTTCTAGAGTTGAGTGTGATTCCATATGAAAAACGCAGATTAAAATCTCCAGAAAGTTTCATTTATCAACATGTTAGGCTGCTTCTCCACTACTACCAAAGTTCACATACCAGGTAATATACCATGACTATCAGCTGTACACAACCTTACATGGCTGTCTTGGGCGTTCTGTAATATGAATTAAAATCACTTCTTTCAGCATAAGAAAAATGCCCTAAGAATGCATATTATACATTTTCTGAATGCTCTAAACAGACAAGTCAGCAACATGGCTTTCCAAAGGACCTGCTCTGCTTTACTTAAACATCATTAGCATTCTGTGTATCATGGTATAGCTTACCTTGAGATACTGCACCAAGGTCTGTTGCTTGGCCAATTCTGTATTTTCTTGGTCGTCTGCAGCAGTAGTGCTGGTTGTGCTTGTATCAGGAGTGTGGGTTGGAAGAGGGCCCTTGACCCCTTTTTGACAAGATATGCATTGAAATGATGTAACATATTGGACTGACAAGTACTTATCCTAGCCCTAACATTACAAAATTACATATTTTAAAAATACCTAGTTGAATTCACTGAAAACCAGTCCAGTGTCCTGGGGACTGAGGCAGGGTCCAGGGATAGTGTCCTGGTGAGGGTCCAGGGGAGTTCAGATTACTGCACATATTTTACGAGTATATGGGGTCATTTTGCACACAGTATTTTGAAGTTCACTAGTATTAAACTACGATGAAATATAGAAATGTTTCATAACTCACTACCTTGATTTCTTAATTTCAGTAGAATTACTGAAGAGCTTCACCCATGTAAATATGATATTTCTCAAATTTGTTTCTTATTAGGAAATATTAACTATTATCATAGTTTTAGATTCTGTTGTGGAACACATATCATTTGAATTAATACTCACAGGTGAAAATGACATGTAATGAAAATAGCATAAAACTGCTGAGTCTGGGCTGGAGCTATGTTAGAAACCATAGAATAAAAAGGTAATAATACACTGCAAAGTATTAACTAACAATAAAAATATTAATAATATAAAGTCTTGTGACCATCAAACTGAGGTTAAATAGTGGAAAATTACACCCCTGAATATTATCAAAATTATAACAAAACACTCCAGGATTGTGACAATCTTGTAATGAGAAACGTAGATTTACAAACTCACACTAGATAAAGTGTGTGAGCAACATATGAGACAGACTTACAAAAGAAAATTTCCTTAATGGCAGCAATGAGTTTTGTGGATGTCACATTATCATCATCAGCAGCATCACTGTCTTCTCTGTCATTTTCTTCATCATCATCCTCATCATGTTGATGTTTCCTGCAAGATTTAAAGGTGGAAAGGACCATGCATTAATATTTCAAACAACCCACATTCAAATAATTCATGGAACTCAGGACTACCAACTCTTTTAGACAAACCATAAGTCATCACCATAGAGAAAAAACGTAGAAAGTAAAGGCAATTTTCTTCTTATCTAAAGTTTTGATCAAATCCGTCTGCTACAGCCAAATGAATGAATGATGCCCAAATATTCAATAACTGTATGTCTGTCAACATCCCATAAGAAAATCTATGTAGGCATTATATCCCATTCATAACAGATTGTTGCAGAAACTTTGATGCGCAGCAAACCTTCTCCACCATCATCACACAATTAAAGTTCACTTTACTAAAGTACTCACTTGTTGAGCACTGCAAATACCGCCAGGTCTGGAAAGCTCTCCATTGCAGCTGTTGTCAAGACCATCGCCTCCAGGAGCTCATCATTCTCCATGTACTTGACAATTCTCTCCATCACTCTATTTTCATAATAAAGCAAATAAAAAACATAATAATGAAAGTCTGTTTATATTTTCAAGCAACAGACATTATTATTTGTACAATGAAAGAAACAAAAATACCTGTGAGGTAAAACAATTTTCATAACTGCAATATCAATTTCCAGATGATAACAGTGTGAAAATGGTAAAAGCCTGAATTATACAACAATTTTGTTCCTAATATCCTATTCAGGCCATGCTTTGAACTATTTAGTATACAGATTGCTATACTCAAGTTTTGATTTCTTAGGTCTGTAGGTTGTGTTGTTCTTTCCTCAGTGCTACTATTTTGGGATAAGTTGTTGGTGATACACCCCAGAATGCCTTTTGTAACTTCCTGACATTGTTTTAATTGCTTAACCGCTCATCCACTGAACCAACTTGATTTAGAGAGGAGCAGATGTATAGTTTTATATCTCGAGAGTGACACATTGAAGTATTCTTTGGCTTACGTCTACTGGGATGAAATCTTACAATATGTTAAAGCTTAGATCACAAGACCTCTGAATATTCTTTAGCTTTTGGTTTGACTCAGTGTTGCTGAAAAGAAAAACACAGCAACATGAAAAAACTCACTCATTGGAGGATTCCTCATCCCCTATCAAATTTGATGGATCACCCTGCCTTGAGGTAGCTGCCTGGAGTGTCTCAGTTAATCTTCCCTCAAAGGACGACCATTCACTGTTCAGTTTATCATCAACTGGGTGTGGAGTCAAAGGGGTCACAGGGTCAGGCATCATTTCCTCTAACTGGGCTTTTTCCTTTTCATAGTTGGTGCGGAGATCTTCTACTGGTAACTGGAAACAACATAATATCTTATCAAGATAGTTTTTAGGGGATAACCATACAAATCTTTCAAGACTAAGAAAACATGTTGCTGGTAAATAAAAAGACAATATTTTGTAAATTCAACAAATGAACAATATCAGGATTATAAAAGCATATAAGGCAAAATTCTGGTTGTTACAAAGGAAAACAATCTCTCATTTTGGAATTATGAATAAATGTTAAGTAAAAATCTAGCAAATTTTACGGTAAAAAAAATCATCAGAGACCAGACCTTGTGTGGCAATTCTGCACTGAGGCTTTCATTCTTTGACAAACACAAGAAACAATAAGAGTAATTGTTGCTTCCACTGCAAAGTACGTTTAAGTGCTCTGTCATGCCCTGATCATTCATCACTTTGCAATGGCAGCAATGAAATGTCCTGTGAGTACTCCTATGATATATTAAATACCTGAGCAGCAAAGGGGTTGCTTTTCAGCAGTGCTGTGACCAGCTGCAAGGCATGTTTCCTCACAATGCTTGACTTGTCACAAAGTCTTCCCACCACTAGGGTCATTATAAACTCTTGTCTCAGCAGGGGTAAACACTGAGAATATTACAGGAGAAACATCCTCAAAAAATGTATCAAGATATATTTGAAGGTCTGTGAAACTCCTTAAGTATCAATAAAACTTATTATTCATTGATTAATACAAATGTGATCTGTGTTTGTTAGAAAACAGACATCTAAACTATCATATCCATATTCCATTATCATTGCCCAAGACTACTATAAAATGAATTTTTAATATGAAATTTCTGTGTGACTTTTGACCTGATAACTTTTATAAAATCATTTTGTAGCAAATTCAAAACAACATCTAGCAGGTTCACCAACTTTCACAAAATACAACTAGTTTTAAAAAGTATAAATACGGTCTAAGTACAAGCAGACAACCTGAGGCTATCACATAACTTGATATCACTAAAAACTGTGGCATACTAGATTTCATGGGTATAGATGGCTTTGTAATGTAACACTACATGGCACAGGTGTTACAAGAAAGTGTTCCCATAGCTTTAATATAACATAATTATCCTTTTCAAACCACCAGTACAAGATATTAAAGAAAATAAAATTGAGAGAGTGAAGCACTATTAAACTCACCTTTTCTGTGACAATGTTTAGCCAAATTTGAAGGACTCTGCTACGTACAAATGCATTGACATCATGAATGTGGTCCTGAAAGATACCAGGTTTTGATTTGGATATTCTTTCAGCAAGGCTTGGTAGAGCATAAAGATAACTAAACCACTTTCAAGTGAAACCTAATATTTCCACCACCTAATTACATCCAGCCTGGTCAATCCAGGTAATAACCTGAATAAAACTGTTTTTGCACAATGGCTAATCTCTGCACTAATAGATCTTATCCCCAACAACTAACATGTTAAAAACCACACCCATCTAAGTTCTACTAGGAACATTTGATATGGCTCATTGTTACTGAATATAACTTGGAATCACAATAATGTCTGGATCTGAATCTTGAAAATGAATGTTCCTTCTACAAATTCCTTACAGCCAGATACAGAAGAGAGAAATGCAGTAAATGAAATTTGCACATGAAAGATCCTCTATATTCAGCCTTTTTAAATCCAACCAATTAATATCAAACATTCTTGCTTGCCTACCTCCAACTTCTCAAAAAATCCATCTCGAGTGTTGCGTAATTTGTCATCCAGCTCCTCCTTGCACAGGCAATTCACAAGTACAGCTCCCATCATACCCAGCACTCCATTGCGGAGCGTGTAGGACTGCATGACACAATAATGCAGGTGAAAAGATGGAGAAGCCGGGAGAAGAAGATAACATTACAAGCACAGCAATTCTCAACACATTTTGCAGAATATTTACCTGACTAATTTGTTCCTGTTTTCTTGTCCCTGACTATGATGACTGTGTTAACTTAAATATCCTGATTTATTAAGTCATGACCCACCATCTACTTGTGGCCTATTTGGAGAATGAAGGTAGTACAAAGAAACAATGCAAAAACCTCAGGAAATAGTCAAACAACAAGACCCATGACTAATCAAGCCTGACAGCTGAACCATGTTAATCTTCCAATTTAAGAGCCTAAGTTAACCACTCAAGCTAATATCTATGCATGAGATGAAGGTACACTTTACTCGCCAAACCCTGCCCAAAACAGAAAAGCAAATGATGGACTAAGCCATCTGGTATCAAAGGGCTCAGTTAACAAGTATTCCAGCGTTGAAATAATATGGTGTAATGCACTGGTGCCACTTACCCACTGTAAGAGTTAATCTTAGAGATATTACTTACCTCTCCTTCCAGGTGTCCCACTACCAGAGGCATAGAAGGAATCACAACTGTGGGCATCTTCTCAGCAAGTTCCACAAGAAATGCAGCATAGGCTTTGGCAGCACTGGAATCTCGTGCAGCTTCTCTAGTGTCGGTGTTTCCTATCTCACTAAAGAGGTCAAGGAAATTGATAATGCAAGTGAAGCGTCTATGGTTTTGGGGAGTTTTGTAAAAATATCAAGTGGCTCCAACCCTGCATTGATTTCCATGCTCAGTGCCTGCATTTCTAATCTCAAAGAGGAGATTTTTATCTCTGAAAATTATAGAAATGTTTTCCTAGGGCTTGATTTTCTTGCATTCAGTCATAATAAATGAAATTTCATTAGGGCACAACTTTGTGAAACTTTCCAGCAATAAAAAGAAACATCATTTTAGAGAGCAAAACATCTATAACCATGATAGTCACTCAAAAATGCTTACCGGATGATTTCTGTCACAGTGGATTTGCATCCATGTTCACTGACCATGATCTCCACAATCTGAACCAAGGGAGAAGTCAGGAACTCAAAATGTTTGAGTAATTGGTCAATCTTCAAGCTTGCCCCTGTTTCAATATATATACAAATACTGTGTTAGTGAGATGTAACAACTCATAAAAAGTTACACAATGACATTAAAGATAATTCCAACACCTCTGACAAATGACTTGTCAGTTATCCAAATTGCCAACATGTGATTAATAACTTATAAATCCAGTTAGTTTTGCAAAGCAAACAATTTGCTAGTTAAATAATACAAGAAGTACTTTACAATCTAGAGAGGCAAATCATTTTAAATATGGGAGATGAAGACACCATATGCTTTGAAGCTAGATAGCCCTAACTGACGAATTTTATTCACAAGGTAGAATATTGTATTAACAGGGTTCATACAGAATTTTCAAACAAAAACTGAAGGATGTCTAAGAAACTTTTCAAAGACGTTTTCAGGAAAGAAACAGCCATTTATTTTCACAGTGATTGTAATTTCCCATTTTCAAAGATAGACCAGGGTGGTCAAAACATTTAATCTTTCAATTTCAAGGATTTTTCAAGATCTTAAAATCTTTACACTAAAGCCAAGAATACGCAGAAACTCTGATCCACACTGAATCATATAGTTAACACGTCTGTCTCACCTAGACCATGATTGTAGCGCTTTATCAGGTGCCCCAGAATGTGAGCTATTGTAACCAGAGTGTCCTTCACCTTGGTAATGGAGGGGTTCTCTAGCAGTTTGTAGCAGCAGGTGCTCACCAAACTGAAACAGGGTAAAGTTTAAGAAACCAGAATGTCTTGCATGTGGTTGCCAGCATCTTTACAGCAGAGCTTTCACATATGTAAGACTATGAAGATGACTGCATCTCAGCAGTGCCTCTCAATAATAAAGATAAGTCCTGAAGTTCAATACAAATAAAGATTCTGATAGTCATGTAATTTGTTGTGGACAACCGCTTGAATCTTAATCCAGAAATTCAAAACTGTGTGTTGTTTGATGGACCTGGAGTAAAATAAGCATTTAATGCCACAAGTTGTGCCACATGCATCACATTCAAACAACTTTCAAAAGATCAGGATATAAGCAATTCTTTGAATCTGGAAGCTCTGACCTCCAAGATTCACAAATCAGAATATGTAAACATTCTAGAGAAATTATATTATTGCGGCACCTGGGAGATGTGTCGAAAGCAAGAAAACATGTTCTATTTTACACTTTTCTATACAGAACTGCATAAAGTTGCTAAGTTTCAGAAACCTTCCTGAATTTGTCTACCATACCTGACAAACTCCTCCTCTGCCACTGGTGGGTCCCACAATTTATTCAGAGAAAGCTGGATGAAGGACAGTAACATCTGAACCCCTTGCTGTCTCTCGTAGTCCCAATCCATTGACATTGAGCCTGAAGGAGCTTTGGCCTTCTTTCCTCGTCCCTATATAACATTGTAATAAACAAAATAAAAAGCTTAGCATGAAAGTGCCTTCTGATATCAGAGAACCTGGACTGACAACTTACTTTCAACATTTCTGTAACCCATCTCTCATAATATTCACAATCTCTGAGCTTTGGCTTTCTTTCTTTCTTTCTTGCTGTACAAGTACTGTATTATTAAAAGCAAAAACAAAAAATGCAAAAAAAAACACCAAAATTGACAAAAGTATCCTCTACTTATAAATACATCAAGGCTAGCCATGAGCTAAATAACAATGTCTGCCAAGTTAATAACTATTTAATCTTTGATGCTCTCCCATATTTTCATGGGCATTTTTGTCAGTTCCTGTCATGTCTTTACACAGCGAATATGTGAATGTGAGTGAAAGAAAATAAATTGCACCCACTGCCAATCCTCATTCTATCCACTGACAACTACAGTGGACTCTTTAAATCTCAATAGAGGAAGAAAAACAAAAGGGCAAAGATAAACTTAAAATGTCCACTCTACTGTCAAAAGTGAAATTACAGGGGCTGATGAGAGGGACCACTCTCACTTATTCATGCAGGTCATCCAGGCACTGCAAGCCACAACTCAAGCAGTCATTACTTCCATTTCCTCTTTTCCATTGTCAAAGGAATATGACTGCTATATGGTTTGTTATATTGGCTTCTTATTAGTGATGCATCTTTTACTTGCGGATCCCAGATCTGATGACTCAATCACATTATTATTTTGCTTAAACCAGCAGTGTATGTGTAATGATTGAAGTATCAGAATGTCAAGGCTGTAAAAACTGTAAAACTAATTATGAGGCATGCTAATCAACAGACCAGATGAATAATTGCAAATTGTCCAATCCACTCATGAAAAAAATCATCTGATGTCAAGGAATAGAAACCCTGCTACACAAAATTCATTGATTGTAACAGTTAGAGTGGAAAACGGTTTTAAGTTTCTGAAAACACGAAAGTACTTCAAACGAAAAACAGCTAAAGTGTCCAATACAGGGAGATCTTTAAATTGCACTAACTACAGATCTATACAGGATATAAACATTATCAACAGAAAAACTTGATAAAAAAGTCCTAATAGTCTTAAAGTTTACCTTTCCTGCAACAACAGCATTAGGTCGAATAGCTTCACTATCAAACAGCTCCATGTACTGACAGAGCAGATAGCAAGCCATCTTCATGGCTTTCTGGTTGGTCTCCCGCTCTTCTCGGCTCAAATCCGGTTCATCCAGCACAGATGCAATACTGTGACAATATGTCTGGCAACCTGATAAAGTCAACAACAATATGTCACTCATGTCTCATTCAGTGGTTCTGCAGAATAAGAATCATTCATTATTACTAATTTTATATTTCAGTGCTAATTCAATGCACACCTGATTCTTACCCACTGTTCTTGAACTTCTTTATTTGCAGCATTATCCATACTCTCAGGGAAATGTAAATAAGCTGAGGCAACTGTATACTGTATAGACAGTATAATTTTTCGTTGGTTTGAAAGAACAATGAATTCAGCAGTTGCTGAGACAGTATTCTTCAGATCATCAAAGCATCCCACAATGCTTAAATTGTATTGCCACATGCTGACCCCACATTTCAAATCAAATCTAACTTCACCATACATGTATTGTAGGACAAATGTAATATTATATAAAAGAAAATATGTTAACGACTGCAGCATAAAAGGTCTGACTTGAAATAATTTATATACTGTGACATTGTACTTTTAATTAGATTACCTTTGAGCAGACCTGCCCAAGCATCTTCCTTTATGGTTGGGTCCAAATCTTTCTGCACACTGAAACATACAGTTCATGGAAATTTTGAAACATTACCCTTCATGACACCTGAACAAGCATATGCTGTGTAGGCTGATACAGTTATATGTGCAGTGCTCCAGGAAAACCTGTCAGAAGACGCAAATACTAGTTTTGAGATACAGGCCCATAAAGTCAATTTTGGGCTATTCCATGGAAATTGAGATTTTTGTACCATATTAATCTACAACTTTCACTCTCTCTTCTGTGATCTGCATGAGTATTACTGCAAATTACGAAGTAGAAATGCTTTGATTTTTAAATTATTTAATGCACCCCTCTTTAGCATCAAACCATGTCGACACAAAAAAATCGGAAGACATGGCTGGTCTTTAGGAGTTGACTACTGCCATTATTGCTGACCAAAACACATCATATTTGGTATTTAAATGTAGGTCAGAAGTTCCCTCAACATGCTGTGTTTCGTGTGCATTAATACAAAAATCACATTCACAAAGCAGAGAGTGCATATCCTTTTTGTAACCGTGACCTAAAAAATATATGCAACATTAATTAATTCCGAAATTTTACCCATTTTTGTGCCGAAATCTGTACTAGTTCTGCCCAATTTTAATTCAAATGACATATTTTGCTATTTTGTGGATCTAAATGAAAATAAAACTACATTTATGAATAAGTTGTTGATGTCAGATCAATTTTTGATCAATAATACAAATTAAGGTAAGTCACCGTTCTTTTTCACTGGTTAAATTAATGTATATTTACAAGAACACACACTAGAACAACAACTACACATAACAAGGTTTTACAACTGATTTTACTTTAACTGTTTTACTAATTTCTTCTCTTATGCTGACATGTCTTACTAACCAAACACAAAATCTGGCAAAACTATTTTTCAGTTACAAACATGTTTATTCCACTATTGTGTTCTTATATTTGTCTAAATAATGCATAAATTTTGCCATTATGTAAGTAAAAATAGGCAAAAATTAAGCACTAATTTGAAGCACAAACTTTAGGAGCATTTTTCTCCATTTCTTATTTTTCAACCCTCCTTATATTAATTAAACAGACATATCTCAAGAATCATAATGAAAGATATTGATTTCAAGTAAAAACTAAAGTGCTTAGGAAATGTTAGTTAATAGATGATTAAATATCTCAAAATGTAAAATTTGACCCATATGAAGGGTTTTCCTGGAGCATCACACATTTGTGCAATAAACATTTTAATTTTGAGAGGAAGTCTTAAAAGGTAACTACCAGTGATCAAGCTTTCAGTGTCACAGCAAACACTGGAATAATCATTACTGTAATCCTTTGTGTACATACCAGTCTCCAAACTTTCTTCCTCTAGCCCAACACTGACATTTTCCTAAAGCACAGTAGCGGTTAATTAGAAAAATGAGTTCCACCTTCAAAACCAGGGATGGTAGTGGCTAATGGCAACATTTTCAGACACCATGATTAAACGCGGACAAGCACATAAAAAATAATTTTCTGTTTTTTATTACTTTTTCCCTCTGAAAATTCTCTATGGTGCATACTGAGACAATCTGGTGAAGAAAGAGCATTGTTCTGTTACCTCATGCATGTGTAATATGACGAAATAAAAACAGCTGGAGTCAACGGGATTTGCCCTTGTGTCAAAAGTTATTCCCATCCCTGAACAGCAGCGGCTTGTGGCAAAAATGATGATGTCACTGAAACTCCAGCAACTAGACACCCCTATCTCACAATGTATTACAGTATTTAGCTTTTCATTTTAGCTAAAGTTTCGGTCATCCAAATTCAAAAGTAAAGTTTGATTGTGTAAGCCAGGTAAAGTATTCTACATTTTTATTGCTTCAGCATGATTTTGTTTCACACAGCTGCTGTTTACAGTGAAATAAAAAAAATTCATACAGATGTGTTATCACCCGTCTGCAGAGCATTGACTAGACAGCGTGGCCATGTGGACAGAACATACTTGACGTAAGCTTATAATGACCGTCATGCGCGCAGAGGTGTAAGAATTCTGACTTTGAATAATGTAACCCTGTAGGTTGTCTGGAGCAGGCAGAGCATTATATCATGTTGACAAACACCTGAACGACTGTTTTATTGGAATTCAACAGGGTATCGTATGATTTAACATGGTTTGTAGGATGACACAACTTTCCTTTATGATATAAAATGTGTCTGTTCAAAACTAAAGTTTCTTTTGTTACTCTTTCCGTTTACTCTTCTGTTAAATAATGCTACAGTCGAGCACAGAAAACTCGAACACACTAATCTCGAATTCACGGAAATGTCGAACGCTGTTATCAGCCCCTTTTAAATGCCTCTATTTTCTTTGTATAATGAACACGATTTTCTCGAACGCTCAACACGCATTTCTCGAACGATTTCATCATCATCTACCCGATCTCAAAGTGGCGAAATGACCGACAAAGCCTTTCTTTGTCTGGCGTTGCTCGTCCCAGTGTTGGTGATACGGGAAAGGTGTGCGGGAGTGCCGTGGTAATGGGCAAGGGATCAAGACAATGCTTTGTGTGGCTCTA
>JAWQUT010000109.1:1829437-1847428 GCA_033807755.1 Ellobium chinense
TGTATTACACCACCGCTGATAAGACAGTAGGGGGAAGAGAATGCGGGAGGGCTTGGCGGTGCTGAAAAATCGATCGATAATTAAACATCTCGGCAGCAGTGTATAAATACAATGCACTGGCCCATTGCACTGTGACGGTAAATAAACAAGATGCTGCCCTCGTGATCTCCCCAGTGTGCTTGCTCGCTCGCGTACGGTTGACTCATCTTTATCATTTTCAACTTGAATTAAATTGAATTTGTCCTCTAAATAATGGCTTCCTCTAATCCTGTAAAGAGAAACCTCAAGACTCTTTCCATTGAGTCGAATATTAACATGCTCCAGGAAATCGACAGAGGTGCGATGTCGGAGAATGTCATAGCTGAGAAATATAGCGTTCCCGTTAGCACGCTTTCTACGATCTTGACAAACCGGGAACAAGTGGAAAAAGCGGCGGCCTTTTCATTTATTAAGCTACTACTCAGAGTGATTTCTTAGAAAAAGAAATAATCCCATTTAAAATACTTCCCCAATATGCCATCTTTAGTTACATCCCCTGTTGAATTACCCTCGTGACCTCCCCAAGGGTGCTGGCTTGCTCGCATATGGTTGACCCGCCTTGGAAATCGTTAGTCGAATCCTGATTTCTCCAACTCATTGAGGTGGTCCCAGCGAATTGGAGTTAAGCGGACTCGACTGTATTTGACGTAAGCTTATATTAATGACCGTCATGCGTGCAGTGGTGTAAGAATTCTGACTTTGAATAATGTAACCCTGTAGGTTGTCTGGAGCAGGCAAAGCATTATATCATGTTGACAAACACCTGAAAGACTGTTTTACTGGAATCCAACAGGGTATCGCATGATTTAACATGGTTTGTAGGACGACGCAACTTTCCTATAAGATATAAAATGTGTCTGTTCAAAACTAAAGTTTCTTTTGTTACTCTTTCCGTTTACTCTTCTGTTAAATAATGCTCTGTCTAAGGATCTCTGAAAATTTTTGGTATTCTGCCATCATTACAAAATATTTAATGCATTTCTTAGGGTAAATACAGTCATCTGACAGAATAATATCAATGCTCGGAATGATTTAGTGAAAGACTAAATTATAAATTAAAATCTGCATACATATAACGTAAGTTATTCACATATGGAAATCTCTGAGAGCTGCAAATTAAATTGATGACGAGTAAATTACCACAGAATGCTGAACAATGTGTCAAAGTGTTCCACAATGCTGTTGGAATTTCCCCGGCAGGCTGACTTGAAGGCTTGCAACGCTGGTGGAATTTGACGTAGGGTCAGTACCTCTTCCACACAATAATGACTGGCTTCAGAACAATTTAGCAAGTCATCTTTAGATGAGGGTATTACAAAATCCATCATGGGATTCTGAAATTTCAAGCAAAAATGAATGGTTTCATTCTTCTGTAGAGGAAAATTGTCCTTGCAATAGTGAAACAAAATAAAGCTCACACACACACACAAAAAAAAAATGGTGGCACAATGAATACAACAACTTTAAGATGTTACAGTAAAGAAGCCTGCAATCCATTCTTCTTCCAGGAAGAAGAAAACCTGCTTCAACTTTAGTATTTTTTGTTTGGCCTTTGTCTGAAGCAGGATCTTGTGGATGTGTGCACAAACCGCACAGTGTACCCTTCAGCTGGTGAGATTTGAGCCTTTTCTCATGACAGCACCGATTCAATGACCAGTCAACTTAATGAACTGTAATACTGTATCATTACCACAGCAGTGCCATTTTGCGGCTGAGGGATAGCCAGATATGTCTCTAGGCTAGACTTTAGATCTAGTAGTAGTACAGTAAACCTCGGATCTAACGTTGATGCCGAGGTCTTGTTGAATGCAAGGTCTCTGAAAAGCCATGTGAAAACTGGTCTATATCTAGTGAGATCTTTAGCTAAAGTAAAAGGGTACTTAACTTTAACTTTCCACTTAAAAAAATACCGCTGGTTGCTTCCCTTTGCTTTTTCTTGACTTCTTCGATTATTTTCAGTGTTGTTTCGAAGGACAAACATTTTCTCTTATTTGACTCCATCAGTAACACTCGAATCTAGGCCCAAAGAATCAAAGAATTCAATGTTTGGATTATAGATGTGGAGACAAAGTATAAATGTTGAGAAATGAATAATGGTTTCAATCACTGTCTCTGTGAGTCTGTGATTCAAATTTCACCTAGTGCAATGATTGGTCAAAAAAAAAGGCTTGGCCAATCATCAGCTGAGCATATTATTCCATCGTCCATTCCCCTCCTTTCCCCTCGCCCTTGCATTGCAGATACTTCAAAGCTTTGATTACCCTTCTGCTGATCGCCTAGATAGTCTGGCTATCTCGAACGACAGCACCGCAATGATGATGATACAGTTCATTTAGTCACTGACAAGTCATGGACTATATCGATATTTTGACTAAATCGGTGCCGTTGTTAGAGAAAGTTGATAGTCCTATCTCTTTCCTCCATCCCATC
This sequence comes from Ellobium chinense, assembly GCA_033807755.1. NCBI lineage: Eukaryota > Metazoa > Mollusca > Gastropoda > Ellobiida > Ellobiidae > Ellobium > Ellobium chinense. Next base: position 1,831,907 of record JAWQUT010000109.1, read on the forward strand.
CCTCCCTTCTCTGCTCCTTCTACATGCAACTTTTACTGGTATGGTAACCTTTCATGCTGACTCAGTCTTGAAGACTCTTGTAATGTTAGCAATTGTTACATAAACCTTTTGGAGTTCCTCGTTGCTGACAGTTTTATTGCGGGTGAAAAGGATGTGCAACGTCCTACCTTGAGGTCAATGACCTCGTTAGAGCTGAGGTTGCTAGAATTTTGTATTCGTTGGATCAGAGGTACATTTACTATTACAAATAAGGCAAGAAAAACATGGATTTTCATTTCCCTCGTTGAATGCAAGGTCTCCTTGGATCTGAGGTCCACTGTACTAATGGACCTTATAAATAAAGTTTGGTTTATCATCCTGTCTTAGTGTCTAGTCTAGATCTAGTTTCATAATCAGTGAAAGATTTCCCTGGGGGATTGGTCTAGATCTAGACTAGAGCTAGAGATAGAAATAAATAACTAACATGCCAGGAAATGAGAAATAGGACCATTGTCTCATTGTGTGCAGAATAGCCTGGATTAGACAACCACACTAAGTTGACTACTTTCACTTAATCTAGACTAGTTAGTAGACTAGACTAGTAGTAGTACGTGTAGTAGGTAGAAGAAGTAAAAAAAAAAGGTATAATCCTGGAATAGCACCGATTTGGAAAGATTTCCGCATGCAACTCAACATACTAAAGAGGGATTATTTTGATGGGGGTGGTATAAAAAAAGTGGGGCATGGTTTTTTGTGGGGGAAATAAAGAAAGAAAGAAAGGAAAATGGCGAGTAAGTTTGCTTCTTCAATATTGCGTGCTTGCGGTTTTTCATGTTATGGCATATGGTCATTATGACATAATGATACACATTTGAAATGGTCTGTGAATATCTGANGGTTGCTTCCCTTTGTTTTTTCTCGACTTCTTCAATTATTTTCAGTGTTGTTTCGAAGGACAAACATTTTCTCTTTTGACTCCATCAGTAACACTTGAATCTAGGCCCAAAGAATTCAATGTTTGGATTATAGATGTGTAGACAAAGTATAAATGTTGAGAAACGAATAATGGTTTCAATCACTGTCTCTGTGAGTCTGTGATTCAAATTTCACCTAGTGCAATGATTGGTCAAAAAAAAAAAGGCTTGGCCAATCAACAGCTGAGCATATTATTCCATCGTCCATTCCCCTCCTTTCCCCTCGCTCTTGCATTGCATGCAGATACTTCAAACGCTTTGATTACTCTTCTGCTGATCGCCTAGATAGTCTGGCTATCTCAAACGACAGCACCGCAATGATGATGATACAGTTCATTTAGTCATTGACAAGTCATGGACTATATCGATATTTTGCCGTTGTTAGAGAAAGCTGATAGTCCTATCTCTTTCCTTCATCCCATCCCTCCCTTCTCTGCTCCTTCTTACATGCAACTTTTACCGGTAACCTTTCATGCTGACTCAGTCTTGTAGACTCTTGTTAGCAATTGTTACGTAAACCTTTTGGAGTTCCTCGCTGCTGACAGTTTTATTGCGGGTGAAAAGGATGTGCGACATCCTACCTTCAGGTCGATGACTTCGTTAGAGCTGAGGTTGCTAGAATTTTGTATTAGTTGGATCAGAGGTACATTTACTATTACAAATAAGGCAAAAAACCCAGGGATTTTCATTTCCCTCGTTGAATGCGAGGTCTCCTTGGATCCGAGGTCCACTGCACTAATCATGACTAATGGACCTTAAATAAAGTTTGGTTTATCATTCTGTCTAGTCTAGATCTAGTTTCGGCAATCTCTAACTACAGCACCGATGATACAGTTCATTTAGTCGTAGACAAGTCATGGAATCTGTGCTGTCATTAGAGAAGGCCCTAGTTTCATGATCAGTGAAATGAAAGATTTCCCTGGGGGATTGGTCTAGATCTAGAACTTGAGATAGAAATAAATAACTAACATGCCAGGAAATGAGAAATAGGACCATTGTCTCATTGTGTGTAGAATAGCCTGGGTTAGACAACCACACTAAGTTGACTAGTAGATAGAAGAAGTAAAGAAATACATGAAAGTTGATGGTGTTTCCTTTCCAGGATAACAAAATAAAACAAAAATATATTAAAAACAAGAAATTGCCAGATGCGTTAACAACAGTTGTGCGCAGACACTGCACCTCAGACTTCTGACTGAAATCTTCAGATTCTCCCGAACTTTGAAACTGTGCAGTGTGCTGGCTTAGCCGGCTTTAGGATTAGGGACTATCTAGGGACGGGACAGCTGTTGGGTCAGTGCAGTTCAAATGGTCGCAGATTAACCACCAAATCAGGTCCTGTCCCAGATTATCTTTATGTATCTTTCATAATCTCAGCTTAACTTACTTGAAAACAGTGCTATTCACTCAGATCCTCTATCGCACCCTTCCGTTCACTTTTCGTCTTGTTTTCAAAACAAGCGCCACTTCCGGGGTGCATCGCTATGGCGAGTATCGAGTCCTACCCTGAAACGCCTTACGATTCCGATATTTTACAAATAATTATTTATAAAAGCGATATAATCTGAAAGGGACCTCTATCTACTGTGCTTATATTATAATCACTTCTCTTAAAACTTTTACTTACATGTGCTAAAGTGCAGTTGTTACGACTTCTACAATCAGATTTACTATCTATTTAGGAGAAAAAAAAATTAGCTGCAAGAAATAAACAGAAAGTGGGATACAATTTTGACCAAACTAATAGACAGAAACAATCCATTCTTGTTGCAACTTTCATTGAACTAAGTGATAAATATATGTTACATTAAAAAGATATGAGCCGTGGTCAGTGTGCTAGATGCACTCCAGAATTTTGTCGTTTAACATGTGCTTTTTTTCAAGTTTCTCTGTGACATAGCGATAGCCCATATGACCTTGAATAACGATGCGCCTCAGTATGTCAAGTTTAAAATGTTTTCCAGCAAATTTAATCATACATTCAGGAGTGTGAAGTAAGACAAGCATGCTACCCATATGTAGCAGTCCACAAACACGTCATGACACCCACTTCGCTAGTTAATAGTCCATATCCGGCTAAGCGCTGGCCCGGAAACCCCCGGTGGCTATTCTTAGCACCCGGTACAAGCTTTGTTCTAAACACAATAGCGGACAGTGGTGTTGGTCGTGATTTCGCCTTCAAAAACGTTGCTTTTCTGCAAAAATTTTTGAGATAAAGACTAGAGGCGTTGCTGTCAATCAGATAAGGAAGAATGAACTTGTAATATTATGTGAGCATGCTGATAGATTAGGAGTGGAGTTAGATCCTGATGGACTACTCGACAATAGATCACAGAGAAACTTCGTGTTGAGGTAACTTGAAGGAACATTGCTTACCCTTCCTACCCTGATGGAAGCCAGTCACAATTTCTCTGAGATGCCCACACTGTCAACCTTTCATATGTTTCACGAACTTAGCAAGGGGCACAGATCTTCTGTGCTCGGGAATTATACAACCAGTTAAGACATAAGCACTTATTTAAATACAATACCGGTCGCGTGCGCGGCGCTTGTACCGGGTGCTAAAAATAGCCACAGGTGGTTTCAGCGCTAAGCAGGCAGAAGAGTCACAATGGATTCCATGTAGATGTACAGTGTTCAGTTAGAACTTTCTTCATTATTACAAAGCAAGTCTAGAAAACAACTAGTAAGTTGGCATTGGTGTAACAATATCTACACACCGATGTGGAGGCAGATAGGGCCTACACCTCAGTCTTACGTTCTACTAGTACTAGTGTTTACTTCACACATGCTGAGTTAGATCTAGATTTGACATATTATTTAAAAACAAAACTTTAGTGCCATGACCAAGGTGAGAAAAGAAACCCAATAACAGTAGGCACAATAATCTAGAATCTAGCCTATTGTATGATAATTATCTTGGAACAACCGAAGTAGTACTCTGCAATCTTGTCAGCATTAAGCTGCGCGTATGGTCGGATGCAGAGCGGAATCCACTCTCTAGTTGAGTTTTAGGCTGAGGAAAGGGTCTAAACGTGACTTCCTCCATATGTGGTCGATCCTTGTACCGACTGTCATTGTAACAACAACACTAGGCACAACGTTTAATCGACATTTTGATATGACAGTAGAGCATCGTGTTCTGTGTAGCCTACAAAACACAGTAGTAAACGGTCGCTTGCGCGGCGCTTGTACCGGGGTGCTAAAAATAGCCACCGGTGGTTTCCAGGTCAGCGCTAAGCCGGAACAAGTCTATTAGGACTCACTTCCACAAAATGGGCTAGGCATAATATCCCTTCTAATCAGTTTAGGTTTGGACTGCTACTTCAACATTGCATAGTTCCATCATGTGAACCATTTCATAAATGATAGTTTCAGCTCATTAAATGAATTTCTAGTCTTTCTCGGAAGCAGTGACGCGTAATTTAGGCTCCAGTCTTCATTCAGGTGCAAAGTTCTATTGTTCCTGATTATGACTACTCGAGTATCAAATATCGTAATAGTCCTTTATCGGCAAATCAGGTCTTAGCCAATCATTATTATGATTATTATTTACCCCGCACCATCGTTCAGGGGAGACAATTTATCAATAATGTCACATGATCATAACAAAAACAAAATGGCGCTTTCCATAGATTCATGAGATAAAATTAAATAAGTGAGTAGGCTAACGTTAAAGGGCTTTAGCGTCTTAATCTTGCCAAGTATTATGGCAATTTCAGTTGTCTACCCCCCACATGAAGACTTGAATGCGCTGTAGATCTTTTTTTTTCGTTAATCAAATAAATCTGTTCTACTCTAAGCCGAGCCGAAAGAAAGTAACGACAATCAAAAACAATACTAATAGGCCTAATGATACATGATTCTTGTTGACTTATAGTCAAGTTAGACTATTCTAACTTTTCGTCCCCATCCCATTTGAAATTCTCAAAAGTAGGCATAAAACAGATTTTGGAAGGATTTCCATATGTGGTAACTCCTGCAACGAGCTCCCGACCGGTACCAATGAACACACAAGAGGTATTATTTTGATGGGCTGGTATAATACAAAAAAAGGGGAGGCTTGGGCTTGGATTTTTGTGGGGGATAAACAAAGAAAGAGAAATGGTACTGTTTTTGGATTTCCCAATTTGACCTGAGTATCAAAATGTCTGCCGAGCATGAAGCCAACTCCACAGTGAATAAGTTTAATATTCATTAATTCCATTACAGAAGCAAAACCATGTTTTATTCCTTGAGAAATAACATTTGCAGATGGTTTGGGAACCTCTTTGTAATTATTTGATTGATTGATACTATATTTTTCAATGGATTGCCAGTTACCACATATGGAAATCCTCCCCAGATTTTTCACAAAACATCAGTAGCTAATTTTGAGCTGCGAATAAATGTCCTCACATGCTAATATAAATATTTTGGATCTAGCTAGAGTCTAGATCTATATTCTACCTACACTATATGGATTCACTCATCCAGATGTACAGTCAGTAATCTTGTGCCTGTGTGTGATCAGTGTTTGCACATCTGGCCAATTTCTGTGTTAATAATCCATTATTTATTGTGCTTTTCTAGAAAGAAAACACCTTCATTATCAATCGAAACATTTGTTGGGACTTTGTCTTTGAATATACAGATTTTGGAAGACCAGCAAGATTTTAAACTTAAAATGTGAGACACTGGTTATAGTTTGCTTTCCACAACAAGACACTTTCACAGTAGACAGTATGTCACAAGAGTTACACTGTTTGGTACTGTATGTATAAAAATTAATTTTTCATTTTATTTTTCATATCCCCAGATTGGGTTAAAAACTCTAGAGCAATGGTGCGAGTATTCAAATGTCACAGTTTTGCATCGCAGCATGTCATCCCAGTTAATAAAGAACCTCTGACCATATGTGCAGATAATGACAAAGTTTTTGTGGCCACAAGTGACTGTGAAATCATTGTCTTCCGGGTTAGTGATGGATCATCTGTGGAAATTCATCGATGCCCCACAATATCACAGGTTGAGAAACTTGTCTACAACAGCTACAGTAAGTATGAGATTTGGAAATTCATGATCTTTGTAAGTCATTTTAGCAATGCTCAAAACTTGGTTAAGGTGGTTTTTGTGTGTGGAGTTGAGGGGAAGTTGTCCCGAAAGACATACTGTTACGTAGATAAAACATAGTTTTTAGTGATATCAAGGGTAATGATAATTGCCAGTAAAACTGCAAATGTTCATCAGCTTGATACAAAACCTAGCTCATAAACAGTAAAGCACATAATGGCTGTCTGCAGTTAATCAAGGACAGGACAGGCAAGAAGTTAGTGAATAGGAGAAAGGACAGAAACACTGTAAATATCACACCAGCAGATCCATTATTATACAGAACTTCACTGGCACACTTCACTGGGTAGCAGTTGTGATAATGGTCCAATTCTGTGTTGCTGGTCTGGGGATCAGGTATTGACGAGGCATGAGCAGTGTTAATGAATGATTAAATTTTTTATTACTCCCTGAATTTCAGAAAATTACATTGCAACAATTGAGCTGAAAAGGTCATGGAAACGCTTGACCAAATCTGTCAGAGTCTATCTCAACTGGGATTCCACTGTCCAGTCAGGCTCCAAGCCAAGAACTAAGGTGCGTGTAGCAGGAAGGTCCCACGTCCAGCATGTGTCTGGGGCAACCAACACAGGACTGATGGAAATAGTTGAAGTTCCACTTGATGGGAATGCAACCTGTGTAGCTGTTTGCAGGTATGTTGGTATGAGCATGCAGTCATGAATATATCAGGTGGGATAACTACAAAATCAGTACTCAGGTTCTAGATTTGTGATCTTAAAATAATAATATGAACAGGAAATTCCCAGAACATGAGCATGCAGAGTATTGATTTCATTTGGTGTTTATAATAATAGTGTGATGCAGTGTTTTAGTAGGATGCCACTGAAAGCCATGCATTAGCAAGTTTGCTGTCAGTACAGTGCTGGATGGAGGTTTTAGGTTGATAAATAGGGCTTCGTTTATGTATAGTACTAGTGGAAGGATGTTTTCTTTATTCAGACCCACAATAAACTTAAGTCACACATTAGTTTCTAGTTGACTCTCACACATTCTTATGTCTTAAATTCTTTTGCTAGGTACACAGGTAATTTTGCTGTGACTTGTGGGTCAGAGGTCAAACTTTGCAGTGTGGTGGAGAAAACAGTGGCTAATTCAGACAAAACTTACCTAGATGTGGAGGTAAGTGCTGCTTGTTGCTGTTCAGTGGGAGTAGGATTGAAGAAGAAAATGGGCTTCAGGGGGAATTTGGACTTTTAATGAAGTTAAGGCATGAAGCACTCTTGTCTTAATTATACAATGAAGTATAAATCATTTATGCCAATGTCTCATGACTGGAAGAATAAATAAGATAAGAAAAGACAAGATAAGAAGTACTTTATTCATACTTAATAGGAAATTTGTCTCCCCAATTGGTTTAGAATACAATGAACATACAGATATATATCCACATAATGTGCTTGAACAAGTGGCAGTCATACAATTATACAAATCAATTTTATTTGTATATCCCTACCTTACTCCCATATTCCCCCCTCCCCCCTCTGCAAAGATATAGATATTGATCAAGATTAGTATGATCTTATTCATCTTCAGTGAAAATGTGTCTTTTTGCATTGGTGCAAAAGGTCATAACAGTAACAAATCAAATCATAATAATACTACTAACAATAATAATACAGTGAGCCCTCTGAGATAAGACTTTTGTAAACATTCGTGAAAAAGGTCATAAGGGAATCTTAAGTGAGAGATTCACACTAATATTAGCAAAGGCTGATCACCAAATTTATTCCATCATTATTGCATTTATACACATTATTGTAAAATAACCCTAATTACCTATTTTCCGCCTTGCATACACCCACACATTAACTTGATTATAATCTGGATCTGGTTTTGCCCATGTGTAATGTCTCTGCAGTATTCTTAGCAGTCTCTCTGGCCCTGCTCCTCTTTACAACCTTGTCTCGCTCCTCTAAAGCGAGTGCTTTTCTCTTGCGGCGTTATTCATCGTCCCAGATCTGAGTTAATTGTGTGTAGTCAAGATCTAGATAAAAATATGGCCTGTTGAACTGCACGCTTGATGACAGTGTTCGAAAGAATGAATGACCTCACAAGTGCATAAGACACCATGGGAAAAAACACACAAATACTGTACGGTCTGCGTAATATGTCATTGGCTTACTTTAGGAGACGTCATTTCCTGTGTCCAATCATATTCAAGTAGTGGAAGTAACATTCCTGCCAGCCTATTCATATGGAGATGTACAGAGTAGGTGTAGCCTAGGCCCACCCAGCCTAACCTGTCAATCGTGCACCAATCAACGAGGCTTGGGTAGCTCGCGCTGGTGTTACGTCATGAGGTAGACCAGCTGGTGTCAAACTATGTGACTACACGTATTCGAATCATGTGGATGGATTGTAATTCGGAGTGGCTGGGTGACTGAACAAAGGTTCAGGGTGGGTCGCATTTAGGATTTCGGAGGAAGTCACTCTTCGGAGGTCTTTCTCATAGAAAAACTGATCCGTCATGAGTTTTTAGGTCTTAATCGAAAGGAAGTTGTATATGAGAGGGTCTTATCTTAGAGGGTCTACTGTAATGCGGTTTATAAATCTTGTATCCAGGCTCATGCCGGCTCATGTAACTTCATACCTTTATATTATATACCATTATATTATATTAATAATGCACTGTATGCACAATATACACACGCTTCACACATTTATTATAATACCAGAACATAATTCCATAATCTGTTACCCCTCCACCCATTCTTTTTTTCTTTCTTTCTCCTTCTCCTCCTCCATCCCACCACTTTTTTCCCCTGATGTTGGAAATAAATTGCTCTTATACCCATGCGCCAGATACATGTTTTATGGCTTATGTCCACCGTTATGCATGTACGTTCGCACCTTTATTCAAACGTTATAAATATGGCAATGTGCACATACAAGTTAACAGTCCCTAGGTTAGCACAACTGCCTCCACAAGGGACTGAACATTATCTTTTAGAGGCATAAATGAATCTACTTAATACTAATAGGCAGCCATGTTGAGATCGGAGTATTGAATGGAGAATCGTTGGATATACAGTAGAACCCGCTTAAGCGGGACGGCTCTGTTCCCGACGAATTGTCCCTCTTAGGCGGGCGTCCCGCTTAGGCGGACATTCCTTTATAAAGTGATTTCTTAGATAGTTTGAGCGTTTCATTCAAGTTAAGGGAAAATCATTACTTGTTGCTAGTGAGGTGTGACAACATATTCAGCTTTAAATTGTACCTGTACTGTTTAAAATATACATATTGCAGTCAAAATGCATTTTCAGTAGACTTGCGGAGCATATTTTTAGTCATTCTTTGCGGGGAACGAAATTTTTGGTTGGTTTCAAAGAAGCACCTAAGCCTTCTCACCACTCTCCTTTGAAAATTAAAAAACGATTTCATTTAAAGNACCGGCAAAGATAAGCGTCACACTTCTCGCTCCATATCTGGTCAGAGCGCGACGCGAGCGCCGTGTGTCAAAAAGGATTTACGCAACAGGAATGATGGTCATGCCTATGTCAACAACACCCCGGCCGAGTGTTGTGCAATAGCGCAGGTAAGGCTAGTAAGTGTCAATCATTGCCCAAGCTGAAGAAAGGATAAAGTGTGGCTGACAGGGGGCGGGGCTTACTTAATCTTGATCCGTTGCGCGGGTTAAATGACCAGCGACTAGGATGTCTGCTCTGATTCATCCATGCGTGCGTTGAAGGGTCAACTGCCTGACAGAAGGCTATGGGGAGCTAGTGTCAATCATTTCTCACATAACGTAATGGGGGTTATCGGGACCATCGGTACAAGCTTCTTTGTAGCTCTCAGGTTTTCAGCTGGTGGGCAAAGGTAAATACGCACTGAGACACAGTACGATAGTGACAATTTACAGCATTCCTGTCAAAAACAGCGTGTATATTACGGAGATCTGGCTCCAAGTCGTCTCGCTTAAGCGGGTTGCCGTCCCGCTCACGTGTATATATTTAAATAGCAAAAATTCCGTTCCCCAGGCATTCGTCTCACTTAAGCGGGCGTCCCGCTTAGGCGTGTCCCGCTACTGTATTCAATTTTGCCTGCATTCACAAAGCTCATTCTCAAATAATGAAGTTGAATGGTCTGTAAAATTCACCATGTTTTCCTTGTGCTTCAGGTATTTCTTGAGCTGTGCTGGAATTTCCCTGTGGAATCAATTTCTCTGTGTGAAGAATTTGTGATCTGTTGTTCACAGAAGGAAGTTCAAGGCATTAGAGTCAGGTGAGTATAAATAGAAACTGTGCCGCATAATCGCAGTCCCGATAATCCTGTCTTTCACTTAATAGCAATGTTTTTCTTGTAAAAAATGATATATTTCTTTATGAAAGTCATTAAATAATCTCAACTCCCTAAAACTGCAACAACGTATCCTCCCAAAAAGTTTTCATTATGCAAAGTTGATAGTGTTTAGAAATTTATAACTTGCACATATGAAAATTGACAGTCATGAAACTGTTTCTAGTATAGTGAGAATAATACATGTGCTGAATAAAATAAAATATGGAACACCTGCTCAACATTTATCTTTAATAAGTATTTTACATGTCCTTAAAAGGAGCTATATTTCAGAATTTCCAGAACAGCAGAATGATTTACATGACACATTCATGATTCTACAAGAGTCACAATGTTATTTAGTCCTTTGAATAATAATAATGTGGTTTATATCAAGGCAACTTTACATTATTAAAAACTGTTGTATCATATTTAAGTCAACATGTTTAATACAAAGTCAGAGATTTTTGTTGAGCCTCAGTTTGTATTGAAACATGTCTGACAATTGCAGGCTCATAGGCCTATGTGATTCAATGAGCATTTGTGAAATTCGGACACAGCAAACCTTACAGTCTGCCTGTAACCACATCTAGAAGTATGAAATGTTCATGAATCCGTGGTGTCAGGTATAAAGTGTCCACATAAACTTTATTCTAGTCACCATAATGTAAATGTTACTTCAGAAGTTTGCTCTTCATTTCATTCCTGCCGACCGGAAATTCTTATGGATTGGAACAGTTCCTATGGTCACAAAGATGATTTTTAAAAACTTTTTTGTTTGACTCATTCAGCTGAAGAATGTGTCTGTAAAAGTTTATGCTTATCCATTTTGCAGGTATGATGAAGGAGAGAAAAAGCCACTTAAGAAATTCCTGAACTCTCCTTCAACATCTGTAGGATCAGGAGGGCGGAGTGCATCAGCATCTAATCAAGAATTCATTGAAAGTGGTCGATTTTCATCAGGCGCAGCCACCCCTCAGTCATATGTTAGTGAGACCATCATGTTCTCAGACACAGGAAGGGGTGGGAGAGCTGTCACGTTTTCTCCCGAGAGTGAACTTGGAGACTCTGATTTCAAACCCAGACAAAGAAGCAACAGTGATTTGATGGTATCTACCAAAGACTTTTCAGTGGGTAAGCACACACGTCAGAGAACAGCAAGGCCGCAGATTTATTACAGATTACAGATCCTGAATTGCATCTAAAATTTAATCTGCAGTGAAGTGTTCTCTTTTGCCCATTTAACCATATCATAATTAAAATAATGTAGAGAGGGGTGCTCTTGTAACATTGATAACACAATTATGCCAGTTTTCAGCCAGGTCATTATTTTCATAAAATTTTATGACTGTGGAAAGTTATGTTAGAGAAGTCTCTTGCTTGTAGTAAAATTTCTTGCCACATGGCCAGGTTGGCAGGAACGTTTTTACATAAAGATGAACTGTATTGTGATGGCAAGCATGCCTTTTGAATAGTCATATCTAGAGCCTTCTTAATTTCAAAATTGTGAAAGATGTTTATCTAAGGTGAGTCTGTCTTGATGCTCTGTTAATTTAATTGCCATTACCCTCGCCATCAGTTACAGACATTCCTTTATTTTTGTGGATTATGGTTAAGACATGGTCCAGCACATTTATACCACGTATGTCAGAGGAAGTCAGAATTAAGAATGTTGTTCCATGCGCTGTCTAAAAATGAGAAAGTCTTTAGCATAATGACATAGAAGTTTACAAAAATTTTTAGCCATATCAGTTCTTATGATGATTTTTTTTGCACAGCAATGACGTGCTTGAGAAATTTTATCAGGAAAAGCAACATATTATGTCTTTAGCATCAGCTGTTTCTTTTAATCCCTAGTGGGAATGAAACCCTGCAGACAGAGCCCAAAACCAGTCACCATGAATCATTCTGCACCCATGGAAACCTGCATTGTGGACGATGAGAACTTTGTTCAGTGGAGCTTCCAGCGTGGAGGAGGTGCCGCTGGTGGTGCATCTGTGTGCCTTCCAGGTTTGCACACCAACACAATGCAGTCTCAGTGTCATCACCATGCTCACATTGTCAGTCCTCCTGTTCTGTCAGATTTTTCAGGTTAGTACTGTGTTTGATTTACAAATATGCACTACAAAACGGCACAAAAATATCAACATCCAGCCCTACAAACATCTTCTGGTGAATGCTTGTGATGTGAATTCATATGTATCTGATTAGGATGTATGAAAGCATGCACAGTTGAATTGCTTGTGGAGAGAAAGAAAGAAAGAAAAAAAACGTGAGAGCTTTTGGTAGTGGTGTGAGAATGAAACTAGATAATAGCCGTTTTCCACATGGATGATATGATATGAAGTCATGGAAAGACCGATATTTGACAAATAACAGTACAAACTGAGGTACAAATGTATAAATTGTTCATATTATTCAAATGTAGACTTATTTTATGTAGTAGTACATGCCTACAAAAATCTGAACCTAAATTTGAGTTTCTGTAAAGCCTGGGCCAATGATGAACAAGCATTCATTTTTTAGGTGGATTTGCATGGATTGATGGAAAGGGCACATCAGTTCAGCTGCAAGGTATAAGCTTGGCTGGATCTGTCTTGAGAGGGTTTTGGAATTTGCTGAGAGTAATTTGCGCTGTTTATGAAAAAAGACTATACGTGTCAAATTATATCAGTTTCACTTTTTGACATCTATCTGTAGAGCATAATGTTCTCCACCTTTTCATCTAGGTTATTACACCATAGTGTTTACAGTTTGTGAGATGGCCAATCTTGTGGGTTATTGCTTATTTGCTTAAAAAGAGGCACAGAAGCTAGCTTTTTTGCATCTCCGGTAAAATAGTGATTTTAGCCAGTAAAATGGCAGCACAGGTGAGAATTGCCACTTTTTCTGACTTGCAGAAGATGCATAAATTTAAGCAATCTGAATGAAGACTGTCCCATCAGAATGTCCAGCTAGGAAATTCACAGTTGATCACATTGTTTTTGTCTCGTTGTATAGGGGGCAAAGTCAAATCAAGCTCTGGGGTTCAAGCAGAGACAATACTTCATTTGAATGATCCGCAGGAGAAGGAAGAATGGATGAGTGTCATCCTCATTCCAACCCACAGTGCAGGTAAGATGATGAGTGATGGAGATGACAGGCCAGATATGATAGGAGAAACAGGATGACAGATAGAATAGATAACCAACATAAAATAAACCCTGAACTTTCTAGCAGTTTTACATTCTTACCTTTACTTAAACACAGAAATACATAATATGGACATTAAATAGAATTGGACAGAGTTTCCTGAAAGAGAATAGCTTTGGTTAAGTAGACAAAAAAAAACACAAAAAAACCCACTTTATTTATTTTAGAATGTCATAACTTTTGATGGAATTCAGATTTCAAGTTCAATTTTGTTTTGAATGATTTCATAAATAAATGCGTGTCTGAATACGCTACTAAATCATTTTTGAGTGAAAGTGTATTTACTAAATTTGGAAAGAATGCTGTTCAGAGACATATGCCTAAAACTAAACTAAGGGATCAGTTTCCTTTCATTTTTTTTTTTTTTTTTGCCACAGAGTAATTTATTTATTTTTCCAGTAAGTTCATCTGTTACAGTTTGTTTTGCTGTTTGTCTTTACAGCTTTGACTGCTTCCCTGAGATTGCCCAGTGTAAATACTGACAGGATGAGGTCAGCATCAAGTGCCATCAGGACCAGCATGTGCTGCTACATCAGTGGGAACAGGGGAGGTTACTTGTATCAGGTCTCCCCAGTGGTGACCCAGATATCAACATACAAATACACAGACAAAACCTTGCAGGTACAGTAAAATGTGTGATGTAAGGACACTCAAGGGAAATCGGAAATGTGGCCCTACATGACAGGTGGTCCTTCATCACAGGGAGAACATTCAAAGGTGTTTTTGTGATTGGGTTTTCCATGCATATTGAGACAAACACTGTCTCATAAGTGTATACTTTAAAAGAGTATCACAGACTATCAGGGCTCATATCACAGGGCAAATACCTTGGTACAAATACAAACTGCATATTCAGTGTTAAAAAGCTAGATATCTGAAGATATTTTCTTGCCATTTTAAATACAGCACCTTGGAGGCCATTTACAGGCCTCTTCCCCTTTTACAGAGTACCCAAATAGGGACAGTCACACTGCAATTATAGCACTGTCCTCTCATCAGGAATAAAAAATGGTTGCCTTTCCGGCCTGGGTAGAGAATGATAATATGAAAAAAACTGTATAAGCCATCCCCCCTTCCCTCCCAAATGCTTTTTTTTTTCTTGCTGCCAGGCATAATCAGTGGGTACTACTCACCTCGCGACGCCGGTTTGTCTAGGTGTGTTCAGGCAAGAGAAAAAAAAAATGATAGTAAAGAACCCGGGTGGATAGCCTACCGGGTTTTTTCTTTCCTCAACATGTTTTCCTGGCAAATTTGGCACTTGCTTTCATTGTCGTTTGAAAGTCCCGTGTGGCCAACTCTGTGGAGATCAGCTGTTTGGCGCTCCGTTGGTGTTACTGCAGTTTATTCTTTTTCATGGAATTTTTTTTTTGGTTGACTTTCTTTTCTTTGTTTCTAAAGCTAGATTGAAATCATGTGTGTTTTTTTTTTTTGGTCTGTGGACTATTTTTTTCACTAGATTTGTCAATGCACGAAATAGGCTGCAGTGTCCGCTACACTAGTCGCGATTACAACAATTTCAACACCGCCAATAATGAGTGGGCGATATGGCTTCATAGGTCTAATACTGTGTAAGCAGTATTATGTCTGTGATAGGCACATGCAAGACGTGGTTTTCTTCCCACAATCATCTCCCCTTCACCGCAATCGTCGAGCTGTAATCTCTTCTCTTTGATGTATGCCGAGGCGATGATTTTCGGACTCTTGCTCTCTGACCCAGGAAAAGGATAGGGCACACTTGGCACGCTCATCACATGCAAAAAAATGGCTCTTTGACCAGTGTGTGTGCTTTGCGATCATAGGGAGCCACTGATCAGAGCTCAGTTTTAATGAGAAATGGGTCATTTCACGTCAAATCAACCAATCTTTTTCAATTTTGCCGGTGACCCTCTTGGATTTTGTTAAAACTTGCCCTAAATGTTCTTCAGGGTCAGAAATGAAGCCATGCCAAAAAGTTCCTCTGAATTCCTTCTAGTTTCTGAGAAAAAAAATT
>JAWQUT010000109.1:1848732-1866195 GCA_033807755.1 Ellobium chinense
TAACTCTTACAGAGCCACCCACCTTCTAGTTTGGACATTTGCCTGTGTGGACATGAGCCATTCCTAGGTGCTGTCAATCTGTCTGTGGGAGCAGAGTTTCTTGCACTGCTATCCAAAGTGGAGGACCCTTCAGGGTAAGACAGAAAGCGGAAAGGGGAAGGAGGGCTGAACATTTTTTAAAAAAGTTTTATAGTTAGTTGAAAAATGAAGTTAGTAATAAATATGAAAGAGATGGGTAAGAAAAAGAATTAAGTGAAAGCATGAATGAATTATGGTAGACATGGCTGGAAAAACAAAATGCATAGGGACATAAGTGTTACTTGGTTCTGTGCCGTACCAAGGATGCGACACTCTCTTCAGGTGAAGACAGTCGCTTGTCGGTGCTATCATAGAGGAATAATGATAGCTTGCACCCTGAGGTGAGCGTCACATCCGTTATATAGTATAGAGCCAGTTATCACTTACACCCCTATCTCATGAACTTATGGAAAGGGTTTGGTGAATAAGGAAGTGGATGAGATGGACATCAATGTAATAGGTGGTCCATTTTAGTATTTAGTTTGGATTTTATTGCATGAATTGTTGGCAGTTATTACACTCTGACTTACCTAGGCTACTTTATCAGGTATGGAGAGAGATCACTATGTTACATTTCATCTTGACGTTTCATGTACCTGACGTTTCGTGTATCCTACAATGATATAAAAATACCATAAAACTTTTTCATATGCAATAGAGTGTTGGATTTAAGGTTAAAATTTACAGGGCTTTGTTGGTGAGTGATTACTTTGTGGGAATGCAATATACAATAGTGCTTTTATCATGTCCCATAGGTTAACATAATTGGTGTTTCCAGCCCCATTATTGTCCTTGGTTTTTGGTTAAATAAAGTGGTTAACATGGCCCATGGACAATGCAGCTTAGAATGCTCAGTCTGAAAGGTGGTAGTCTTATAAGGGATTTACTGTAAAATCAGTGTGAAACTTGTGTTCTTATTCCTTGATCTTCTTGTCTCATAGCTCGGAGGCACATTGGAGCGTGTATATTCTGCACAGCTTCAGCCTTGTGGAGATGTACAAAGACATGGTAAGATTTTGTTATTTTTTGTTGTTTTTTTAAGCAAGATTTAGTGACAATGCACAAAGTAATGCAATATTGTGTAGGAGTGTTCAGAAACAGCAAAGGCATTTTATTGAGGATATAAGGTGAAAAGCCAGGTCTTGAGCAGGAATAGGCAGGATAACTAAGGAAGTTATCCATTTAGGATTGTTTGAGTGCTGTGCCTCACTAAGAAACCTCCTGAGATTAAGGAAATCATGATACAAAACACGACTAATTATCATACTAAGGGACTTGAGGTGTTTAGCAACGATGTGTATTGATCGGAATGTTTATGCAAGAGAAGAAATGTTGACATTTTGTTATCTCATATTGCAGCAAGTGGAAAAAAATCTTCCAGGTCTACCCTGGTAATGAATTGATAGCAGAGCCATGCTGAAGGAGACCATCTACCTCTTGCTCTGCTCCTCTTGTGCCTTCCTACATAATCATATGAGATTGGAGTGAGGTAGTTTAGAACCTGGCTCAGTGTTTTATTTCCACCCAAGAACAATATCCCACTAATCATATACAGTAGTGTTAATACTTCCCACTTTTTCTTGTGAAGATTGCCTTTGCACAGAAGATTGAGATCACAGGCCCAGCATCCTACATTCATCTCTTGCAAGAAGCACACCTTCTGCTGAGCACACATCCACTGTTCACGGTGGTGAGGGACTCTGAAGTGAAGGAGTGCTTGCGTCAGGTGTGTCGCAAGTTGGGGGAGTATTATGCACAGTAAGAACAGCACATCACTACTTATATAAGTATCTAAGCATGCATGTCAAATGTAATACAGTACTACTACATTGCAAAGACACTAACTTCACTGCAATTTAAACCTTAAATACTTACTGCTAGAATATTGTTCCCAAATTTTTAATTTCCTTGTATGAGCCTTCTGTTCACTCATGACCCTGACACACTTCCCTACTGCTCACAAATTGTTCTAGAAAATACTGAGCCTGAAAGAATTCACAGGATGCCAGAATTTGAAAAAAATATTTATTTCATATAAAAATTCTGTATAAAATATTTGAAACATAGCATAGCCTAACGTATGTTCAAATTGTTAATATTGAAATGCATGGGACGCCTCAAAACATTTCTACATATTTTGTAATACACATAAGACTTACCTATATTGGTTGTTACTTTAGGGCTAGGAAGTGTTTTGTAATAGTGCTAGTTTTGTCTGAAGCGTTTTTGTATTTGAGTATTTTCACATTTGAGTGTACTTTATTTGATAATGACAGTGGTGATGGTATTGGGAAGCATTGTATAGAGAAATTTCTGTTTTCACTCTCTGTTGATTTCTCAGACCAAGACAAGATGACTGGGCCCTGTGTTGGCCATTCTACCACAGCTCAGGGGTGTCTGTAGAAGAGATGGTAAAGACTGGATTGGATCAGGCTGCAAAGGTGACTTATCACTCATCAAGAGAGAAACTTTTTCAGTCAATAACTTTAACAGCACTTTTAAGAGCATTACTTATATAGTTTGGTTGCAGTAACTTATTTATTTGCCATTTTTAATAATTTACAATATTACAGGCCGTGGATCATCATCATCATCATCATTGTTTAAAACTGAGGAAAATTAAAAGCTCAACCTTAATTTAAGGAATTTATTAAAAATCTAGTTAAGAAATAAGACGGAAAATTACTTCTAAATGTTTCGGCTCTAAGGCCTTTATCAATAGAATGAAACAAGAATTATAACTTTTGCAATAAAAGCAACCACATTAAGAAGAAAAAGAAAAGACAAGCATGGAAGAGTGAGCTAAAAGTCAGTTATTGATCGATTAAATGGGGTGGTCTTCAAATAGCAGGTAAAGACAATAAGAACTGAACCTGGATCACGGGATCATCATCATTGTCATCACCATCTACATTTGCAATAGAAAAGATTATCTCAAACCAATAATTACATGAATATAATTTTAACAGCAAGTTCCAACCTTTTGGACATAATGACCCTTCCTCAAGGAAAACATATGTCACAGCTTATTGTTGTCATTGTCATCATCACTGTCATTGTTAACAACAGAAATTCTTATATTGTGATAGCAATAGTGCCAATTCTAGTAATGCTAGCAAAAAAAAATCTGCAGCAAATGTGATGTCAATACGAACAGTGTTTACAGTACGGAATGTTTCTAAGCTGACTGTGTATATGAAAACTTTATTATCAGAGTATTGACTGATCATTCTTGTTGTTTCCTTGACAGTTCACACCTAAGGAGTTTGGCAAGGGTCTTTTAGATTGCTTGGACCATATTTTGTTCTCAAATGATGAATATATACACCTTTCCACCACAACGTGTGATACCATCTTGAATATCTATGCTGTTGCTGCCCCAGAGAAACTCTCGCGGGTGATCTTGCTGTCTTGTATGAAAGTATTCTCAGCAGGTATGTCTGATGATTAGAGATCACTCTTTCCATTTTTGCTTTGAAAGAGCTTTGTCTTCATGTAAGTGTATCCACTTAATTTGTTCCACTGCACAAGGGATATCAAAAGTTGGATCATTTTCATAACCTTATTGCTACATTCATGTAATTTATGCATTTATACAACATAATGTACATCCTGACCCATAGCAATAACATCCCAGAGCTCTAACAGTGAGTGCTCGGTTTGGAAGTAGAGGCAGCACTACTTGAAAGAGTTCTAGGAAATTGCCATCAGTGCTTAATGAGACATGACGTAAGAGGTCACTGTGCAGCAAAATGAAATGATGGAGAAAAGTATTTCAGAAATAAACCACACCTTTGGCTTCTTATGACAAAAGCCACATTAAAAAATTGACATTTTCACCGTGGGTTTTTTTCTAATGAGATAATGTAATATCACTCCCAGATTCTGGTACAATGCTAGTGTTGGTGTAACAACACTGAATATTTCCTTGAAATTTTAGAAGGTGATGGAGGGATGTGGATTGCCATCTTCATAAGTATAATCACACTGAAACCTATTGACGGAGTGTATTGTAAGTTGCATGGAAAAATAGATGTCAACACAATATGTTCTATGAGGAACTCTCCAGATATATGACTTGGTTTTCTCTAGCATAGCTTAACTATAATTTTTCAGAGACAGCATTTCACCACCTCAAGACATGGCTCTCAGTGAAGTCAAGTGCCTCACAGCCCATTAGGTAAAGTGAGATATATAATCTGGTCTTTGAAGAAATACTGGTTATAGTTTGGAGTAATATTTCACCCTTTGCTTCCCGTAACTTCAGCTTGGAAATGAATCAAGATATTACAAGACAAACAGTATACCTCATATTATGATTTTCACCTTGTGTTAAGTGAGAATATACCCTAGAAAACAATTCTGCATCTATTGTATTGAAATGCTCTGCAAGAGTTAAAGTGTGAAATGATGGACAATAGCAAATGTTAGTTAACATCCTGAAGAAGTAATCTGCTGTTGAAAGAGACTTGAATGCAATTGGATTCATGCTTTAATGAGGTCAAAAATGAGAGCCCAGGTGGATTTGTATCTTTGTTTGAACTAAATGATAAGAATCTACATGAAACCACAAAAAGTTAAGAGCATTTTTATGATAAACTTACTGCAGAGGCCTATAATGCTGGGTGTTGTTTGCTGAAAGCACACTACAAAAATACAGTGGGTAAATGAAAATTGGGCACTGTGAGATTCTGCATGTTCTTTCCGGCATTTAATTTTATGTAACATAACTGCTTCCCCTTGACACACCCTAATGACAATGGAAATAGCATTCTTATTGTGTGCAGAAGCCATGTTCTCCAAGATGCTAAATGTGTTATTCTCAGCTACTCGATCACGATATATCAAAAATTCTATAAAGTCCCCCAAGATCTTCAACCCCAAACATTTCTGTATATATTCTTATGGACCTGCACACTCTAGATTTGGAGATTTTTGTGCATGCATGTGAGTGGGAGAAGGAAAATTCTCTTTAGTAGATATTTATAGACAAGTAGCATACCCAGATGCTGATATTACTTCTGACTATCTCCCCCTTTACTGGTTTCAGTGCTGTTGACAAACTGGCAATAATCCAACTGCAGCTGACCAGGTGTGAGGTTGAGTCTGCCTGCTCTGAGCTGGAGTCCATTAACAAGTCTAGTCTTATCCAGGTGTGCTCGTCCCATCCCGCCCTTATCCACGACAGTCTGAGCACCTTCACACCTCTGGCTCAACTCATGAGGCAACACATGTCCAGCACACTGCTAGAGATCCTTGTAGATATGTTAGACAAGTGTCTTATATCTCTGGATTCTCTCCTGATCCTGCTCAAAGTGAGTCTAATATGTAGTTGAGCACGGATAATTAGAATTCATTTTTTAGGCCACCTGATCTTGTTAATGCTGGCCAAATTTTAAAGAATATGTAAAGCAATAGTAAACAGAAATAAATTCCAGTCTGAAAGATTTGTTGAGGCATCCATGATTTCAACTTACACAAGGGTATTCGAGCCCAACTGTTTGAAGAGTATATCAGCTTTAAACTGCATTGATATGGATATCATACAGATTCTTGTATATATATCAGGCAGATGTCTTTATCTCTTTTGATTCTCCATTGATCCTGTGCAAAGTGAATCTATTAAATAGGAATTATTAGTTTTATACTTTGATATATACACAAGAGGATATCATACATCTTGTATATATGTGAGACAGATTCTTATGTACCAGGATTCTCTACTGGTACAATGGTGCATAAAAATCGTATTTACAGTTTGTATATCTGATCATTTACTCCATATTTTGAATGCAATCACATTCATATAAGTGCAACTTCTTGGGACTTGGATCGAAGAAGAAAGTCTGGAATTCTTTCATAAAGTTTCATGGAGAATGTTGCAGTTATATGAAAGAGTGATTTAAGCAGGGTCAACTGAGATGGCAAATAGTAGCAAACTGGAAACTGTTGGACTTGCACATAAATATACCTTATGATGTATGTTTAATGAAAATGTTACATTATTCATTTTCAGAGTCAGTCAGAGCTCCCATACAACAATCATGTCAGGGAAGTGCTGGAATTGATTGTTAGTGGTAAGTGTTATTACTTCATCACTTTCTTTTTAGGCTGTTGAAAACTCTCTATTAGCTAATTTCAGTCCATGCATTCTTCTTACCTGACTTTATTTAATGTTCCCTAGGGCAAGGTGGCCCTATTTGGAGACTCCATGAATTAACCATAAGAGCAGGAACAATGATGCCAGATGCACTGCATGGTGCTCTGCATCCAGACAACTTAGTATCAGTCAGTCTATCTTCTTTATGGCAGGGCTTATCTTGTGTTTAATTGTCAGAGGCACTTTATTTCAGTTTAACCATAACAGCTGGGGTCAAGTGGCCAGCTGAAAATTGTTAGAAAATTATATTGTTATGATCTTTTTTTCAGATGCTAAGAGGGCTTTTCTGTTCGAGGAAGCTGTTGTAAGTATGCATTTTCAGTCAATTATTGATCAGGGGGAATGAATCTTGCTATGCTGAAGCGGACTTTATAGACACATAATTATTTCAGTGGTGTAATTCAAAGAATTATATAGTGAGCTATATAATCACTACAAATGGGAACTAAGAATTATCCACTGAATTCCCGGATTTCGATAACAGGCCTTTTGCACAAGAACTGAAACATCACATTTAATTAACCCAATCACATTTTTGTTTGTTTAACTGGTGGAGGGGAAGAGGAGGGGGGGCAGGTTGGGGGGTGGATTCACTCTAGTTTGTCAGCATGCTGATGGTGATTAGTATTTTTTCTTGTTTAGATGAGGCTTAAAGCTGAAGTTGCATGTAGTTTTATGGAATAGGATTGCTTGTGCAAAAAATTATATTAAAATTTTGTGTATGCATGTGTGTGTGCATATTTCTGAGCACATAATCCAAAGTTTCATGACCGCTTATAAAAATTCATAGATGGAGGTAAGATATTACATCCTTTATCATCTTTGAAGTTGTTCCAAGACAGGTTAGCACGTTGATTGCAATGCCACTGCCAGGCATCAAAGCACCACTGGAAATCTTTAAGTTGAGGAGCTAAATTGTGACATCTTCTTTGAGCCATTTAATAATATTGTCTCCTTAAACCACAGGAATGTCGAAGATGGCCAAGGCAAGTCCATAGAACTGGAACCACGACTTTGCTGAAATCATATGCTGTTTACATTCGGGGCTCTTCATTCACATTTTTCACAATTTAAGAAAATTGGTTTTCTTTCGCCACCTTCAGGCCCACACAAATGAAGTCTACTGAAGACTCACAAGATATATTTTTTATAATATCAGGATTACATTTCACCACTTTGGTGATGCACTTTCAGATTATATGATTATTTCTACAAATCTGTCCATGATTGACTTTGATAGGTCTGGATTTTGGACCAATTAGGCTTCGGCAACCTGCATGTGTCAGCTTGTCAAGCATAATCTTTGATTCAGTATGGACCTCATCTGATATCTCAAATTCCCTTTTTCTCTTCTTTGGGATTTGGGAAAGGTTACATGGAGCAAACCTCAGTGAATTTCGAGGTTTGGGGATAGTGGCCATGTTCCTTGTGGCCAAACACTTCTGAACCTTGAAACAGATTGTTCTGGAGCAGCAGTTATTTGTTGCTGTGCTGCTCTACAAGTGGCCTCTGTCTTACATCTTTGTGCAACTGCCCTATGACCCCCTGGTAAATGTCCAACATGCTTGACAGGCCAAGACATATAGACTTTTAAGGTGCTCGTAGGTTTAGCAGTGGTGCTTTAGCAAAGGTGATGAAGGAAAGTAATACCTAAAGTCGATCTGTAGGTCTTTATAGGCAAAGTGTGGGAACTTTCAGATCACACCAAATATGCCGGTTAACGTTTTTATGTGTCCATCCTAGCATTTATGAATCACTCATAAGCTGTAATGGGTAGGGAGGAGAGAATAAATAGAGAAACAAATTTTAGTCATCCAGGTTTCTATCAATGGACATAAACTTGGCCCTATGTATATATAATATACATAATATTCCTATGGAAGCTGGATTAGAGCATCTCTTTTCTTCTACTATAAGCACGAAGATATTAACCAAATATAAGAAACGTACATTTACCCGATATAGCTAACGAATGGCTAACGGAATGTGGAAAGAAAGACTCCCTCTGTTTTTATTCAGTAATGAAACTAAATATCCAGTTTGAGCCTTATCTTATCAGTGGTCTTAATGTTAAATCCCTAAAGTTTCATGTCAGATCAAATGTGCTCGGCCTAGAACAAGATTTGTACTTAAGACTTATGAGTAAATCTGAAATATGTAAAATGTGCAGATCTGATGTCGAGGATATATACCATTTTGTTCTTATATGCCTCTTTTTAAATGAGGAACGGGTTAAAATGATTAATTTCTTACAAAAAGAACTTTTCACAAATCACTCTCTCCATTTCCCAAATGACTAATTTTATTAGGAGACATGAGATGTGGTCTTTATGAGCTCTTGATATGGCATTTTCTTTTTATCTTAGTAAACCCTGGGCCAAGAGAAAGCCATTTTATAATATTTGATTCTAACACCTAGGACTGATTAGTTTGCTTCTAATATTTATTATTTTACCATGATTATATTTGTAAATAGCTGCTGAGAGAGCACCTGACCTGAGACAGGGCACCCTGACCTGTCTGTCCTTGATTTTAAGGGGTTGTCTGTAAATAAATAAATAAATAAATATCAGTCTCCTGTTCTCTCCTGCCCATTTGATATGTGGTGGAGTATAATCTGCAAGCCAGTGTCAGAGCATTGATATTTTTGTCAAATACATAATCTTCTTCTCTATAAAATAATTAATGTAAAAATGATAAAGTGCTATAATTCAAATTCTTACTAGGAAAGCACCCTAAGTGCTGGGTTGTGTTTCAATTTCAGCAAATGTTGTGTGAGATGTATATTGCCAAAATCAAGGACAAGACCCAGCCTACTTTAAGACAGATGAATGCCCTAGCACATCAAAAGTTTTCACTGGTAGGTAAAACTTACAAGACTATCATATTGAAGTGAGAACATGCAATGCAATGCAGATGAAATCCAGAACTCCATATTGAATGAGTGGTGTCCTGAGAAGTTAACCTAGAAATATGATCAGTATTGGGTAGCTGAGTGTTAACATGTGTGAAGCTTAACTTTTAATCCAGTATAAATGTGAATTTTGGTTTGTTTCCTTTTAATTTGAAATGCTGTATGAGATAGGCAAGAACTGTTGGTGCACTGATTAATAATCAACATGTTTAACTTCAGCTACAACAATATGTAAACTGTTTCCAAAATATGATTACTGTCGTCAAGTGTGTTGAGATGTCAGAGAATGCTTTTCTTAGATAATTAAGACTGCAGCACCACCTACCCATTGATATCCTATGGTGCAACATTTAGATCTAACAAGTATTTAAGTTATTCTGACTTCAAGAAGCAACGATGTTTTATTTATGAATTTTCTTACAGCCTCAAGGAAATGGTCATTTTGCCCTAAGATTTGCCTGGCTAGACCACCTGCCCCCATTTCAAGGCCCCAGCAAAATGATCAAACCATGTCAGAGGTTAGAGGTCAAACCCATCCCAGGTCAGGGGTCAAGGGGAACCTCTCTTCCTATCACCATGGTGACAAGACAGCTTGGGAAGGAGGACTGTCAGTGTTGTATGTGCAATGAGAGTCTACTCAAACTTCAGGTGGGTCACAGGCAAATTGCCAGTGTGGGTGTTATTGTTTTTCTTCCTGTCTGTCAGTCATTGTTGACTAATGCTGTGGATGGTCAATCTATCCATCCACCACTCGTCCATCTTTTCATCATATCCATCCATCCATCCATCCATCCATCCATCCATCCATCCATCCATCCATCCATTCATCCATCCATCCATCCAACTAGCTATCCAGCCAGCCAGCCAGCCAGTCAGGTAGCCAGCTAGCCAGCCAGCTAGCCAGCCATCCATTTATCCTTCCACCCACCTACCTATCCTGTGATATTTATACACTCATCCAGTCATTACCCATTCACCTTCTCACACATCTGTCAGTATGTTCCATTCAGCTTGCTGGAATGTCCATGTGTTGGCAGCATACCTGCCCATTTCTCTACTTTTCTCTCTCCATTTGACTTCTCAGTATTCATTTTTTTAACTTCTAGTCCCTCCTGTGCTCATCTCGCGTCACCACTGAACTTGCCAATTGTGTCCTTCAACAAGTGAAGGACGCTGGTGGTGAAGGTCAAGACAATGTCAAGGACATGAATGAAGGTGAATGCTGGGACAGTATCCGACTTCTATGCTTGACGTGTCTAGATATAGAGAAAGCCATGGAGTTTGTGGTGGACAAGTACCCTGGTGTTGCTGGAATGTTTGCAGCCAGCCGCTTAAATGGAAATGTTGACCAGGTAAATGTGGGGAGAATCATCTGAGTGTCACATTCTAGAAAGTGGCATGTTTATGAAAATATGTTTAAGATGAAGATAATGTTTTTGGCATGTGAAAGAAATGTTATTAACTTCAGGTACTAATTTGTGTTGCATGGGTTCAATTTCCAACCCCTTGCATCCTAATTCTTTAAAAAGTACAAGGAAAAACATACAGTTGACTCTTCTTGATTGCAGTTTGAATAATCACAACTTCTCTTTAACTGCAACATTTTCCACATGATAAAATTTCTATATAAAGGTTACTGAATAATTGCAATTCCTTTTTAGTGGATACCTTTCCTAAGCTCCCGAGGATTTGCGATTAAGTGGCAGTGAGAGTATCTCAATTTAATAAAACCACTCCTCAGTTTGCTGTTGTAGTTTTTGACATGTATTCTATGATCATCATGAGAAATTCTTGGGACCACTTACTGCCTATATTTACTGTTTCCAAACTAATTTGGCCTTTCCAATCCTTTTGCAAATTCTGCATCAGTTGTTTCCTCTCCTTCAACTCTCTGTGTTCAGATCTTCTCTGAATTGAGACCTGCATCTTCTTTTTCTCTTTTCAAGACATTTCAATCTATTTCAGAATAATTGAAAATCTAATAAAACCTCAAACTTTGTTCTCATTGATAAAAAAAAACAGCAAAAACAACAACATAAAATCAACCCGTTTCAACCCTGTAAGGAATGTCTTACCTTGCCATACAAAGTTATACTTTTCATTCATGATAATAAACAGTACATAATACTACAACATTATCGCAAACCAGATCTAGAACATAGTTACTGTTAGTCACTGCACAGCAGCACACTGATCCTCCCTCCCCAACTTTTCCCACCATGACTCAAATGCTGAGCACTCATTCACACTCGAGTCAAATGGAGAAGTAAGAATAAAGTGTCTTTCTGAAGGATACCATGATAAGACCACCTGGCTGGAATCAGACCCACAAACCCAAGACCTTGTGGTCTTCATTTTATGAAAACTATTCACAAGACGCTTGGCCATGCTGCCTCCTGTTTAGGTATTTTAGGAAGGTTTTGAAGGAGAGCTGGACGAGCGCAGAGATAAATGACCAGTGTACAGAGCAAACCTTTCTGGGTTTACTGTAGTTAAGAAAATAATACATTAATAACAGGCAACCAGTCTAATAAATTTATTTAACTAAAAATGAAACCCAGGCCATAATACTTGGGCAAACAACACAGTATATATAGTGGCAACAGTACATCAAATAATACAGATATGACATAATAAAAACAGATTTACCTACTCTGGCCACATACAAGTAGATACAGGTTGATTACTCATCAGAGTTTTGCTGCTAAGTTCAGATGTAAGTGGTGCATGGTTTCATTGTTTTTATAGTGTATGCAAGAGATTTCCACTTTCTGATTAAAGCAAAACCTGTTTTTACATTTCACTGCCTGTTTTGTAGGTGAGAGATGCTGTGGAAATGATTTTTAAAAAAATAATGATTTTAGCTTTTAATTATGACATTCTTTTATCATATTTTACAGTACGCACACCTTCTACGCAGCATGGAGGCTGTGATCAAATCATGTGCTGCGTCGTCTCCAGCTCAAACAGAGGAAGTTTATGTCAAAGCCTATAAAGGTAATGAAGGATATGTAGTCTCTGTTTCCAGCCAGACTTATACAAGCCATGTAAGGGACAGGGTTGGGACAGATTTAGAAAATCTGGAAGAGTTATGGATTAATTCCAGCGGTGTTTCCAAATCTGGAATATACATAGAATTAAAAAAGATGGCCAGCTCTCATTTAAGTCATTGGTAATTTAAAAATTGGATGGGCAGTTTAGTATTTAAAGAGGAACAACTCTTCCATATATTGAACAGATTAAAAGGTTGTTGAGCACCAGATAAGTCTTACAGAACAAACATTGTTGTGTGAAGACTTAAAATAATATGATCTTATCATGGACGAAAGGGAGTCAAATATGATAAAGGGGGAAGTGCTCAAGAAGACAAATGCAGAGAGAAAATGAAAGAAGGAAAGAAAGTCATGTGGTGGGAATCGAACCTGCGACCTCTGCATCGGCACCCATCGCCTCACCGTCAGTTTGGAATCAGGTAGACATCTATACACGACCACGCTGCCACTCCAAAAAAAAGTGGCTTAGTGGCGGGGGTTTTTCCCGAAGCCAAACAGAAGACTAGCAGTCATAGCGCTAGGCACGAGACTCACACACACACCACAAACTTCCCCATTTTCTCTCTGCATTTGTCTTCTTGAGCACTTCCCCCTTTATCCTATTTGACTCCTTTACGTAGTGCTCTGTTTCAACCTTGTATTACACCCATGGATGAAAGATTAGACAACCTGGAAATATTGAAAGGTCATGGAAAAAAAAAATTAACAGTTTTTGACAACCCTGAAGGAAGTGGATTGATGTGGTCTTGATGTGATCATCACAGATATGAATTAGAATTAGTGATTCTCTTTAAGCATCCAGAGTGGGACAACAAATGATAATTTAAAGACTTAAAAAAGAGTGGTCATAATTAAGATCAGATTCTTCTGTATGTTATGGAACCTGAAGCATGTAAAAATACATTTTAGTGTCAGATTGATTTAGACATGCTGTTTAAGACACCCACTGCCAAGGAAAGAAGGAAGTTTTTCTTTTTTGTAGCATTTCACTTTTTAGATACAATCAGTCCAAATTGTTTGCTTGTAATTGGTTTCTTAATTCTCCATCAACACCAAAGACATTTTACTGCAGATATTTTTGTAAACTTCAAAAGTTATCCCCTCAACAAAATCATAAAGTTTGGAATGAGTAGGAAATAGGACAGAGGCAGAATAAATTTTATTTTTACACGTAAATTTGACAGAGTTACCACATGCCTCAGCTTTGTTTTATTTCAGATTTGCTGTCAAGAATGACAGAGTTGTTCACCCCTGCTCAGTTCTTGGAACTTCTGCCACCAGATGGCAACCTGTACTTTCTGCTTCCATTTTTATGTGCCAGCCTGAATAGAGAGCACACTAACAAGCTGAAACAGAAAGTTGTGGACATGGGAAAGGAACTGATGTCTCAAACATAGTCCTTATTTTGTGGAGAATATTCATCACAAAGCCAGTTTGCAAAATGTTTAGGTCTTTTTCCTTTTTATGAGGAAGTAATGCAGAAGTTTTGTCCAGAGATTCTGGGTTTTTATTCTAAGGTAACTGTTCAGCCCCCAAAAAGTAGCCAGTTACAGCAACTTTCATGTTGCTATAAACTTTTTTCATAGGCTGTAATTAAACTACAGGCTCGTCACTGAATTTCGGAACTAGTCTAGTGCAGTGTTAATGAAAAAGCAGAAATAAGCTGAGGATTTCTGTAAGTGTACAGTAAATATGGCCTCATTCTTCAGACATCAGATTTATTTTGCAAAGTCAGGAAATGGTGGGGCACACCTGCATGTGATCCCTTTGGTCAGAAGGGGATAGGGATGTTGATAAGCGAAGGGAAGAGGATAGAATGTTAGAGCTGAATTAGATTTGAGCTGAACATTTATGAGTGATTTTAGGTGTCTACATAGTGGAGTTTATCTAAAGAGAAGATGCTTGCACTGAACATAATATACTAATCTATATTAAACCTACACATGGCTGACAGTGTTTCTTTACTGCCTTCCATAATGTTGAAGTGAATTTCTGTAAACAGATATTCCTAATCCTGAGAAGTCAAATTAAGCAAGACTCTGCTTCATGTGTTGAAGTATAATATCTCTAGCATGGGAGTATATATTAGAACTCACAACACGACAGTACCTTACCTGAAATCTTTGGTTAACTTGATAAAAAAAAAGAAATTCCTGTGTGAAGGTCCTCTTCATTCATAGTAAAATTTTCCAATTAAACCGATAATGAGTTTCAGGGAATCTTTGATAATATGATAAATGATGAGCTGATGAGAGAGTACAAATAAGCTGTTTCTGTAGCAATTTTCCTTCTCCTTGTCCACTGGTGGTCTCGTGCATAGAGGTTAGGTCTGGCACGGGGTGAATATTGTGTCAGTCAAAGATGATGACAACATTTGCCAATCCATGACAATATACAACACAATAACTGGCCAAGGCCATCGAAGCTGTCATCTAGGAACAATGCAAGTCTGACACCTCTTTGGTTATTTCCCCTTAGGTTGTACTGTAAGTGGTGATCACAAAACTCATCTAACCCACAACAGTTTGGGTTCAGTTTCATGTTAACAGAGTTCTGTTGTAATTTGACTTGTCTGTGATAGGGAGCTTGAAAAATATTAGTATGTGAAACTGGAATCATTGCCTGTTTGTAACTGCCATTAACTTATTTTCTACAATGTGATATGGGTTGCCCGAATTTGTTTTGTGAGGTATTGTACACTCTGTATAGAAATCCTCTTAGTTTCTAGTGGGACTCTGATCCTTTGCCAAATTTTCAGAGTGTGCTTTCAGAAGTTGTGTGCTTTTGATAAAGAACAAAGCAGTTGAGACTGTTGATTTGGAGTGTGTTTGGAGTGTGATTATGTTTACAGAGCTCCACAGTACAATTCCTGTCCATTCAACAGGTCTATGTGAAAATGTACTGAATTTATCACTGGTGTGGATGGTTGTTGGATTAATTGTAATTGTAAACAATGTTACTTGTTGCTGGAAACATAATCATAGCACTCCTGACATGTCCAAAGGGGCTCCAATCCCCATACCAAAAGCAGTTGACAGATGACAAGTCTTGTTGCAATGCCTTTTTATTCACTCAACATGATTATTTGATTATTTGTGCATTAAAATTACCGACTGACTGAAATAATCTAAATGGCTTGGCTTTCATGACATATTTGATGATTTCAAAATATGTTCATAAAACCTTCACCAAAAGCATTTAACCCTTCCAGGCAAGCATTATTGGCTACCTTTGGAGTATCTGATGGGATACTGAGCACCTTGGTACATGCAAAAATTATACTCAATATTGTGGTATACTTAATACCAGGGTCCACTTGAATAATGAAATATACAATAATAATGACTTGGTGCTTGTAAAATTCATATCTGATAACAAGGTACACTTAATAAATGAGTACTTAATATTGAAGCTCTACTAAACATGTGTTAACCCTTCTATGCATTTATTATTGGCCATCCTTGGAGGCTTTCATGGTACCTAAAATACTCACACCTTCTGTTTTACTAAATAAAATACAATGGTGCATGAAAAAGTGCCCATGAGTTCCTTGGAGGAAGTTTTGATAATGCACTAGACTCCATATAAATGAAAAGTTTGGGTTCTTTTTGCTTCCTCAGGAATGCCTCCCACCCATCTTCATAATGAAAAGTGAGGAGTTTGGGTAACTCACACATATCTCCAAAAGTAGTAACTAATAACGATAAACAAGCCAAACTATGCTGAGGTAGGCAGATAAAAACGTTCTTGGTATCACTGATATGTTGTGTGACTCTGTGCTGAAAGTGGTCTAATGTGATTTCTTAATGACTGAAGCACTATACAGTTGTCTGAAGAGGTTAAATTTATATTTAGTAAACTAGAACTGTGCGTATGTACCCCGTCTCCTATACAATACGGTCGGAGAGGCAGTGTGACTTCTTAGAATTTCGTTTTCTCTCTCAAAGGAGGCGTACTGTTCCGCATTTTAGTGCGCATTTTTCTCATGATCTTTTCACAGCGTTTGCTAGGGAATTTTGCGCACCATTTCTACCTAACCTCGTCCTTTAAAGTTAGCGTATTTTGAGCCTTAAAACGAATTGCTGACTGGGATCCATATCTAGAATTAGTTATAACAGATCAAAGTATCAGGAGGTCAAAGTTCACACTAAGTGCAGAATGAAAAGTGTAATAGCTTCATTAATTTGGAGACCAGGAAGATGAGTATCACGA
Organism: Ellobium chinense; assembly: GCA_033807755.1. Taxonomy (NCBI): domain Eukaryota; kingdom Metazoa; phylum Mollusca; class Gastropoda; order Ellobiida; family Ellobiidae; genus Ellobium; species Ellobium chinense. The sequence continues at coordinate 1,865,150 of JAWQUT010000109.1, forward strand.
GGGTGTTAACTAACTTTTTAGAAGGATAAAAATGCGGTATTCTCGCAAATTTCCGCGTTTTTGAGGCCTAGTTGCAATTTTACAAATTTCCTCAAATTTAGGCATTTTCTGCTAATTTGTTGCAAATTTTGCTGATTTGGGCCAAAAAGTGAACATTTTCTGCCAGTGCCGCAATACTGTGTGAACAGGACCAAAGAAAATGTGTTCCATTTCTACATTTTTCCAAACTTTTAGTAGTAAACAATGCCACATGGTGGTAAATGTAATGATGTTACGAAGCTAGTTTTGCATAGCAAATTTTGCAATTCTTGGTCCAAATTTTTGGGGGTTTGAAATGCAATTTTTTTCACAGAGACAGTAAAACAAAACCCGAGATTTCAATTTTTGTCCACCTACTGTGGAGTGGATATTCCACACATTCCCACCTCAACCCACTTTTGTTGACACTCTCGTATTTATGGCCTTCATTGTGTTGATGTCGCAGCCCACCCCACCAACCTCCATGCAACCAGCGACCAACAGGCGAGAACACCCGTGTGCCGCTGGAGCCCAGGCAGATTGGAGTGTTATACATGTAGCGAGTCAACTCCTCATGATAAACGCTCTACCATGTTCAATCAGCCGCTCTTCTGCCACTGTCCTCATGAGCGTGTAATTCCCAGGAGATATCATCTTGCTTAGTCCATGAGGATAGGATTGGGAGACACACACGGCCAGATTGTGTGAGGCATCATCCTGACCTGCTGACATTGACAATGTCATGGCTTTGTGTTTGTCATTTGCATTGTACTTGTTCCGCACTTTTATTGTAGAGGACCGTACGGTGGCTTGTCATGTCAAAGAGATGATCGATAAGTTCCATGTCGTGTGTGGACATATTATATCAAAACACAGCAGTCTCTCTCTTTGTCTATGTATTTAATCTCCATTCCCCGAAGTTTGGGCAGCTCATCCAAGCTTTTGTTGGGGTCATCGGATAATAGAACGCAAGCAGTTTTCGCTGATTCCTCGTGGTGGCCAACCACGTGAGCCGCGGTATAGCTGTC
>JAWQUT010000109.1:1873782-1894170 GCA_033807755.1 Ellobium chinense
GGTTAGGTGCTAGTCACGGTCCTGACCACAGATATCGATTCTTCTTGCTAAAAAGGACGCCGATTTTCAGTCCTCATTCAAAACATCGAAGCTGCGGCTTCAACGAGCCCAGTAGGAAGGACCAATCAACGCGCGCAAGGTTATTTTTGTGCCAGCAACAGACCAAGGCAGTAGGTAAGTAGAGCATAGCCTACTAGAGATGACAGTGGCACTGAAGTCTTACTAAAGCACATCCTATGCACATAAACAGTAGTACGTGTTTTGCTTGAGGTAGTTAGTCCGCTGGGAAGCGAGCGGAACTTAAAATCTAGACTTAACATTTTTTTAAATTACGTCTCAAGTAGTAGCTCCACAACAATGGTGGCCACCATCAACGGTTTCAAATTTGTTACTGGAACTTTTAATCAATAGTCTTCTGTCGGAAGATGATGTGGCAAGAATCAGTGGTGGTATATACGCTATTAAATGGGGCAAAGAAATTAGTGTGGTAAACATAATACGCAAAAAAACAAACCACAACAACAACAACAACAACAACCCACTCTTTTCTGGCTTTTCCGCATCAGTCGCATTCATTCTGGCTTGTTTAGGGACTGACGCTTCCGTTGCTTAAAATTTCCAAGGGGCCACCCACAGAAAAAAAGGACCATCTCCTTTCATTCACTCGTTGCGATCAAACAAACGTAGCCGAGAGCTTTAAGTCGGCCAACTACTTGTAGATCTATCGTAGCTGGTTACTGAAATAACAAGATAAAAGGGGATCCGCGAGTTCACCGAATACTGAAGTTGGTATATGCACGGAGTCCTGTTAATCTTTCTTGCATCAATTTTGTGGTGACGTGTGTTACCAAAACCTTGGGTGACTCAAGTTGGTATGTACCATGAAGTCATTATGTTCTAGACCAGGCTCGAAACTCAAGATCTTCAGCGCTGCACATTTTGAAGTATCGCATCAGCAACCTCTTATAAAGCTAATATGTAAGCAGTAAAATCAAGGTTTGGCTGAGTTTTGCCACCAAGAAGGAAAATAATATTTAAAAAAATATATATACAGGGAAGGGGGAAGGGGCAGAATGCCTGAAAAGTTTCTTGAGCGGAAGACAGATCGTTCATGCAAGGACTTTGCAAACTATGCGTGACGTTATAATCCAATCCAAGATCTTTTTTTTTCTTTGCTATGACTAGCCGATAGTTTTTAGTTTTAAAGGACACTTTAAACTCACTTTCACTGAAGATATGTCGGACTTCAAGACGCTGATTACCAAAATAGGGAATAAAAATACGTCAAATTCCATGGTCACAGAATAATATTAATGATTTACTGTACTGTCTTTATACAGCACTTATTCCCATACCCGGCTCTGAGCGCTTTACATATACAGAGACAGGAAGAAAAGGCGCAACATTTATATCTATGCATCCACCATATTCACACATTTTTTCTAATGTTTTAAAAGTTAATAGGCTGTAAACACGAGCAAGTAAGAGATATGGATAAGCCCTCGTATATGTCACAATCCGCAGAAACAGAAGGTATTATGATGATATTACATATAATTACATATCATTACCCGTATTATTTTGGCGTGGTGCCAAGGCACAGTTTGCTTGTGGGTTGAACGGACTAAAATGTGATCCATTTAATTGTTGGAGTGAGCAGATTCTGGAATCCAATTACTTCATGCATCGAAAGAGATTCTTGTAGTGGTAATTCTAGATACGCTTTCTTCAGTTCACGACTCCATCTTTTATTTCGAGATACACGATCTTTTTATTATTAGGGAGTTTGTGCATTAACTTTGTGATCTCATACCATCTTAAGAAATAAATTAATTCTAGATGTTGAACGCTACTCATGGTGAATTCAACACCGATGCGTTGGTTACAAAGATCCATCGTTATTGCACAAGCTGTTTATAATATTTTCCTTGTCCTTAGAACGGATTACAGTATTTTGGCTCGTTCCCGTGAACTAAATCAGTGAAGCAATTTACCAGTGGACTTTTTATTCCTTTATTTCGGAGAATCTTTACACCACCGTAAAAGCTTCCTGTAAAGATGGCAGCAGGACAGTCCCACGATTTAGGACATGCAACCATAAGCTACCTATAGAAACGGGGAGATGGGAGGGAAAAGAGCTAGAGAATAGAAAATGTTATTTTTGGAGTAGTCTGGGAGATGAATTCCATGTTTTATTTCAATGTGAACATTTAATGACTGAAAGGCACAGATTTTTGGATAGAAGATATTATGTACGACCCAACATGTTGAAGGCAAAGGAGCTGTTTGAGAGTAAGAAAACGAATGTTTTAGTTAAATTGGCTAAATTTATGGAAGTTGTATTACAAACATTCCAATAACATGTATATAGCTATTAAGTATCTAGAAGAGAAGAGAATATGTGTAAGGACTGAATGATTATTAGTAAAAGTGAGTGTTAAATATTATTGTTAAATGTGAAATGTATGAGAACGTTGTGAATGCACGTGATTGTAACAATGCATTGTGAACATGTGTGATGTTAGTAGCTGTAATGCTTAAAATGTCCATGTGCTGTCCCGTTGCATACTGTATTTTGCCCATGTGCCACGGCTGTGGTCTGGGCTTATTCCCAATAAACTTGTTAAACCTTGTTAATAAACTTTAATTAATGCTAAAACATCAGAGACGAATCTTGTGTGTAACCACAGACATTACGTGTGTCCTACGCGTACACTGCAAAGCTGAATGAATGAACATCACAAGACCAGAACGGAGTCAGGCTCTAAATAATGAATGCAGATCAATTTGTCTGAAGATCTCACTGTGTGTCTGACGAAACACTCTTTGTTGCCAAGCTAAGATTCTCCTTTTAGATTCTCCTGACATCTACTAAAAATCTAATGACTCATTGTGACTAATTCTTCTTGGACTCCACCAGCCAGTCTCAACATTGCAAAAATACTATGTAATAGACCTGTAGCGTAGATAAGACACCCAATTTAAAAGTTTTAGGTACAGTTTGAGCCTTATAAGTCTAAAAAAAATGAAATGTGTTAGACGGATGTATTAGCTCACTTTTTAACCAGGCTTATGTAAGACTGCGGACCGAATCAAGAGGAGAGGTGTTAATATATATTTGAAAGGAATTTTTTTAAAAAATTTGGGTGATAAAATAATTTTTCTTCTCATAAAAACATAGGACAGTGAAAGTGCTGTAACTTCCTTGAGAAAAAAAAAAGCCATGAATCTTTGTAGAATTTGTAAAATAATACAATTTATTTACAGGTTCCAAAGGAGAAGAAGAAGAAGAAGAAGAAGAAGAAGAAGAAGAAGAAGAAGTGTCAGAGACCTTTAGCTATTCTAGGGTCACAACTGTCGCGAAAAACGTACAAACTGAAAACCAGAAGAAATTCTGGCGAAGATGAAGGAGGAAGGAGAGCAAAGGAAAGGTGAGACGTCTCTTCCAGATCTGTTCACCGATTTCGGAGATCGCACCACCTTGCATGGGTTAAACAGAGTAGCAACGAGCAAGCGACTGTGGAAGCGATTCATCTGGGCCATGCTAGTGATGGGTGGTACTGGCTGGGGTATCTACCAGTTGGTCAGCATCGTGCAAGAATTCAACACTCATCCAGTGTCCACAATCATCTCTCTGGATTACAAACTACGACTTGATTTTCCTGCCGTGACCATCTGCAACCTAAACCCAGTCAAAAAGTCTTTGTTATCTCAGAAACTTCAGGAGGATATAGGCTACGTAAGCATGAGTAACACAGTTTACGACAACAACAACAACAACAACAACAACAACAACAACAACAACAACAACAACAACAACCACAGCCACAACCACAACCACACCACCACCGCCACCGCTACTACCATTACCACTATCACCACACCACAAACAGCAACGGTAACAGTAACAACAACAATAACACAACCACCACTGTAGCCGGCCCCTAAGTAGGCACATTGCTGTCTAACTTTGCGCGCTGGCGGTAACTACGACAGACATCATTGATGTTTTGGGAGTTGTTCGTAGTTAACCCCCGCGCCCAAAGTCAGACAACATTGAACAGTAGCTATTAGTATTTCTATAGAAGTCTTATTCTGAGGTCTGCCTGGTAACGTCTTCTGATAAGACTGTTCCCTAAAGGTTCTCTCATAGTTTATACAAGTTGTATTGCTGAACCGAACAGTGGACTTCTCAGAATTTGGTCAGCTGTACGTGTGGCATGTCTCTGACATAAAAAAAGCGCATGTCATAGCAATTACGAGCTTGTTTGTTTGTTTTCCAGTTTAACCACTCAGGAAAATGTAGATTTTATTGTAAAGATGTATTTAAGAAATGTTGTAATGTTGGTATGAAAGTTTGTTTCTCTTGAAACAGAACTCTTAGCACATGTACGTGGCACAAATCTTGTAATATTTCACTCCGGTTTTTATTGAACTTGACATCGGGAACCCCGCCTAGCAGAATATTGGATCGGCTTAGAAGGGCTAGTGTTCCTAATAAAATTATTATTACTATTGTTCCATTAATGAGAGATGGGAATTGGACATTACAAATCACTCGTTGAAAGCAAAAGGTTCAGTTCGGTGCCTTTCTCTCTCTCTATAAAGATGGACGTGAGAGCCTGCCTTTCCCTACCCCTCATTTACCACCTGCTGTAGGACGACCAAACTTTAAGAGGGGATAAGATCAAGAACCTTTCCGTATATTGTAAAAGCTCCTTGGAGCCATTGAATAAAAATTTCTCCTCAACCAAAGGAACGTTCTGAGATGGCAAGGCTAGTCTGCAGGTCTACTGCCACTACTGTGCTCAAATTATATACTGTTTACAGTGAAGGTCCTTCATTTAGATTTCTCACAATTTTAATTAAGATGAAATTGAGTAAAAAATTAGGCCTTCTTTTGTAGATCACAGGCACGCACAAATGAAATCCGCTGAAGTCATTGGTAAACATTGCCTGCAACAATTATTTTTGTACAAATTCAAGAATGAATTTCACCACTTCTGCGGTGTGGTTTCATGTTTACGATTATTTCTCTGTATTATTCATATTAGTTTATAATATAGAATTTATAATAGCGTATTATTTATACGCCCCTACTATTGATTCTTATAGTCCCATTTTTTTTTAACAAATTAGGCTCTCGCAACCTAAGATACATTTCCGTATAGAGTTCAATCGAATAAAATCGACAAAATATGTTTACTACAGATTTTTAAATGTTCTATTTTTGTGATGAAGCTTCATAACATATGCGACAATCACCTTTTTAAGTCACACAGGGTTCCCGTCAAGCCGTGTTCTGACTGGCCTAGCGAGCTCCCGGCATACAGAGTGAATTATAAGGTGTGATGTGTTGTTGTCAATTTCGATGTGCTGACTGAATGTATGTTTGTCTTAGATAACATTGCAAATTTTTGCGTGGGCTTAGCTTGTGTAGAGATAAAGCCTGCTGCGTTTTTTTTTCTTTTCATGACCTGCTAGCCACAGTTATTTGAGGTAAATCTACGGGCTGAAGATTCTGATGAGAGATCGAAGATGGGTCATAATATGACGGACATGCTCGTGAGTTGCTACTTTGGCAAAGTAAGTTTATTTTTAATTTTAATTCTAAGAAATCTAAAGTGAAACTTGTTTGATATTGTTTCGTGTCTTGCTCTACTCCTTCGTAAATACTGATTGTGTGACATAAAATTTCTTGCGCCTATTAGTTACGGTTGTCTCTTTGACGCAGTTGCATTCCATCGAATCACAGTGAAGAAACTGCACATTGTTTATTTTAATCAGTGCCCCTTCAAGACCACTGCACTCTGGGGAAAGGGCTTATAAGGTCAAGGAGTTGGATACAGCAAAGCTGGTCGGTTATTGCCTCAGCAAGCCAGTCTTGGTGACGAGAGTCAAGAACTGATATTTCATCACAGCCAGCATGGTGCCATGAGTAGGAGATAAGATAAAGGACAAGATGAATCTTTTAATAACTGCTATGGATCGAGTCACATTCATGGTGAAGGTAACATGCCAGCACTCAATTCAGGACATGACAATCCCATGGGGGAACTCCAGGCATTGAAGTCAATAGACGTTATCCGGAAATCCGATTGCGGGAGGTAACTCCTGAAAGTTAACACTTAAAGGAGTTATGTCCCCTTTCGAGGACCCACTCGACAATACCCCGAGCTGTACACAATGTGAGGAAAGCGTGTTGCAGAATGGGTACCTAGCGCATAGACAGACTGGTGAACGTGACATGCGGACCTGTTTATACAATTTTACACGCCATTAACTTATTGACCGCTCGGCCTATTCGCATAACTTTTAGCATCAATTGCAAGCTCAATCGTTTCCACTTGGTTTCATATCAGTAACACAGTAACTACTAACAGTACATTCCAGTACGTAAAACACTGTAGGCCTACAGCTCGATGCTTAAATGCATATTATACATCAAAATTAGGCCCAACATTTGTGCAGAGTGCAGATCTGTAAAGATATTTAATATACCTGAGAAATTTGAAAAGTAAAATTGTATCGAAGGTCAAAAAGGGTGTATTCTGCGATACTAGACTAAGTCTAGGCCTAGTCTAGCACAAATGGTCGTTCGATTCATCTGCTTTTTTTTTGTTTTTGTTTGTTTTGGTGTGGGAAGAGGGTACGGTGAAGGCACAATGGACACAGACGCATGAAGAAATATGAAAAATATATAACCTTATAACCCTTTCCACAAAGACACTTTTTTTCTCTTATTCAGTGTGAATCAAATCATAAATAACGGTTACGGCGTGTCTGTTGTGTTGGGAGAAACACCCAGTAAACATTCTGACACACCATAAAATGTGTAATCACAGATTAAGAGTTATCGTAAACTCTTGAATTGCCTAATCCTCGAAAAAAAGTTAAATCGTTACACACTATACTTCACAAAATCACTGAAACTTGTAAATGGCAATATTCTGACACACCAATAAAATGTTTAATCATAGATTGAGAGTTATCGTAAACTTTGGAAAAGCCTAATCCTAGAAAAAAAATTTAATCGTTACACACCGTACTTTTCAAAATCACTGAACTTGTAAATGGCTATATTCTGACACACCGATAAAATGTTTAATCACAGATTAAGAGTTATCGTAAACTCTTGAAAAGCCTAATCCTAGAAAAAAAAAAATTAAATCGTTACACACCGTACTTTTCAAAATCACTGAAGCCTGTAAATGGCAATATTCTGACACACAGATAAAATGTTTAATCATAGATTAAGAGTTATCGTAAACTGTTGAAATGCCTATTCTTTAAAAAAAAAAAATCATTATACATCATACTTTATTTATCACTGAAACTTGGAAGTGGCAACATTCTGACACACCAATAAAATTTTTTTATCACAGATTAAGAGTTATCGTAAACTCTTGAAATGTCTAATCCAAGAGATAAAAATTTAAATCATGACACATCGTACTTTACAAAATCTGTGAAAGTTGGAAATGACAACATTCTGACACACCGATAAAATTTTTAATCACAGATTAAAAGTTATCGTAAACTCTTAAAATGCCTAATCCTAGAAATAAAAAATTAAATCATGACACACCGTACTTTATAAAATCTGTGAAAGTTGGAAATGACATTCCGACACACCGATAAAATTTTTAATCACAGATTAAAAGTTATCGTAAACTCTTGAAATGCCGATCCATAGAAAGCAAAATTTAAAACATGGCACACCGTACTTTACCAAATCTTTGAAAGTTGGACATGACAACATTCTGACACATCGATAAAATGTTATCGATTTAGAGTTATTGTAAACTGTTGAAACGCCTAATCCTTGAACAAAACTTTTAACTCGTGACAAAAGTGTCCAGGTCTAGACCTACTTGATATCTTTCATATAGTCTATATAAAGTCCAATATTTCAGAAATTGTAAAATCTGAAGAATCAGTGGTATGATGAAGTATACTGTAATTGTGTTTTCTGACTGAGTCTAGCCTAGACACTAGTCCTTTCATCGTCGTCCATCAAGCGTACAGAGAACTTTTTTTAGATCGCCATTTTAAGCATCAAACTTGTTCGATGTTATCACTTAAAGACCAGGAACATAAAAAATATTCAGATTGATGCAGTCTAATCATACATACCAGTTCTGAGACACACAAAACACAATGACAACATTCAGCAGAAAACAAACAAAACCCAAAACTCAGGGACGATGAAGATGGAAATGAGAATGTATTCAAGTTTCGAAACAGGGATTTTGGTCAGCTGGGACTGTGAATGATTACACCGGACCCTTCATACGAATTTCACGTCAAAAACCAAACTATTTTCTCTTAGTACAATGAAAACAGATTCGGTATACTATAAATTGTTGTTAAGAGCAGTACGGGAAGACATGCCGATATCGCAGACTCGGCCAACTTTATCGCAAATCCCTTACGGAATAAGGTCTTCAATGCTGGAATGTAGTGTAGCCCAAGGAGCATAACTCTAGAAGAGTCAAATTTTCAAGCATCTTATCTCCCATGATTGATTTCCGAAGTACGCCTACTGAGATGTCTACAGAATTTAATGGTCCCTCGTGTGGCAGGGAAAGTGCGAGCGGTTGTTCCCTGGACAGTCGCCAAGACAGTAGACCGCTCTGTGCGTATTCCGATATAAACCTTCTCCAGGTTAATATTGCAGTCGTAGAACTTCCAAAATTACTAAAGGAAAAGAACATACATGTATCTATACTTCAAGAAACCCACCTTCTAAATACAGAAATTACCAACCCAGGATACACTAGACATGGATGCCTCTGTAAGGGATGTCAAGGAATTGCAGTGCTGATCAGAAATGATTCCATGTCAAAGTAATCCCCACAGTATTGGGCATGCAGAAAGTGACCATATGCATTGACATGAAATCTTATACCATCAATAATGTTTACTGTCCACCGATATTTGCATATGACCTGAAGATCCAAGAGTCTCAGTTTTTCCAGACCAGTCACTGGAGGAGACTTAAATGGCGACTTACCCCTCTGGGGTTACTCTGAGCGAACCCCAACTGGTATTTTTATTGAAGATCTGTGTAACAGAACCAAATTGGTAATCCAACAAAAGGAGCACAATGCTATACAAAGCAAGGGGTCGTACTAGCAAGCCATGTAAAGAATATGGTAATTATGTCAAAGAGACGGGGTGGGGGGAAGGTGGAGTTTCCACTGTTGAAGTGTTACAGTTGAGGTTCTCTGCTTGTTTCAGATAGAAATTTAGTTCCCATAAGCGTTTTCATTCAAAGTTTAGTGAGAGAAACAGAATCTTGACTTCATGTATGGAAATCAATGGATTTCTCCCAAGGTTTGATGCTTAAAATTTTCTAACGCAGCGCTCGCTAATGTATCCGTGAATTCCCTATATTATCTCTGTGTAAAAAGCTTCATACCTGACCTAGGATTTTCCGTGTATACTTGCAATAATCTCGTGGTACGCTTTCAACGTGATTGTGCAGTTTTGTGCTATGTAGTTAAGCACTCTTGTCCGCGTCTTCTGCATTCTTTTGTTTCTTTTTGGTTCCCTTGTTTTCTGTTATGTCCTCTACCCACACTGTGAAGCATCCATTTTGACTTCTGTGTCATGACCCAAACCACAAAGTCGTGCTTGTACCCCACTGGTAAATCAGAATGAACCATTATCCTTCTCTTTCAACAGGATCTTTGTACAGTCAAAGATTTTGATACAACTGTGAACGTCAAATTTGGGAACTGCTACACTCTTTTCCACCGGTAAGTACGTGTAATTGCAAATGACAACTTGATTGGCCTTATGTATAATCTATACGTTATTTAACGCACTACGGTAATCACGAGAAACTCCCAAAACATTGGTAATATTCACCGTAGTTAACGCAGTACGTAGATTAACGCAAGGATTATACATGCCGCCTGCGGGATATTATTACAGTAGGTGAGTTATTTTTCTAGACCTTTCAGTTCGAAGTCGGGGGTTTCCTACTGTATTTCATTCATAGGAGGCACTCAGGGTCGTAGATCTCTTTGAGGGGGCACCTGCTCCCAGTTCCCAGTGTATGCAACTGCTGACTGACCCCACGGTGAAATTTTTCATTACAAAGAACTCCTGTGGCAGTTTTTAAGAAAAAGTATCTTGTATGCTATTCTTATTGGAACTAAGTGTGATTTTGCATGTTATTATTATTGAAACTAATTGTGATTTTGCATGTTACTATTATTGAAACTAAGTGTGATTTTGCATGTTGTTATTATTGAAACTAAGTGTGACTTTGCCCAGACTTTACACAGAACTTTTTGAAAGATTTACAATGAATACAATATTATTACCATGGTAGACTGGCAAGCTTGTGGAAGTCATGAAGCATTAGCTGATAGTATTAAGGGAATCACCTAGATTTTTTTTTGAGTGCTCGACACTCCTATTTCCTTTGCTAAAACACTGGCAAATGTTCACTCACTAACGGCGAAATGAATTCGTTTGTTTATTTTCCATTTGAAATCGTTTATTGTCGATTGATCAACGAATTTGAGCCATTTATCCCCACCTTAATAGTAGAAAAAGTAATCAGGAAATTTTAAACCTAATTTCAGCCAGAAATGGCCTCAAATTACTCCTTTTTATTTTGATGTCTTACAATTTTCCGGCGGAGTTTAGTTCCAGACCTTCCTACATTGATTTTAGAGACCATAGAATGTTCTCATGCGCGTTTCCCAAAACTCACCTTAAAAGAAAGACATTATGTTGTGGAAGTTTCACCTAAATTCAGCCAGAAATGGCTCCAACGTGGTCTTTGTGCTTTTCATTTATTTTTGACTCTAATATTTTTTTTTCCTGGAAGCATACATCCGGATCTCTCAGAGTACGCTAATATCTTGGGGTGGCTAGTGACTCACTTTGGCGCACTAGACCCCAGTGGTGGATCTAGCCTTGGTCTATCGACAACTCCTGTCATGAATATAGTGCAGGCAGTGACGTCGGCTAATTTACTAGACATGAATGAGGTGACATAGCTAGTAGATAGTTTATCGGTGATCATGTATGAAATCACGTCATTTTAAGAATGAGGGGTGGTCTGTGGGTGGGGCCTCAAAGTTGTCATGAAACAGAAAGTTCATTAGAGAAAATTTTACCGAACTTGTTATCTCTAGGCAACGCTAATATTGCTTACAAAAATGGTATTCATAACAGCTGTTGTTGCGTTGGCTTTGGTAGATGACGACAAGAATGATAAAAGCATTACAAGTGTTCTTTTTTAGCAGCTGACCATCCAGCTTAAATCCACAATCCAATGCCTCCATACTGTAAACAGGCTTGCCAGAATTCTTTTCAAGCGAAGCCAAAATATCGCATATGAAAAAGCGAGAACACGCCTGGCCTCTGTAACAAAAACAGATATTCTATTGCATATGTGCCTTTTTGCAAATCAAGACATTTACCTCTAACTGTTCTGACGTATGTAGAAATTTTATGATAATCTGGTATTTGGCTCGGAAAGAGGCAATTTGGCAACCATTTTGATCCCAAGTTGTATTGTCCAACTATAGAACAACGCTGTGATGCAACGTCTTAGCTCCACTCACAAATCGTATAGACTCCGCTCACTGGCTGTCTAAGACTAGCAAGACGAATATGAAAGAAGCGGAAACGCACCCTTGGTTTAGTGGGAAGATTTATTCGCGTTTGCTGTATAGGGAATCCCGGAAAACCGTGCTTGATTGCGGATTTATCCACTGTAAATGTTACTACAGTATATTCAGTAAAGAGAGACAGATATCAAAGTAGTGTAGTATACATAATACTTGAATGAATGGATTCTTTTCTCTTTGTGTTCAGTGGAATCAGAAGCATAAGCCGGCCTGGTCCAGAAAACGGTCTCCGACTGGAGTTGACTATTGAACAGGACGACTATATCCCGCTCACCACTACTGCAGGGATCAAAGTCCTTATCCATCCAAACGATGAAGTAGTCTACCCCGAAGATGGGGGATACATTGTGGGACCAGGCAAATCTACAAGTATCGGGATCAGGCAGGTAAATATGTGTGTGTGTGTGTGTGTGTGTGTGTGTGTGTGTGTGTGTGTGTGTGTGTGTGTGTGTGTGTGTGTGTGTGTGTGTGTGTGTGTGAAAGTGTTTTACAAACATAGATCTTCAGGAGCGGGGAGAGGGAGGGGTACGTTAGGATTGTGTGTGACTGCACATTAAGTTATGGGTAAACTATATTTGACTATGCAGACCGAAAGCCGGAACTGCATGAAGGAATCCTTGATGAATACTGTGCGGGATATGACTTTCGGCTTGTAAGGGGAGTGCAGTAATTAACAAAACGTTGGTGCTCAGTTGTCTTGTCAACGGTGTCAAGATATTTTGATCATCGACGAGCCGCCTTCCTTCCAGTCAACTATTATAAAAGGTTCGTCATTGTTTGCCAAGAAAGTTTTGGCCCTTTTCACTGTAGATATGAGCTGCTGAGACTATACTTGGCACAAAATCAGGGCGCCTGTACTAAAAATATAGATTTTTTGAGACAATCAATGTAGCGAGCAAGTGTCGATCAGTATTGGCGTGTAGTGAATACAACAGCTTCTCCTTAGAAACGCCACTGACGTTGCTACTTTGATACACAAGCCAAGTCTGCTGTGCAGGAAACAGAATACTTCTTTATTGTTAACGAGGTGTAACCAGCAAATAATTCATTGTGCACAGACTATAACAGCCAACTCTCTCAACTCTCTCACTCTCGTGCCTTTTATAATAATGTCAGTAGAAATTAGAAATTCTAGAATAAATGACGTCATCATCATACGATGCGCCCAAACAAACATGCTAGTCTAGAAGGTACGAACAGCGACTTCTAGACTAATTAGAATCGAAACATGCCGAACGCTGCCCCACCCGAACCTTCGGAAAGGCTAATACTGTATTTACTCAAAGCATCCCACCCGAACCTTCGGAATGGCTAATACTGCGTTTACTCAAGGCACTATACGGTCGAGCTGACCTTGACACTAGACAGTCTCGATACTAGCGGGCGGGACGGGAGCGTAACGCACTGCCGCCCTAGTTAAAAGAAAGGAAAAAAACCGGGAGCGCCTTCTTTCAGCCCGGTTTTACCCGCCCTTACCACGATTCAACCCGGTTACCGCCCCTACTCGCCGACACCTCGTTTCAGCCCTCTTGACCTGTAATTAGGTATTCCGATACCCTTGCCAAAAAAAAAGAAACCGGACTTTACATTGGCAGCGTCGAAAACAACTCAGTGTGTGAAAACGAAACCAGGCTACATTGGCCGCATCGATCTAGTCTTCAGTAGACCAAGCAGAGAAATTTGCGGATTATAATATCTTCCAGCAAAACCTGTGCCAGACATGGCAGTTTCCTCCGTCGATGTGGGCTGGACTTGACAAAGAGGATGTTACTACTACAAATGCATGCGTAGGATTTCACATGCATTTTACTAAGAACCTCTGTCCGCACCCAAACATTTTCAGATTTTTAGAGACGCTCGAGTATGAACAAGAAAGGGTAAAAAAAAACCTTCGTTGTGCTGATCAACCTTCGCACTAAGAGGAGAAAGGAACAAAGAGACAAAAGACAGAAGAAAGAATAGTTGTTAAAAAAATACGAGGACGGAGAAATTGATCTCACCGAATTTCTACGCCAGATCTCGAAAAAGATGTGCCCCCCAACTTTGTAAAAATGATTTTAATAAAGCATTTTAGCATTTTTAATCTAACTTATGAATAAATTTACTTCCCGCCAACGATAACAACAAAACTTTCTAATGCGGCCACATTGAAACAAGCAAAGTGACAGTTCAAACCTGATTAACGCAGATGGGAAAGTTTTAGTATCGAAGTGTATCATTATCAATTGGCCTGACAAATACCGGGCTGAAAAGAGGTTACCTGCACGGCCAAGGTGTTGACACCCTTTGAAGTCGAAAGTTCAAACAAAACGAAGAGTGGGCTGAATCGTGGTGCAGCCAAAAAACCAACTGATCCCAACAAGGTCAGCCGCTACTAACTGCAACATTCTCAAATCATGAAGGACCGGAGGCGCGGTCCAGGACCGTATAGCAAAGGAAGGGGGAGGGGGCACTAGCCCAAACAAACAACAAGCATCACAAATGTTACAATCAAACTAAAATTGATACATACTGAGGAGACGATTAAACGATGCTATCAGAAAAGCTGATGTTTATTGGCTGAAATATTGCTTTCTTCTTTCTCAGATTTAACCCAGGTCACTTCATTTTGTGCTTTAGGGTTGCCAGGTTCCTCTTGATCTCTCTTAATCAGTACATATCGGTGATTATGGACCAAATCACAAACACAGGAAAGTTCATACCGATGCGTGCCGTTGAAGGGTGTTAGGCCTCTGAAATGCCAAATGAGAGTAGGCCTGACAATAATAAGGAATTAAATGCTTTTAGTGAAAGACCCTGCGTCTTTTTCCAAATGCCAGCAGCATATTCGAATGGGAATTGGTGGATACTTCATTATAGAAACTATCCCGTACTAGACTGTTATAAAGTTGTCAAAGAACAAATTTAGGGAATAAGATTGCAATTGAGATTCAAGGCAAAATCATTTGTCCACATGCATGGGACACTTTGTAGGTAACTTTTTTTTTTCATTTACAGAGGCAAAGTCTCCTGTTCATGTCATTAGTGACTATTTACCAACCCTTTATAACTCGGTCACGCACTGCGTTCCATTACTAATTAGTAACTACTCACCTGCCTAATACAAAAATCCCATTATAAGATCGTGTAGGACCATTTCCAGTTTAGCTAAAAACACGAAATGTTCATTTAAAAAAAAAAAAGTTGTACTTGCCGTAGTTCTGTATGAAGAGTGTCATACTTTTGAATCGCCCAAAAAGCCCGTGACGTAACTCGGTAGAGTTCAAAGTCAAAGAGATCTTGGCTGCGTTTGTTAGCTCTTATTCGAGTATGAATTGACGTCATCTTGAGTATGATATGGGCGATGCAGCCAATGAGCGGTGTCCGCTGTCCGAGGGACGGCCCTTTCATACTCAAAATAACGTCAGTTAATACTCAAAATAACGTCAGTTAATACTCAAAATGACGTCAGTTAATACTCAAAATAACGTCAGTTAATACTCAAAATAACGTCAGTTAATACTCAAAATAACCTCAGTTAATACTCAAAATGACGTCAGGTAATACTCAAAATAACCTCAGTTAATACTCAAAATAACGTCAGTTAATACTCAAAATAACCTCAGTTAATACTCAAAATAACGTCAGTTAATATTCAAAATAACGTCAGTTAATACTCAAAATAACGTCAGTTAATACTCAAAATGACGTCAGTTAATACTCAAAATGACGTCAGTTAATACTCAAAATGACGTCAAGGAAGACCTAACAAACGTAGCCCTAATGACGCATTGTATGAACGTCTTCTAGTGGAGCAGCACATGAGATCCAGGCATCTTTTGATAAAAACAACGTATTTGGTACAGAGATAGATGAATTTATTTTTATAAAATCTAGATAATGGCACATCTCAGACTGATCTCTGATGGTTGTAACGGCCATTTTACACACACACACACACACACACACACACACACACACACACACACACACACACACACACACACACACACACACACACACACACACACAAACACAAACACACACTTACACCCACGCACACACACAGACACACACACACAGACACACACACACACACACAAACACACACACACGCACTTACGCACGCACGCACGTACGCACGCACATAAATGATCCCGAATGTAATTCACGGCTTTACAGTAGATCTCAAGTCACAAGGAAATGTTTCGTAAGTGGCGTACTATATTGTCGGCTTCATTAAATAAAGCTGTTTATCTATGCAAGTAGTGATATCAAATATATTGATAGGAACTTTATACCGCCCCACTTTAGAAAGATGATGGGGATCCAGTCAATTGGAGGGATATTTTTGTTTCTGGTATGAAGAAGTATATTATACAAGAAAACGCTCATGTTTCGGCCAAAATCCCAAATTCCAATATGACAAAATATTTATACAGTTTATATAAAGAACTTTCCAGAAATCATGACCAAATATCTTGAAAAACATGTATAATAGAGGAAAATATAATGCATGCCGCTCTTTAAAATTTCCAGACACTCAAGCTTTCTAGAAGAAAGATATATGGACCAAGTGCCCTGAAAATGCCCAAATGTGATACATGTACTTTGATTTCCTTTAGTGGTCCGAAATCTGGTTCAATTTTTTTTGCCCCAACGAATGTACGAAATCTGATGATTTCCCATTGGAACTTGGACAGCCATGTCTTACAAAAAAAAAGACCTGAAAGAAGAGCACCTGTTTTCGCTTGGTAATCGATACCATGATAATGGGTGGTACTTTCCCAGGAAACAATTTTTAAAAAATGCAAAGTATTATGATGTGTCTAATGAAAATATATTTATCCATAGGTTTACAGTATACTGACAGAAACGTTGATTGCCATTAGCCGTATTGATGATAACAAACGATATTTTAGATATTAATACCATAAATTTTCAATAACTTTGTAAGGTAAAATAAAAGAAAAGTTCCTGAAGCCAGAGAGCAATTCTTACAAACATATTGACGTAGATAAACAGACAGCCAGACATTAGAGATGGACCTCGTCATGATATTTTCTGTGTTATGGACAACACTGATGAAAATTAGTCCGCCATTCTTGCAAACATTTAGACGTGGATAAACTGACAGCCACATACTAGAGATCAGGGGCGTAGCGAGGGTGATTTTTTTTTTTNTTTTTTTTTTTTTGGGGGGGGGGGGTAATCTAGCACTTACATCCAACCAGCAATCTGAAACCGGCAGTGGCCGACATGTGTTAAGATTTCACATAAAGCAAGACATTTACTATGAACTGCCTTGGTACTGGATATACACAGGTATTACAATTAATTGTCATCAGCCTTTCAGAGTCCGAGGAACGACTGTTACATGGGTGCAATTTTTAGATCGTTCTTTATTAATTGTTCATTGTCCCAATTACGACAGAAGCCCTGTCACTTGATATACCATGCAGTTTCAGAGAAGTATAAATAATTTTTGCATAGAAAATCAGTCAGTAAAGGGACTCTCAAATCCGTTGGAGCCAAAAGAGAGCCAACAGTCAGTTATTTGGGAGCCAAGTTCTTTTTAAAAAGGGGCCAAAAATCTGGTACTTTGCTCCGAAGGAGCCAAGTCTGGCATCCCTGAAAAAAATCCGGGAAACCGTTCATAACATGGGAAAGGGTGTTAGTGCTCTTGCGCAAAAAGAAAATAACAAGAGTCACCAAAGCGGGTAATCTAGTCTCACTTCAGATTACTTGCCACCTTTTTTTCCAGTAGTTTCTTTCGTGATACAGCCTTAGATGCAAAACATTGTGCATACGGAACGCTGAATCTGTGAGACAGTGTATGGATTGTCAGATTATCGACGAGTAAAATAGCTAACCATGACAAAGTCGCATTGTCAATGCTTGTAAATGGCTTGTAGGTGAAACGTTATGAGCATGATGTTTAAAAATTTTACGAACGATTTCAGGTTAGATAAACTGTATTGGACAATACGACAATATATCGATAATCTCAGATTCATAGATTACATGGACGCAACGCCACTGTTATAAAGATAGACACCGTCATGAGATTTTCTGCGCTGCTCGCGCTGTGGACAGCGCTCTGATGAAAGTCAATTTGCATATGGGGGCCATTTTGAAAAATAACCACCTTGGTTATCAAGTGCGCCAACTACGAGTATTACGGCATTGCCCCAATATTCAGATCTCAATAGTATCTTTACTCAACTTCTGTGCCAGACTTTGTGCTTTTATTACAAAACGTGCAATCGGCAAGCTGCGCCGCCGCGTTAATCTGGATGATGTTACTTCTTAGATGTTTTAAATTTTCACCCCCCCNAAAAAAAAAAGCAACAAGTTAAAGTCATGCGGCAAAGAGAACAAAGCATTGGCGGCGGTATTTTTGTCTCTATGTCTGCTGATCCGATAGTTTAACCTTAGCCATTGACAGTGGAAATAGTTCTTTGAACTGAGATTCTTTACTGAAGTCGGTTTACTATGCTGTTTAACAATAATTTGCTTTTCGTCAGGTTGCCACCTTTAGACAGCCACCCCCTTATGGCACGTGTACCACAAAGAAGATGTCAAAAGACGGGGACAAATACACGGTTAGTGGATGTCAGAAAATGTGCTACCAGTTCTATGTGTATCAAGAATGCTACTGCTGTGATGAAAATTTTCCTTGTGACGAAAAAGAACTTATGAAGGCAGCAGGAGCAATGGAAACCAACAATAAGATATATCTTTGTAATACTACTGATATCGAATGGTGTGTCACTGATGTGCTCGAAGACTATGAACGTGGTATTTTTCCGTGTGATGAAAAATGTCCGCCTCCATGTAGTCAGATCAACTATGAGACAACCATCTCCAGTGGTGCTTTGTCTTTAGATGGATTTTGGCGTCACAACCTAAAGACCCTGAAGTACAGCAGAACACCACAGAACAGGTCATTTTCCAACGAGTCAGAGCCCGAGGATCTTTATCGTGATAACTATCTGAGGTTGGAAATCTACTATGAGAGCCTGGAATCTAAGAAGATCACGACCCAACCCGCATACGACTGGCAGAAGCTTCTGAGTGATATTGGAGGTCAGATGGGGCTGTGGTTAGGCTGTTCTCTGTTGACAGTGGCGGAATTTCTGGAACTGATTATGGACGCAGGGGCCCTTCTTGTTAGGAAACTGTGCAGGAGGAATATGATTATCGCCAACTGCAACGACAATTCCGTCGCTGGCATTGGTGGCAAGACCTGAGATATTTGAATGCCAAAACAGACCAGAGCACAGGGCCAGTCGATGCCCGTTCCCTCTAATATATCATTATCTAATCTAGTCGCGAAAGAATTTGCTCTCTAGGATGTTCCAGTTGCTTTGTTGAATTAACAATATACACTTATCATTCAATGGTCTCTAAATCTATCACAGTTTATTCCGCTTAATCGCAGTCCGGATAATCCCAACTTCTGCGTAATGGCAAACATTTTCCACGTAATAAAATGTCACATTTCTATTATGAAAGTCATTGGATAATAATACCAACTCCTCTTAATCTCAGCTTTTCTGTGGTCCTCGTGAGTTGTTTTGAGTGGAACTGATTATGTGCGAGACGGCCTCTATTTCAGAGTTTAAACATATCTGGGCACATCATTTTTTGAGGGAAATTTGCTGAAAGCAAAATCTCAATACAATTACCTGTATTACAGTAGTAATGCAATGAGTGCCTGCCGTAGATAATTGCAAATGCTATTTTATCATTCTCTTTCCATTATTACAACAGTATGTGATTCAAATCCTGCTTTAAACAAACTAATTCTTGCCCACACTGTATGATGTCACATGCAGTTTCATTATTCTCTTTGGCATTCAGATGCACCTTTAATAGCCCTTACAGTGGCGGTAGATCTGGGCTTGGCTACGTGTGTCTGGTTCCAGACGGAATCCTTGTAGGCAATGCAAATTAGGCAAAGGCGGCGGTCGTTTTATTCTGTGAATGGTTCCGCGGAAACCGCGGTACTCAGGAAGTGGGATTTCCAACAACGAAAGTGAGACTCGCTAGCAAAGAGTGCCCGCTAAAATATCCGACCTGCGAGTGGCGTTTGCTATACTTATGTCTTTGCTTTCAGTGGAAAAGGAGGATGTCTTCTTTTAAGGGCATACACACAATTCTTGATTCTGGCAATATCCTCTTCTAACAAAATGTCGTTCAAGGAACTTGAATTAACAGATATGAAACCGTAGGTCGTTGCCGTCATTACTGCTGAGCCCTGACTTCGGTGTACAGCACCGGATTCCATAGTTTCTAACTAATGTCTAAGCACCCTCTACTTCCCTGCAAGGATCCAGTCGCGGAGACCAAACACACGTATCCTTGTTTCTTTCTACATTCTCTGGGATTCAGTGCACCATTATTAAGCAAAATTTTACCTTTCTCGTTCTGATAATCTAGAGCTTGCGCATTAACGATGGGATCTCTTACCTTCGCAAAAATTACATTAGTACTTTAGCAGTGTACAACATGCAGAGTTAATGTAATATTTACGATGGTAAGAGATGCCATCGTTGATAAAAAAGCTCTCAAGTAACTGCAAGATGTTACATGTATTTTACTCTATAAACACTTCCCTTTGAACAGTTACCATAATTCATGACATGAAACCCACGTGAATACTTTGTTGGGGTCCTCATTAAAAAGAACAACAACAAAAAAAACAAAACTACTATGCTTAGTTTATGGAATATTATCCCCCCCCCCC
>JAWQUT010000109.1:1898889-1918304 GCA_033807755.1 Ellobium chinense
GTTATATAATTGTTTGACATCAACATTCACTGTATACCTCCTTCAGACAGAAACCCTACTTACTCATTTAGTTTGCTTATCAGCTTGTTATATCGCACTATTCACTCATGAATGCGTCCACCCACCCACCTTTACATTTTTAAAAACGATTATGGTGCAGATTTAAAGGAACACAATGACTGGAATATCATAAGTTCATTAAAAAAAAAAAAAACCTGGGCAAAAAAGAAGAAAAAATCATCTACCAGAAAAATTTAACAACAAAAATAAATAAAAACTTGACTGAAGCAAAGCTATCCGTCCTTTCGTCGATTTAGCCACACTTGTTACCACAGAGCCGAAACATTAACATTGTTTCACTGGGAAGAGGGGAAGAGAATGGGATGGTGGGGAAAATAATGATCTTCTGTTATTTTGCTTCTTGTAGAGTAGAGTTTCCTATTAAGAGTTAAACGGCACAGGAAAAGCTCAGCTTACTATGGTGATTTTATACAAGCGACACTAACATTATGAATGTGTAATGAACTACCGACATGATTCCATACAAGCGAGACTAACAATATGAATGTGTAATGAACTACCGACATGATTTCTTACAAGCGAGACTAACAATATGAATGTGTAATGAACTACCGACATGATTCCTTACAAGCGAGACTAACAATATGAATGTGTAATGAACTACCGACATGATTTCATACAAGCGAGACTGACAATATGACATGATTTCATACAACCGAGACTAACATTATGAATGTGTAATGAACTACCGACACGATTTCATACAAGCGAGACCAACAATATGAATGTGTAATGAACTACCGACATGATTCCATACAAGCGAGGCTAATAATATGAATGTGTAATGAACTACCGACATGATTTCATACAAGCGAGACCAACAATATGAATGTGTAATGAACTACCGACATGATTTCATACAAGCGAAACTGACATTATGTGTAAGGAAGTGCCGACAAGAAGATTGCAGATCTTGATTATATTATATCTTGCAGCCAGGCTAAATAAGTCGCTTTTTGACTAAATCAAGGTGATTCGTATGATATGAAAGCTCAAGTTAAATTATTTCATGAGGTATAAAAAAAACCCCAAACAGCGTTTTTCTCGACCTTCATATTGATCTCGTTGTTTGAAGTGGCAGGGGACCATTCTATGCAGTGACAAAAATTGTGAGAAAATGCACCTAAAGAACTGTTTTTGTACTAAATATGCCTCAAAAAAAAATCTGAACCTTAGCCATAATTATTGCTATTTTGCCGATAAAATTCAGTGTTTTTGTGTAGTGATTCCCAGTGAGATTGTTGATCTATATCGACAGGTGCTGGGTAGCTATTTCATGCCATATCAGAGTATTTTGTTCGAGCTCATCTAGACCAGCTGATCTTCACCTTTTCCCGATTTTCCTCACTTTTAAGTACCTTGGACCACAGCTTTGGTGAGCTCATGATTTTTTTATTTAAGTTAATAAAAAAAAAATCGGTATCAAGACTGAAATGTTCAGAGTCTTGAGTAATTATCTTTCACTATAAGTTTCAAACGTTATTGTAAGCTGTGCGATTAGCTCAGTATGCAAGCTCTCTGTACTCAAGATGGGGAGAACATGCAACCAAATCACGAGACCGGTAAAGCCTTGCTCCCAGGGGCGTAGCGCGGGGGTAAACGGGTAGTCAAATCTGCGCACTGGCTACCCCAATCACCACAGTTCCTTCTGGTCACTGTACATTTTCTTACGGTAAGGATCAGCGGCAGACAAACCACCTACGTGTATCATGAGACAAACTAGGTACGTGTATCATGTGACAAACGAGGTACGTGTAGCATGTGACAAACGAGGTACGGGTAGCATGTGACAAAAATTTGCATCACTGTCTAAACCAAGAACGCATGATAACATCAGTAATGTATCGTGACAACAACCACAACAAAAACAATAACAACTAGACTAAGTCAACGATCACAGCAGTATGCTAATTGTTCTCACTCAATATTTACTCCTTGTGGGTAAAATGATTATGACGGTGCTGCTGAAGGAAAGTTTAGATGAAAGGATCAGCTTTACTTCCATCGCTAGGAGCTGGCTGCCTTCAAAACAACATCCGCGTTTGCTAAGGGCTTCCCTGAATTCATCTTGCCGAAACACACAGTCTCAAACTATCTAGGGCCTAGCTCTAAACTTAAATCTAGTCTAGACCTATGATAGGCCCACCAAGCAGGGTTCCATACTTTTTATCGAGCGGGAGCCAAATCGCATACGAAAATCAAAATAGAGCCAAACTATGTCCGGAATGGACCTACTGAAGTCAGGATTTGACTTACGAGAAATTCTCTACGAACTGTCTATGTATTTGATATATGTAGTTAGTATAGTTCATAAATCTTTCTACATACATTAGAGCAACATAATAAGAAATGATTGTTAAATGGAAACAGAGGCCATTCTTTGATGTGTATTCATCGGGCAGTTATGACAGAAGCCTGATCATATCAATTATTATTTTGAGAGAAGTAGAAGTATTTTTTTTATAGAAAATTCGTCAGTAAGTTATTTGAGAGCGAAGTTGTTTTTTTTTTTTTTAAAGAGACAAATGTTTGGTATCTGGCTTCAAAAGAGTCAAGTCTGGCAACTCTGGCAGCAAGATTACGCAAGCCTTAGCTAATACTAACGACCTCATTCCACTTCGCCCAATTGATAATGAGAGATTCAGACATCTGACTTCTTAACTGACCTCATTTGTCTTCCGTACTTCCGTAGGCATTTAGATTTTTGCCTACAGGCATGGACATTTTAACACTACTCGGGGGTTGCCTTTGGGGCTCAGTCTGGGTGCGAGTGATGATTTGTTGCATATAATACAGTAGAAGAGGAGCTGCCCGCCAGTGAACGTTTGTAGTCAAACTTCCAAAGTGACTACTTGGCTAACCAAGCTGAGCTGCGTGTGGGGCTCAGTCAGGGTAGTACGGTAGAAGATGTGCGGCCCTAGGTTTTGACTCTTATAGTAAAATATGTGAGATGACTTACATAACTTTTTTTTAAAATTTGTTTGTTTGTTTGCTCAGCCTGCTAAGCTGCGAATTTATAAAAGCCGATGAGGGCTCGCATTTGTGTTTTCAATTATTTTCTGGTATTTGTGTTGTTTTTTTTTTCTTTTTAACCATCATCAACTTTTCCAAGTGGTAGTCAATGACTATTTGACTACCATTACGCTATGCCCCTGCTTGCTCCACAGTTGAGTGTATTTTTTGTTGAATGGTGTGCAGTGACACCTACGGCATGGAGAATGGGGATTCCTAAAATAATTTCTCCCAGACTGCTTTTCGGCTGAATTTATAGATCTAGGCGTCGTAAGCGGTTGCCCAGTTCGGAGACTTTCGAAACCTAAAAATGATTTCCCAAGCAGAAAGAATCTAATTAAATAATTACCTTGGTAAAATGTTCTCCCATGGTAACGTATGGACAAGGCAGGTAACTCCGTTATCTCAGATGTTTGAATACGCAATGTGTGAATTACGAGCCTTCGTAGATTTTCGGTAGCGCATCTTCTCAACAGTGTTGCCACTCTTAGGGATTTTGCCCTATTAAAGGTTAAAATTGTTTTACGTCAGTTCATGGGAAATCGTGAAATATAGGATAAAGTGTGTAAAATGCCTGTTCTCCCACTAACTTTACCTACATCCTGCATATAAAAATGTGGGGAATATAACCCTCGCTGTAGGGGAAAAGCACGTGACTAGAGTGGCTCCATATTCCAGAACCAAGGCAGTGTGAGTGACAGCTGGCAGTAGAGTATGGAGGCAGGCACAATGAAAAACAGACAGTATGTTTGCTTGTAGTGGTTCATATTTGCTATTACCACTTCTACCACCACCTCACCACCACCAAATCGCTACCACCCCAGCAAAACTATTACATTTTTCCCTATCAGTCCTGTGAATACCGTTGCTCTCCGCTGGTGATGCTGTTTTTTGGTTTTTTTTTTTATCACCTAACAGAGTACACTTCCCCTTTTTCTATATTTGCACTCAGCATGACACAAGCGTCACTATTCTGAGACTGTTTGAACGTTTACTGTCAAAGCCTATGATGTGAGCCATAGCTAAGAGGTTAGCACAATCGAGAAGAAAATTTCGGGCGCACTTTGCTTAAATCCCTTTGACTTTTGCTAGCTTAACTAATTCTGGGGACTTTAAGTCTTCCACAAACAACGTGAACTTTAACAATAATTGCTAAAGTACCAGGCCAAAAAATTCTGAGTAGGTCTATTGACAGGGGCGGTCACCACGAGTCAACAACTTCGGGCACTCCGTGCACACACAGATCCCTCCTTCCCTTCCTCCATTCATCTATCCGTCCGCCCTTCCGCTCCATTGTTTGTTCGTCCTCTGTTTGTACATCTGTTTATCCACCCTCCCGTCCGCCCATCTATCCATCCTGTCGTTTTCCTGCCTGCCTGTATGCCTGTCATTCTGTCTGTCATTCTGTCTGTCTGTCTGTCTGTGTCTGTCTGTCTGTCTGTCTGTCTGTCTGTCTGTCTGTCTGTCTGTCTGTCTGTCATCACCATTACCCTAAACAGCACCTCATCACATTGACAGTGACAGTGATCAGAAAGCTCCTGGGATTTGAAATCAACGACAGCAAAAATAACGTGCCATTCCTCACTATCAGCTGGGTGTTTATTATGCAGTAATCTTGAGCTTGTATAGAAATTAAGCTAAAATAAAGAAGCCAATTTTTTTGTCTTTATCCTCTCACACCTGCACTAGTTCCAGTTCTCTCCCGTATAATTTTCATCAGGAAACGCAGTTTTCATGAGTTTGAGGCTGCAGTATAAACCATTCTTGATTAGTCAATTCTAGTGAAGCTCAGTTCCGGGTTAGGCAAAACAAGAGTGTGATTGCGTCATCAAATCTTGCTTCTGAAAATAAAAAATGCATCAGCTGATACAAAAAAATGTCATATACCTGTGAGCCAAACATATTCCTCTGACAATGGAAAAAATGGAAAGCAGAAGTCATGATTGCTGGAGTTGTGGCGTGCGATGCCCGGATGACCATACATGTATAATAATTGAGGATAGTCGGTAATGGGAAGGCGAGGAAAAAAACATGTACTTTGACCCCCCTCTGCTCAGACGCCTCTGGATAATCCATGTCACAATGACCTTTGACAAGAACAAGTTGTTTTTGAACATCTTCGAGAAAATTGCTGGCCACAAAGTAGGCTATTTAACGAGGTTGTTGGTTTTTAGCTTCAAGTCTTTCACAGACGAATCTGTGGTGCTTAGTTAGACGACTCTACAAGTAAGTCACTAAGACTATCAGTGCTTTCAGTTCGCTGTCATTTACATGTTCATGTACTTGTTGTACGTGGTGCAAGTTAAACCCAGCCTCGTGACATTGGCACAATCAACAAATTTTCATTTTTACAATGATGTTTTTTATAATCCTTACTGCCAGTATAGACTTATTTCTCACCGTCAACTTTACCGTATGGCCAAAACAGTTTTTAAAACTTATTCCAAAATATCAAAACTTTAATATTTGAAAAGAAACTATGATGGGGTTTTATGGGAACATTAAGAAATAGATATAATCTATAACAGTTCCAAGTTCAGCTGACCCAGGCGCCGCACATTAATTACAGGCAAAAACTTGAAAATACATGTAAAAAAATTGGCCATGCCTCAGAGGGAGGGGTTTGTTTGTTTGAGTCAAGGTTTTACGGCCCATCAAAACGGTCCCGGCTATAGCCTACTGTGCCTTGCTGGTTGTAAGACTAAACGACTGCGTAAAAAGTTTCTATCAATTTAGCCCGGATAGAGATCATTAAGCTTACTCTTCTACGATTTTAAGATTGTCATGGAGGGGAGGATGCGCTCTAAATTTAACACCTTTCTTGTTGTTTAGATCTAGACTACAGCAGTTGTGCCAGTCCGAGTTTCATAATCTGGAAAAGTTGGACTCAAAAATAAAATAAAAATGTCTGTGGTTCCATCATTGACGGTGACTGCCTTAGTTGGTGAGTAAATTCGACATTCTTTCGTAACTCCAATTACCTTTTCTCTCTCTTTATCTCTCTCACTATCTCCTTTTCTAGTTTCTGCTTTTAGACTACATGAAAATTTGCCAAAATCTGAGACATTCTATTAAGTGCCCCATATGCATTCGTATAGTGTTTAACTTTGAGGTACTGTCTTGTTGTTGGTTCATGATCGATGTAAACAGATGGATCTATGACAAACCTTAATGCAGTGTTCAGCTGTCTTGCGCCCAGTGAGACGTAGCTTTTTATTATATCAAGTAAGTGGCTTCATGCACAAACTTATTTTATATACTTCCATTATGTACAAACATTTTCCAGCTAGCATTATTCTTGCCTGAGATATTGTTTTTGAAGTGGGTGAGTATCTTAAATGCAATGCTGAAAATATCCAAAACACTGCGATTCAAGATTATGTCACCTTTATTAGATGTCAGAAAAATTAATCTACTCACAAAAACTCTAATTTATCTACAATTACAATGGACCTCACGCACCGCTTAAATGTCCCGGCCAGTTTTCGCGAAAATATTTTGGCTTTATTGGCGGATGGTTAGCAATTGTAAATAATTTTGAATTTTTGTGGGATAGAGTAGATGATACTTATTGTGAAAATTTGTTCTTAAATCACGATTTTAACAGAATTTTAATCTATGGAGGAACAAATTTATATCCCATAATTCATCTAAACTCATAATTATGGCTTACAAAATTTATCAACAGTTACAGAGGATTTGCTAATCTGATCAATGTGTTTGTGTATAGAAATGATTTTACTCTCGAATTCCTCAACAAACAAAAATTTTTTACCGGAGCCTTATTCACCTTTAGCTTATACTGTATCTTGACGCCTAGTCTAGCGACATAAGCCTGATTTTGACTGGTTGCAAGACATTTTTTTCAATCTCGAAATGTTATTGGCTTATGAGCCTGATATCTTGGGGCCTAGTCTAGCGACATAAGCCTGATTTTGACTGGCTGCAAGACATATTTATTTAATCTCGAAATGTTATTGGCCAGCGTGACCAAACAGTTACGGCACTGGGACTCACAATCTTAAAGTCAAGGGTTCGATTCCCGACCCTGTTCATGTTGTATATGCCTTGGGAAAGCCTTTAATTCACATTTTCCTCAATCCACCCGTCTGTAAAATGGGCACCTTGCTTTAGGCAATGGAAGATATATTTAGTATGCTAGTGATCAACACCTGTAAATGACAGCGACACTGTCTGCTCCTAGCTTCAGGGAGTTCAGAAAATTCTAGAGTGATCAGGCCTGCTGGGGTAATTATAGTGTGAAGTCGCATGAGCAAGCATAAGCCTGGATGTGAGACTTATAAACTGCATTATGATTATTATTATTAATATTATTATTATTATTATATCATATTATAACCTATCAGGGGCATGCTGTATGCTGGCTCAGTTGTCGACAGTCTTGGCTCAGACTGTCTTCTCTTGCCGTGGACGGGGTGAGGGTCTGTTCACTAATCCTTCTGACTGCTCTGGTTACTATCAATGCGCTAACGGACTAGACCTACCTTACGCCAGAAGCTGTGCACCCGGTAAGGAGGGTAGTGAGAGGATTGGGTCAGGGGTAGCGGAGAATGATGGTGGTAATGATAACGGTAACGTGGGTAACAAGTGGTGTGGCCAGTTTGTGATGATGGTGGTGGTGGTGGTGGTGGTAGTAGTTGTAGTAGTGGTGAATGATGCAGGGCGTGGACAGCTGGTCAGAGATATGAACAGTAACAGTGATAGTACTGACAGTCTGGTGTAGTAAGAGTAAGTGTAAAGTACCGTGAGCGACTGTAAGCTTGGATACAAGACATATAAACCACATTTGTGTTTTCAGCCTAATCCATATCCCTCGCTATGTCTTTCTCAGGTTCACTCTTTGATGACATCCAGCGTGCCTGCCTGGCAGCGTCTGACGTCTTCTGTAATGGACGACCTCTGAACAACAACTTCAGCAACCCACCATCCACCTACCAGCCACTTCCTAATCAGCCGTTCCAGCCAATCCCGACACAGACCTTTCAACCAATCCCGACACAGCCTTTTCAACCAATCCCGTCACGGCCTTTCCAACCAATCCCCACACAGCCATTTCAACCAGCCCCCACACAACCATGGCCAACTCTGCTGCAAGGCATTAACAGTTAGTAGATTTACGAAACATGTATATTTGTACACTAAACGGATCCTGTCACCATCCCTTTTTGACACTTCTTTGGTCAAAGTAGATTTATGTGTTTTTTTCTCAGATTGTCTTGTACTTGTCGCAAGATCCAGAGATCTTTCTACCTAGTCTTTGGCTTAGTGTTTGGGGAATGGTTAACAAAGAGAAAGCAGGCATGAGAAAGTTCTTGGATGATGAAATGTGTCTTAAAAGTGCGTTCCCTTCTAATCGTTCTCTTAATCCCAAACTTAAAGTAAAAACCAACCACTACCTAAAAGAGTCTCTCAGTTTCCCCCTCTTTTTTTCTTGTCCAGCTTAAAGTTGTTGCTGTAGTTGTTGTTTTCATTGCTGTTGCTGTCGTTGGTAATGCTGCTGGTGTAGCTGGTTTTCTCTTAAGCAGCGCTGGTGATTATAGCAGTAAGATAGTGGTGATGTATTCAAATCAGGCATAATCAGACTACTAACATAAACGTTTAAGGACAAGTTCAAAGGACTCCTCTCCTTACCCTTCAAGCTCCACCATCATACTCTCCACATCGTTGTACTCCAAGTCGTTGTGTCATAATGACGATGTTTACCGATACCTTACGCCTTCTTTCTTCCCCCCTACAGCTAACAACAGGGTATCTCTTCGCCTGTCCAATGGCCTGAATGGACCACAGCTGAGATCAGATCAGTGTTCAGAGGTTGGCCGACTGCTGGGTCGTTACGTCCAGTATCTCGCCAATGGTTACGACCCAAGTTGTGCAGGTAAGAAGCAACACAATCCATGTTATTGCAAATTCAGCTTCATTATAACACTTCAAAAACAACAAACTGTATTACTCTTTAAGAGAACGTCACTGCCAAGAATAGCCCTATACTCACCACAGACTAGTGTTCGGAGTTTGGCCAACTATTGGTTACGAGCCAAAATCGACGGGTAGGAGGCATCGCATTATAAGTCAACTAGATCGCAACTTCAGTCTCACCATAACACCTTAGAAACAATAAACTATATCATTCTTTGAAGTGAAGAGACGTCATTCCTAGAAAAATGTACGCCAGAAACATAGTTGCTCAGAAGACACAAAAAACGTTTCGTGTCGCCTATCATTTGATCACTTAGTGAATTCACATAAGGTCATCTTCAGCTATTGAAAACAATAGCTGTGAGTAAATAGCTCAAAATGAAAGGCTATACAGAGATGCCAAATTTGAGAAAAAAACATACTTTTTTCAGCAATATGGCAGAATTGTAGCCGATCCCTAACAAATTATAATACTATAGTCATTACTCATTTGCCCTTTGCCCTTTGTGTCTCCCCTATCTTCCACCCCGCAACACGAAGACCTTTGACCTGGTCTGATCCTACTAATTGCTAGTCTCTTGCCATCTTGCCATTACCCCCTCCGTCAATCCATGTTGACTCCCNCCCCTTTCCCGGTGGAAGATGTCAAGCAAAACACACTAACAACACCGTATTTTATTTTCTGGCAGGTAACAGCAACTGCCAGCAAAGTCTTCCCACTTTCCAGGTTGAGTGTTTGACCAACACCGGCAGATTTCAAGGCTAGGTTTACATCGCCATGTCCATCCTCCAAAGTTGTCATCATCATCAGCATCATTAGCCTCGTCGCCATCGTCGCCGTTGTTGTTATTTCTAGCGATTCCCCACACATGGCGTCAGCATCATTCTGTAGGTAGAAATGAAAGCTGCATCGCAAGACGCAATCCTTCTCGTGCCGGATTGTGCTATATTCAGAGCTTGAAAACTGAGTGTCGCAACTAGTTTAAAAGTCATGTACCGGCCAACCACTAGAGTCACGTATTGTTCAGTCTCGTGCAATATGGACTGAATGAGAGACCCTCTATTATTATTACTAGTGAAAACACCCATTCTTTGAACAGACTTGCTAGGGGAGAATACCTTTAGCAACAAACCTTTAACTCGTGACTCTGACCACGGGAAGCAACCCTAGTTTTGCTCCAGCAAATTCAAAACAACAACTCGTGGCTACGCAATAAATATACCCAAAGATAAAATAGTTTTTGAAAACATGAAGCCATTTTAAGTAGAAAGACACGGCCGCCACAAACCTTGACAGTGACAAAAATAGTGATATGTATGATATGGTATCGTGGGAGTAGGTGGCTTTGTAAATGAACTGCACAGGCTTTACAGGACGCTCCCTTTTGGTGGCTTTAACATAATATAATGCTTCAATGTTTTCAGATAACCGATGTCAAAGTTTAACATAAGTAATCCCACTGTACCCTTAATAATGGTCCCTTCCAGGAAACCGTGAAATTGAAATAAACTTGAACGCGCTTATTAGAATCTCTTGTTTATTCGGAACAAATGCCTTTTCGACACACCTTGCAAATGACATAATAAAATTAGAGAGAGCTGACTTAGATTGTTCTTATCGACACTGTCAATTTTTATGTTTATTAAGAAACATTTTGAGGCGTACTGAGAATTTCATGAAAAGCGTGCTCTACTTATGATTGTTTCACTCACATGCATAGACATACCTAGGATTATAATAGACAGCGTTAATACGCATTTCGCCTAACTGCAAAATTTTCGGGTGACAAAAATCTATATTTCCTACATGAAATTTACTGACTATCTTCATTTCTTGACATTGCACATTTTCCTGCGCAACTAAGGCGTTTCAGTTAAGCGAAATCAACAATCCAAATTTCTCATTAAACCGAAAATTACCATGCATATTACTTGCTACTTAAAAGACATGATTGTAACTTTACCTTGCTGTAGCACTGGTATATCCCTAAAACTGTGACCACTGAAGGCAAGGTTCGACTGTAAATTACAAAGTATCAATCCCAAAATTCAGTCTCCTGACAAAGCCATGACCACTCGCCAATCCTTCGGCTGAGTTTGTACAAAAACAATAAATCTGTAACTCAGTTTAGACAGGATCAATCCAATTATAAATAAAATACTGAAATCATCTGAGCTCTGAAAAGTGTACATTCTCAGGGGCAGTTGCAGAAAAAAAAAATGGTGAGAGAGTGAGATGTTTCCCCACATCACTGACCCCTCCCTGAGAATTAAATAAACAATATGCGACTCTAGATTCCATAACGAACACTACACCCCTCCCCCTTATTTAAACCATTTCGTGGTGGGAAAGGAGGAGGGGGGGGGGGGAATCAAGGGTTTTCGAGACAGAGCTAGGTGTAAATAGTACTCTGGCACGGTGCTCCCGCCAATAATTATTATTAGTCCTACACGTATTTACTGCCTTGTTCATGATGTCGTCTTGGGTTGTTTCGGTACCTGAGCTATAGACTTCCTTATTTTGAAACTCTTTATTTTAATTTCAGTTTAAAAGACCTTTCTATGAGCTTTGTGTCGTCTGAATGTTTGTGCCGTTCAATTGTTATGCCGGTTTTATTAATAAAGTATCATATCTAAAACATGAAAGAGTTTGCGAAAACTGTTCTGAGAAGTGGTCCCACTGGCGAGAGAGGTGAGAGAGAAAGAGAGAGAGAGAGAGAGAGAGAGAGAGAGAGAGAGAGAGAGAGAGCGAGAGTGCGAGAGAGAGAGAGAGAGAGCGAGAGAAATGGACAGACAGACAGACAGACAGACAGACTGACAGACAGACAGACAGACAGACAGACAAGTAGAAGATAAGAAAAGAGGGGGGGAGCAAAGAAGAGAGAACAGAAGAGAAGAGAAGAGAAGAAGGAAGAGCGCGAAAGAGAAAGAGAAGAAAAAGAATAAAAGAATAGAAAAACAGGGATAAAAAGGAGGAAAGGATGGAAAAGACATTTTAAAAAAATGCTTCAGATGTGTACTGTCAAACCAAGTCCTTTTCCAAAAGATATATATATATAAAATGTGAAAATTCCCCTAATCCTATCTTACCATGTTGCTCCTTATGTGCCTTCATTGCGCAATATTTCGAAATATGCTCAGTGATATCAGAGAACTGTTGCTCTAATTGTATTACAGGGTTGGAATTTATTGTTATTGTCACGGGCCAGGAGGGCACTACTCACTCGGCGTAATCAGTCTGAGCGTGGACCGCCACGAGCCGGTGAGCGTCACTCGGCTGTGTCGGGTTTGATTAATCATTATATCGTCACTCACAGCCTAGTTCCCCGTAGGAACAGACGTTTTGTAGTAGACTGTGAGTCAAGTTATCCCAACGTTGAATGACAGTAGTTAATATTTTACTAATTTACAAGTAGCAGAAGGCCTGAACTAAGCCTGTCACTGTTCTGTTACAAGTAACGAATTATTGATATATCAGTGTTAATAATATTATGTCGGATATCTGATGTGAAAA
Organism: Ellobium chinense; assembly: GCA_033807755.1. Classification (NCBI taxonomy): domain Eukaryota; kingdom Metazoa; phylum Mollusca; class Gastropoda; order Ellobiida; family Ellobiidae; genus Ellobium; species Ellobium chinense. The sequence continues at coordinate 1,911,434 of JAWQUT010000109.1, forward strand.
GCAACGTTACTGTCTATGCTGTCGACACTACAGATTATTCTTGGGATTACGCAGCAACTGATAATATTGCCAGTTGTCTACTGACCGCGTCGAGCAGGTGACCGACGCGGTCACGTTGCGGGCCAGGACCACCGCCTGTCCCATCATGTGTCCATTGTGGGCAGTCCGAGTAAGCCCGCAGAGATTGTCAGAGCACTACCCCAGCCTGGCGTGCTAAACTTAGGGGGATCGTCAATACTGTACCCGTCCAGTCTGTGAGCTAGCCATTGTGATACCCCGGAGCACTACACGCCTGACGTCCTATAGGAGACGCCCAGTGGAAGAACGTGACCGACGAGGGACCAATGGGAGGAGTGACTGCGATGCGTGACTGGTGTGAGCGGTTGGATGAGTGCTAGTGTACTTATGCGTGAGTGTGACTGGTAGGCAGATGTTATGTATTGCAATATAGTATTTCTGTATGTAGTATTATACTTTATTAAATTATATTGAATGGTACTACGGTCTCCTGTCATTCTGGTTGAATGCTGCAGGCGGTTGTGACAGTTATGTTCATTCATTATCGTTATAATGATCGCAAAAGGATAGGCTTTGGATCTGGTGCCAGCGGGTGTAACTTTAGAACCCAACTCTGCTCAAGTTTCTACAAAATTTGGCGGAATAGTTTAATTTTTCAAAGGTCCCTTCTTGCCTTAACTTCAGGATCCAGAATATGTCAAATTTAATTTTTTAAGAAAAATAGATAAGCTAAAAATCACCGCCAGTCGTTAGGATTGCTTCATAAAGATGATAACTGTCAATTTTTATTTGAGCCATAAAACCAGAGCGCAGAATTAATATGAAATGTAGGCCTATTTTTTGGAGCATACGTGTTAAAAACCTGATGGTTTACCATACCATGTGTTAAGAATGAGAGGAACTGAATCTCGGTATTATTTATTTAGCTATATTATGTGAAACTTTCATAGAATTATCTTAAGAGCTGTTAACTTAAGGGCGAAATTTGAGGTGTGTATGTGTGTGTATGTGTGTATATATGTTTTTGTGTCTATGTGTGTGTGTGTGTGTGTGTGTGTGTGTGTGTGTGTGTGTGTGTGTGTGTGTTTATGTGAAAACTTCATTAATTACAAGTTTTGTCATTTTCCTCAATGTATCTTTGATTTCGGTATAGGCAAGTAAAGTGGACCCCATCATTTTTTTTTTTGACGGCCACTACATTAGGGAATGTTTACAAATTTGCAAATAAGTGGTTTGACATTCTGAAGTTGCCACCCCGAAAATTTTATACACAGCACCTACTGAAAACGGTTATTCATGGCTGATTTATCATTTCGATCTGTAAACCGAAATTTGTGTCTACACATCAGTCGCAGAAAGACAACACCGACGTGAAATGTGCACGTTGTTTGCATATGCCAACAACCATCTGCTCTCTCTCTCGTTGTTTGTATCAAAGATCATATCTGGAATATGCCATATCCATCTATGACTAGTATCTATTATAATAATATGTGGCAACTTGGAAATACAAGTGTCACTTTTCTGGACAAAGTCTCATAGCCACAGACTTCATATTTGGCGTGAGGATATAAAAATATATATTGGTCATCATGACGGCCTTCGATTTCAGCTATTTGAAATCTCTGTAGTTAGGAAAAAAAAAACATCATACAAAAATGTCCGGTCCTTCTACGGCTATGGGTAAACTAAACAAAATTTCGCTGGCGGATGACATCATCAAAATTTGCGTGAGGGTTCATAGGCGGCAACTAAGCTGGGGGGGGGGAGGTGGGGAGGCTAAGGGGAGATGGAAGGTGGGTGGAGAGACTCACAATAATTATATCTGCACCAGAAGTATTTAAAACTTGGTCGGTAAAAAAAAATCTTGTACATTCCAGAACCATTTACAGCTGCATGAAAACATAGCGACCAGTAACACAGTCACTTAACCAAAAAGTTGTTTTTGGTTTTTTTTTCGGCATGAAAAGTATGTGCCCTTTGCTTTCCTCTGTTTTTGTTGTTGCTTGTTCTGAAATAAAAATTTAAGNCAAAAGAAGCTATTGAAGCACTTCAGTGACGGATAGTATGTTTGATTTGCCCACTCCAGCGTGAAGTACCAGCTTTCACAGACTGTGCTCACACTGCCGGCTGTTATTTTTTAAGCATACTGAAGAAGGCATTCATTAACTCATTCGTTCTTTTCTTTTGAATTTTTTTTGTGTGTTTTGGAAGGGGAAGGGGGGTATTTTGGCTTATGCATATATTTTGCTCTAATATATTTGTTGTTGATAGGTAATAGTAGTTCTTTAATTGTGATAATATACTTATTATCTTCATATAGTACAGAACATTTATACACAGGGAATAATATGTCTATAAAGAAAGAAAGAAAAGAAAAAAAAACACATACAGAATGATTGATGGTCAATAAATGCATCAGTTGCTATCCTGTCACTATATATTGTCGCTTATGGAGGCCACTGTCTTTCATGCAACATCATTCTCGCTTCTTCTCTCATAGAATCTTCTTTGTTACACAATGTTTATTGTGATATGAGTTAGTGGCTGCTACCCTGCTGTGACCCTGTAACTTTGGAAATTAAACTTCTATAATGCCAGCGGTACTGTATGCTCTCCAGGGAGTTGATAAAGTCCTAGAGTGATCAGGCCCGCTCGGGGGGTAATACTAGTGGGAAGTCACGTGAGTGGGCATTAGCCAGGATACGAGAGTTGTAAATCGCATTATAATTATTATTATTACTACTTTCTACAAAAGTTTCGTTGCTTTTTCCTTCTGAACCCGACTATTTAGGGAAAGACCTTTCTTTGAAGATCAGTCTAGTCCTCAGCCTGTCTTTAGAGCACACTACTCATTCCATACTCCACTCCCCCTCTCCCCCACCCCCTCCACACACCACTTCGGGGGACTCCGAACTGACAATGTCAGTTTCTTTGTGTTTCTTTGTGGTTTTTTTTTTTTTTTGGCTCAGCCTTTTATGCGATATATACAAATCCAAGAATGTGCTTATTGTTGCAATAATTTAATGCTTGATTATTGATGAGATGAACGATACAGTTAGTATGATATACAGCGCTTAGATTCATACTTTAATTAACTGAATCAAGACTATTTTAGGTGATTGTGAGAATTCATCCGGACCAGCTTTGAAAGTGGTAGACAGGGACACTAGAGTTGATGTAAATGCCTTAGTAGAAAGCCAGTGCCCATGGCTATGAAAATCTGGAAGCACTAGAAGGAGGGAATGTCTTTTTAAAGAGTGCCGTATTTAGTATCCGTTAGAGTTCACTGGGTTCGGACCTCCAGTAGAGGTCAAATATTTCGTAGAGAACTCTCACTGATCTCTGCTTTGTCAGCTGTGGGCGGACGTAAGTTAGGTCATTTTCTGATAACATTAACAGCAGACAGTACATGCTCAACTTATGTATGCGATGATCTCGTCATGTGGGAGGCTTCAAATGCCTATGGGCATGTCATAGCCATGTTCTTACAATGTATGCTTGTTATAGAGATCTCATTCAGACTACTCTGGTCTTCGGTCCTCCTTTCGGATAGACAATTCAGTGCCAGGTAGCAGTGTGATCCATATGTACTTGAAATATGCCTCAGGTCAGTCTCGGATACCAGATCTACTACATTCGATCTTCGGCATTTCCAGTGGCTGATTTATGTAAATGGCTGTCATGAATACAGCGATAGTATAGCTACAACAAAGAAGGTCTGAGATGATATGTCAGAATTTAAATTTAAAGGGTTTCTAGGCTAGGCAAAGACGACCTCAGATGAGGTGTCAAGTATGAATCGGTTCTAGGTTGCAGCATAAAATGGACCTGCAATGAGATATAGAGATTTAAGAACTTTCAAGGCTGACTATACAGAAGACCCCAGATGAGGTGTCAGTATTTCACAGTTTCTAGATTACAGCGAGGAAGATCTGAGCTGAAATGTCAAGCGTTATGATTTTCTAGCAACAGCAACAAACGTGTCCACGTTAGCTTTAAGTTAGTATAGGTAAATTGCAACCAAGCACGTGGAAATATTTTTCGCTTATTTTTGCATCATCGCCCTTTTTTTTTCATCTCAAACAGATTATTTATTTATTTAAAAAGCAGAAAAAAAAACAGCCAAAAAAATAAAAAAATTGCTCTTCAGTCATTTTCCTTGTTGACATATGAAATATTTTTCCCTCAGCATCATTGCCGTTTCAAAGACACAGAAAACATTTTCAAACTTTCCATATTTTACCTTGCTTATACACATTTTAGCAATCAGTATGACATGGTTTATTATATCAATATTTCTAGATGAAGTTTCAATCACTTGCTTATTTACTCCAAACAAGGCTTTTGTTTCTGTGATTGTTATGTGTACATTTGTTAATTTTGCAATAACATTGGCTACATGCAGCCAAAAACCTTGAAGCTTACTGCAATAGAAGAACATATGTTCGATAAAATCGTTAACCCTGCACGTTTCACACATCGTTATATCTTTTTTGCCAATTTTAAACAAGAGTACATTAGTAGGAAAAATGTTATGAAGTATCTTGAAGTGAAGCAGCCTTAATCTGAATTCTTTAGTTGCGTGAAAAGCTGTGCCAAAATATGCCGAAATATCAACTCCATACTTCCTATTCCAAAAACCTACACTGCATATAGATGTATTTCTTTGTTTTACTATTCTCAATCTCATCTGCTTGGTTGTTAGGTTAAATAATTATGTAGTCTACATCCTCACTAATCTTACTGGTCTCTTCCAGAGTGACTCTGGTTTCATTGTTTATCTTTTCCTTCCACTTTGTTTTAATTGCATTTTTAACGGCAAAGTAGTCGAATTCTATTCCTGGATAGTATCTAATGTCAGTCTTAATTTCTTCTAAAGTTTTGAAATCTGGACCATTGAAAAGTTGAGCAATATATTTTATATCAGAGCGGATCCACTTGTCAATGAATAATGGTCTGTTTTTATACACTACATGCATATTGTTGAAAATTGGTTCCAACCCTATTGGCCTGCAGGATGTAAGTACATCTTCATTCTTGTCATTTCTTTTGTTCAAGTCTAGCCATGTTTCTGCAACAGTTTTCCAAAAATGAGACCTAATTTTTGAGAGATTTTCACAGGTTTTAGAGTGCACACTTGCCTTGGAGAAATACATAACTCCCCCAAGGCATTTGAATATATCAACAGGGGTTTTATTTTCCATTCTTGAATAAATTCTTTTCTGGCACTGACTCTTGAACCACTTTATTAAGAATACTTTTTGCTGGTCAGCAACGCTGATCATATTCAAACCACCTTCTTCATAGTCTATACAGAGAGTTGCTCTTTTAACTTTTTCATATGCTTTTTTATTTGAGTGTTTTTTTCTGCCACAGAAACTTGAAAATTAGTTGATCCACATAATGTAGTGTTTTTTTCGGTAGGGACAGTGCTTGAATGACATAGGTTAATTTAGACAAGAGAAAAGTTTTGGCCACAGTTATTTTACCATATAGAGATAGGTCCCTTTTACTCCATCTCTGTATCATATTTTTTATATCTTTAACTTTCTCTTTCCAGTTTTCAGCTATTAATGATGCTTCTTTTGCAGCATTAAAATAGATTCCCAAGATTTTAATGTTTTCACCAGATTTTAGCCATGATATTTCTTGACATCCATCATTCTTATTTCTATTTCTGCCTATCCACATTCCAACAGATTTTTGCTGATTGAGTTTAAGACCGGAGATCTCAGAGAATTCATCGATAATTTTTAAAGCGTTTATTAAATCATGTTTACTTTGAAGAATTAAGGTCATGTCATCAGCGTATTGTAAGAATTTAGGGTTTTCCAGTGACTGTTTATTATAATTATCAAAAATGCTCTTAACATGGTTGTCTTGCCGGAGCTTAATTGCCAAAAGTTCTACTACCAGAAGGAAGAGCAGGGGGCTGACACAGCAGCCCTGTCTAACTCCTCTCTCTGTACTAAACCAATGTGTCAGCCAGCCACCATTTTTGACTGAACTCTCTGTATTACTTAATATGGTTTTAATATAATTCTGAAATTTTTCTCCAAAGTTGAACCTTTTCAGGGTGCATAAAATAGTCTGTTTATCTATACTATCAAATGCTTTAGAATAGTCTAAAGAAACAAGCACACCAGGAATCTGCATTTCGTCTGCCTGGGATATTATGTCATCAATAAGACGTATGTGAGAAGTGATTGTTCTACCTTTAATAAATCCATTTTGATTTTCATGACTTATTGACTTAATGACATTTTGCAATCGTATAGCTAGAGCTTTTGTAAATATTTTATAATCTACATTTGTTAATGTGATAGGGCGCCAGTTATTAAGATCATCCCGACGTTTTTCCCTCCCTTTATGTATTAAAGTGATTATCCCCCTTTTCTGACTTACCGATAATTCACCCTGATCTAAAGATTCTTTGAAACTGTCCCAAAGTGGATTCTTTAAAGGAAGACTGCACCGTCCTACAGACCATATTAAATCTGACGGTACCCTATTATTTCAATAAAACAGTCTTTCAATTGTGTGTCATAATGATATGACGCCTCTGCTGGCCCCAGACAACCCACAGGATTACATTATCCAAAGTCCGAATTGTTACAATCACTGCGCGCGTGGCGGCCATAAGCTTACGTCAAATACGTTCTTGCCACATGGCCCAGCTGTCTAGCCAGTGCTGTGCGGACGGGTTGGCATGTTGGTATGAATGTTTTAATTATTCTGTGAACAGTAGATATGCCAAACAAAATCATGCTGAGGCAATAAAAATGCAGAATACTTTTTCTGGCTTACTCTATCAAACTTTACATTTGAATTTGGAATACCAGAACCTTAA
>JAWQUT010000110.1:21035-72538 GCA_033807755.1 Ellobium chinense
CCTCTCTCTTTTCATCTCGTTTAATCTAATACACCTATCCTTTTCCTTACGAGATATCACTGATATCACTGCCACCATTTATGATTTTTCAAGTCACCTGCAATGCCAGGATAATATACAGATTGAGTCCAAGCTGACATTTCACCGCTAGCTCCAGTCACTGTGAATAAGATCATAATATTAGGTATTTTCAGCTCCATCACGTGACCTAGGAAATCTTGCTCACGCGTTGGTTTGTTTACATGCTCTATGTATGTATGATAATACTCGTCACTTATCAAAATATGCTAGCAATCCCTAGATCACGTGGTGTAACTGACCTGTCTGAAAATACCTCATTTATTCATGGTCTGACCCAGTTGGAAGCATGTTTATCCTGTTGATATATATTTTTTTTTAATCATTCTGCGTTAACCACAGTGAACATTACTAATGTTTTGGGAGTTTCCCGTATTTACAGCAATGCGTTAACGAACGTAAGGATGATGCATAAACTTACAGGACCATCCAAGTATGCAGTGGCGATACAAGTACAAAGGTTGTGTTGTCTGGTGTGAAGACGCACATATTTCATCGATGACAGGCCTATAATGTTGAAGTTTATGGTATGCAATGCCACAGTGAGGCTCTTTCAGAAGGGAACAATATGGCGCTCTGGAGAGAATGGAGGGGAGGGTGGGCTGAGGTGGTGTTGGTGGTGCTGGTGTTGGTAGTGGTGATGGTGATGGTGGTGATGGTGGTAGTGGTGGTATTGATGTTGGTGGTTGGTGGCACTGATGTGAGTGGGTGATAATGGTTTTGGGTGGGGTGTAAGGTGTATTCCCCATAGCATGACATTATCAACGTCCATAATGTGTGAACAGTAATGCATAGAAGAAAGATCTGTGTCATTGCAGTCACGTAAGACTGGCTCATCAGTTTTCAGACACAACGTGATTGGTTAATGGTTGTCTTCGGAGGTCAAAGTGAATCAAGAACTTTAGGCTAGTACACACTTCCTGTATGAGGGGAGAAAATGAGCCACGTATAACCTTCGTACAGGGAATTTGTGGGGATACAGATAATAACAGCTGTACTCAAGTAGGGCAGGGTCAAGGTCGCGTGCCTAGCTTGTACTAAACTGTTTAGAAAGTTAGTGATTGAGGATAAAAGAGGTGGGCAGGGAAGGAAGAACCAGTCTCAAGTTACTGCAATACGTTAATTCGGAATTCCCAAAACATTAGTAATGTTCACTCTAGTGAACGCAGTACGTTTATGAACGTATGGATTATACGTCATACCCCATTGATCTGCGACAGCTGGAAGAATTCTTTTGGTTAAGTCAGGTCATCTTGACCGTCCTTGGCCAAGATATGTATGGTTAATTACAACAACTTCGTAAACAAGATAAAAATGAAAGAATATTTTCAGTCAATACAAACTCTAAAAAGTTAAAATACGTTAACGTAAGCATTCAGTGTAATGACTTATTTTTTTTTCCAACAAGATTTCAAAGGATGATAAAATAGTTGGATGTTTATACCAGAATGTTCCCGTAGAAAACATAATTAGGTATTTTCAGACGGCTCAGTTACACCACGTGATCTAGGGATTGCTAGGATATTTTGATAAATGACGAGTAATCATACATAAGCAGAGCATGTAAACAAACCAACATGTGAGCAAGATTTCCTAGGTCACGTGACGGAGCTGAAAATACCTAATTAACACAGTAAATATTTAAGTGGATATTCACGTACAGAAACTCGCCTTACTATTTGAAATGGTTGGAAGACTAAAACTCAAGTAATAGCTGAGGTATGTGAATTACTGAAGAAATCCTGTACAACTTTTGTTGATACAATAAATCTTCTAGAATGTCAGTGTGAAAATGTTAAGAGACCAAATACAAAGTAAAATTCAGTTATGAAAGATACAGCACCATGAATTTTGTGAAAGAGATACTCAAGAATCTATGACTAAAATGCGTAAAGGCTATGCTAAAGTACAGTGATATCCCAAAGATATCTAAACCTGCATAGGGAACGAGTATTAATGTGAGTCACGTAACGTCGCGACTTTTTGCATCCCAGTCGCCGCATAGGACAAATCCACCCATATTTTTTACTCTACCGAGAAAGAGCTCGGGGATTTTTTGTAAAGCGAAATCAGTATGCAAAGGCAGTCGAGTGGTGCAAGCCAAAGTTGCCGTGTGTAAGAGGTGTAGGCCCCTATTTAACATAACTCCGGATCACGACAATGATATAAAGGCAGAGGACACATTGACGGGACATTAACCCTATCCGGTGATAGTATGTAACTACCTTGCGCTCGCTACCGTTGAGTGCGACAATAGTTTGAAAACATCTGTGTATAGTTCATACGACACAGGAACAGCTTGTCCTTCTGGGCTCTCTTTGTAAAGTGCATGCATTTTTGCGAGTGTCAAATCGCTCGAGAGATACTGACATGTGAGGCTGGGCAGCTCGAGTCAAAAGGTCGAATCGAGTCGATCTTTACCAGCGGCTCGATTCATCGAGTCAGCGAGTTCGGCTCGAGTCAAAAAGATCGAGTTTATCCTAGACTTCTCTTTCTATAATAAAATGAAACAATAACTGAATGAATGAAAAAAATAAACCAACCCTGAAGTAAAAATGAAACGGCCCCCAGAAGTCAAAAGAAGGCCTGACAAAAACAATGCCACACTACTTGTACGCGTACTAATTTCTTTTTTTTTTTTCGGAGGGGGATGGGGATGAGGGGAAGGAGGGCAAAATAAGAACTGTGAAACTAAGGGAGGGAAGGCGGTAGTGGTATTGGCGGAGAATAGGGAGCACGCGAGAATGTTGAGACTAGAAAGACCCATCCACGAGGAAGGTAATTTATGATGACAATGTATAAACAGATCACTAGTGCAGCTGCAAGCCGCTATACTCGATCTTTAGTTGATCTTATGGCTGCATTACCAGCCTTTACCGCGGACTTTCTTTCCCTCCGGTACCGAAAAAGCTCGAGTTTTAAAGATCGAGCTTTAATCGATCCTTACGATCCGGGCCACCAAAAGATCGAGCCGAGTCGACTTTTCAAAATCAGGGATCGGCCCACCTCTACTGACATGTAGAACTCGCTCGACAATGGTGAAATTCCATGTTGGAAAATCTCTCTATGTGGCTGTGAATGCTCTGTCTCTTCTGGGCATTCTCATCACCTTGTCTCTCACCTCCGCGGCGGCCCTTCCTCCTGAAGAATTCCATTTTCATCTACCTTGCTCAACACAGTTCTCACGAATTTTTCACTAACATTCAATTTATTTAGAGACATTTACCTGCACACAAGAACACGTTTACCGTCGACAGCAGGCAAACAATATGACATTGTTTTCTGTCGTCGACAGCAGGCAAACAGTATGACATTGTTTTCTGTCGTCGACAGCAGGCAAACAGTATGACATTGTTTTTCTGTCGTCTAGACCCTCCACTCAGATCCTTTACTTAATCGACATGACGAGCGACCCAGTAGCGACCCAGTGTCTTTATTCTCGGAGGGAGGTCTCCCATTTCCCAACAGGAATCCAGAAGAGATGGTCTCTGAGTGTCAGAGAGATCAGAGCAGGACAGCTGACGTTTCCTATCATTCGCTGCCTGAGCATCGTTCTTTGAGGTCGATCAGGAACGATTACGCCAGAGGCAGACATGTAAGCAAGACCCAGATTCCTTTGCCTGCAGAAGAGAAAAGTCGAAAGGGAACTGAGAATATATTTGCTGAGATGCGTAGATTGCTGTTGACAACGATAATAAATTTAAATGGTAGAAAAGAATAGGCTAATAATAACAATAAGCGCATTTATATAACATAACTCTACGGCTGGCTTCTATGAGCTTTAGGTTACAGGCCTGTAATTGTACATTCACTTTTGGGTCCTACCTGAATTGTACTTTCACTTTTGGGTCCTACCTGTAATTGTACTTTCACTTTGTGGTCCTACAACTTAGGCGGTATATTTCATCTCCCCTTTTCCCTCTTTTGGCATGCCCTGCTTCCAGTAATAAGGGCTCCAGGAGGGAAATTTTGATATCATGGGAATCTGTGTCCATTTTACTTTATTTTACCAGGCACTATTTAGCCCTGGGCTGGAACTGCCAGGTCAAGGGTGTGCTCAGGCGGAAGAGGAGGGGTTTGGTATTGACCACTGAAAAATGTAGGCTCTGTTTACAAATAGCAACCAAGCTCAAAATTTCAATGGGCTTGCTAGGGTTGGGCAAGTCTTAAAATTTGGGCCACATAATGAGCTTCAATCTGGTATGGGTCTGGGTGAAAGTTAAAACTTTGGGTTCAGAGGGCAGCTCAAAATGTTAATATAGCCCATAGAGGAAAAAAGGGTCCAATCCTATTACAGGTCTGTAACCTTTACAAGCTATTGTTACCCCGGGAGACCCTGAATTATTCTTAAACTTACGTAGCCTCTTGGCAGGTATACAGGGTGTAAGCTGAAATTTACAGGCGCTAGAATTAGAATACTCTGAAAATATCTTTCACTATGGATATTATTACGTACATACTGTGCATTTTTCCAGCCAGGAACATTACAGAGCCAAATCTAAAACTCTCCGAAACAACCCACGTCAGAACTCGCCGTACGTAAGCGGAATTCGAACCCGGGTTATATACCATGAAGCCCGGTGAGTCGACCGCATGGTCATTGGAGAGCAACTTAAAGGTCTGAGACTGTAAAACGAAATAGTAGTAAACTCATCTCATTCCGTTTCCTTTTTCCTGTTTATCTGTGGCACTTTGTTGTCCTGACACCTGGGAGAACCCTCGACGACATATTCCTCAGGTATCCGTTGGAACACATTCTGCCTGGCTGGTATTTCAACAGCTACTAATACAGTTTCTGGATGCTCTGTTTCTTTTCAAACTGGTTCATTAATATCTGGAATGTTAATGGTAGTGTCGAGAGTAGCGGATGTCACAGAAAAGTCTAAATCTTCTATAAGTGATACGTCTTGTAGGTCCGATGGTAATTCAGCTGTTAGTGGAATGTTGGTCTCTGCATCATTCACATTGTTTGCTCGAACAGCACTGTGGTCATTTTTTGCACTAACAAATGCCATTGACAATTCCATCATGCGTCTTCCTCTTGAAAATTGGAGATAATCCATCATAAAGAAAAGCAAACACCCGAATGGTCAGCTACTACTTCGACATAATTTTTCCTCTTTAAATTCGACATCCAAATCATCTGTCTCACAACAGACGTGACTGGTCGTTCCGAACAACTGAAGGACGATTTTTCCTGAAAAAAAGTCGACTTTTAAGCAGCTCGGAAACAATAGGCATCGTCAAATTTTCGGAAGTAAAACAGCCAAAAAAGGAGAAACGGGCGGAGACACCCACCAGACGACCAAGTCCGAACCACATCGATCCATTTAAAAATTAGACAGCTGGAGAACAAAATGCAACGTCAAAATTTCGGAAGTAAAACATCCGAAAAAAAAGGAAAAGGGGCAGGGACATCCATTGGACGACCAAGTCCAAACCATTGATCCATTAGGTGGTATTTTCTTAATCTCTTTGAGGACAAAACAATAAGACCATTGCCTTGAGGAGTGTTATCTATCAGTGACCCCGTCGACTACCCGTCGACTGCCATCATTGTCCTTTTCGCCCTGCAGGCCATCCCAGGTGACGCGATGTTTACCGTGACAAAGGGTCTAAAACCGTCTTCGTCTCTATGCCATACAACGCTCAGACTGTTCGCCCCTATGGGACGGGCCGTAATGACGTAATTAAAGCATGGTTTGTAAAACAGTTTATACCATCACTATATTCATATACCATTACTATGCTAAAAGACCATCCCCCCACCACCACCATTACCATCACACTGCAGCATTTTTGCCACTCACAACATTAAAATAACCATCCTCGTGTATCATCACCGCTCTCACAGCGTAACATCATCATCTCCACCATCATCCCAACTATCAGAGTGCACCACCATCATCATTACAACTATCAGAGTGCACCACCATCATCATTACAACTATCACAGTGCACCACCATCATCATTACAACTATCAGAGTGCACCACCATCACCATTACAACTATCACAGTGCACCACCATCATCATCCCAACTATCAGAGTGCACCACCATCATCATCCCAACTATCAGAGTGCACCACCATCATCATTACAACTATCAAAGTGCACCATCATCATCATTACAACTGTCAGTATTTAGTGGTGATGTCCTCTCAAGATAGCACCCCTCTTGTATTGATACAGTTCATTTTGTCTTAGAACAGAAGCCTCATGAAAAACTGCTGAGCTCATCACGTGACCATAGCCTTACAAAAAGTAATTCTGGTACCAGCTTTTCTACACAGGTGTATTATTTTAACTGCTCACAGTGTGTCTTATCTAACGATCTTATAATTTTCTACTCTCTCCACCCTCCTTCAAATGGTCACTACTGGTCACCCTCACAATAAAAAAAAATAAAAAAATAAAAACTGGAATCATTACAAGTTTTAAAGTGTATCTCTGTGCCAGAACCTCAATCATCGGTGGAACTAAGAACACTGAAATTCTTGATAATACTTTTTTTTTTAAATTAAAAATAAATATCTTGGAATAAATATGTGCTATAAAATTCAACAATAACAAAATGGAGTATAGATATAAATATATACAATGTAACCAGACAAGGAGTCGACAAAGTTTTCTGTGAATGGCTCAGAATACAGATAATGTGGAAGAACACCAATATACACAATACCATATTATAATCTCAATGCAATGGAAGTCAGTTAAACCCTGATTGTGGGCAACAAGTGCTCTAAACAAAGTCCAAATTCAAAGGTGTGATCGTTTCAACAGTAGCAGCTAGCAGTGCAAGACTTTACTTTACTTTCCCGATCCAGCAGCCATCTGGGCCTGAGCCCTTCGGCGGAGCAGTGCAAGACAAGAATGTAAGTATGAATGTTATATTGTTATGTCCTCTATATGGCAACTGTTATTGAGTTCAATGTCATAATGCCTCAAAACAAAAATGATTTTCTGGCATTAACATCTTACACTACGACTTTCTTCCTCCATGACTTCAACCTATCCACCTCTCTCTCTCTCTCTCTTTCACTGTCTGCCCCTCTCTCTTTCTCTCTCTCTTACACATACACACACACACTCACTAACTCACTCACTCTCTCTTTCACTGTCTGCCCCTCTCTCTTTCTCTCTCTCTTACACACACACACCATATACACACACACACACTCACTAACTCACTCACTCACTCACTCTCTCTCTCTCTTTCACTCACTCACTCACTCACTCACTCACTCACTCACTCACACACACACACACACACACACAAACATACACAAACACAAACACAAACACACACACACACACACACACACACACACACACACACACACACACACACACACACGAGAGAGAGACAGAGACAGAGAAAGAGAGAGAGAGAGAGAAGAAAATCATGAGGACTATCGTGTACTGTCACAAGCAACAACTTCAGTCAGAAAAGATCTCTAATGCTGTATGTGCCTAGTAAGCATTGGATAACTGAAAAAAAAAAAAAGATCAGTTTCTCTTCCATTCTTTTGCCTTTCTTTTAGTGCTGGCTGAAGTGGTTGTCAAATCACTGGTCTCACTGGAGAAATCTCTTGAGTAAACGACTGTCTTTAAACAATAATATCCCTTTCCTAGAAAGCAGAGCGAATTGACAATGAGTAAAGGAAAATTACTCGGACAAGAAATCCCTTCAATAAAGTGGCTCATTTGCAGTTATCAGCTTTGGTTTAAGTGGCTTCCACTGTACCTTACAGATAAAAATCATTTTTGAGCATTCTTCGCAATGTACATAGATCAATACTATAACATATTTATCAAAAATTCATCTTTGGTAAAAGATAATCAGGTGGGTACAAGTCAGCAAGTCACATGACATTATAAAACACTGTATAGTCTGCTTCATTTACTACATACTTGCAACCTCTTAGAAGCATGGAAACATTGCATTTAAAAGGAACTGCTTCTGTCCAATGGTCTTTGAATAGTACATACAGTTTCTGTAATCTTAACTGTTCCAGTGCAAACATTGCTATAAACTAACAGTGGTGATTTGGGGTTAACAGAATTTTCAAAGGTACACAATTATATATATTAGATATATTAGATATATACTCTGACTTTTTTCAGTATTGTGATGGCAAGATCATCAGTGTACTCTCAAATCATGACTTTCATTTTGTATTGCATGTTGTCTGTGGGATAAAGTGAGTTATATACACACACATTAGAATACATGGCACAAGATCCTAAAAGGCCTTCTACACGTACAGTTTGGCCGAGCAGTTCTGACCATTTCAAGCTGTGCGTGCGGACACAAAAACTGAAGGACTCAAGGCCAAAAATCCTGGCCACCCAGAAATCAGGCGCTGCTTGATATTTTTTCGTCCCTCTGATCTCCGAAATGTCCGGCAGTGGCTTGCTTTGAAGTTTTACTGAGTGGGTAATAGTTTTTTTTTGTAAGTAAACAAATTTAACGACTATCAAATAAATCAATTGAATTTTCGTAACCAGCGTATGAAAATTAGCACAGTCTACTCGAACACAACTTGAATTATTGTAACGCAATAATCAAAATGTCACAACTAGTTTTACACGTCTAGTATTATATGTATACACTGTGTCTAGACTACAAAATTATGTTTCAATTTCTACAATAGCAAATGTGGTCAAAGGAAAATATTCTTGAGTTCATTAAAATTTATAGATCTAATGAATGCATTTGGAAGAAAAAATAAAATGATTACAGTAACGAGGAACGAGCCATGACGGGCTGATTACTATATATTTCCCGTCAAAATGTGGGAAGCTGGATGGGACAAATAACAGAATATGCCTTCTTCATTATTATATTTATTGTCATGAATAGTGACTTCCACACAAAAGTTAGTCTCATAATTCAGTGAAAATAATACATGGCAATTTTACTGGTTATTCTGCTATATTCTACCAATGTCTCAACCTTAAATCTGGTTTGAAATTCCAAAAGTGAATGAAAGTGCCTGGCAAATTAAAGTCCTAGTTGTCTACAAAACCATTGAATTTTTTAAAAAATGATCAGGCATGAAATTATGACTAAATATAACATGTGAATGCTTGTGGAAGAAAGACATATTCACTTTCAAATAACTTCAGTTAACCTACCGTTTAATATAGTATATAGACAAGACTGAATATATTACTTGCATCAAAGATTACCATCAAAAAATCAAATACACGTTCTGTGTAGATACAAATCCCTAATTTCATCTCAAAAATGTTGATTTGATCAAGGAAAGGTACACTCTGATTTTACTTTCTACTGTAGAATGAGCCACCGAAGAGAGAAGCTTGATACTTAATTTCTTTTACCTGCAAGAAAAATAAGGAACACCTAAAGAAATGTCTATACAAGCCTCGACACAGCTAGCAGGATGTCCTTATACTGTGATGCATCACTTAATATATTATCTTTACACAAGACTAACACCCCATTTTACAAATGAGCAGGCAGGCAACGCACCAGCGGCGAAGAATACCTAGAGCACCGAAAGGCATCATAGACGAATGCATTAGACTCCGTGAAAAAGTTGGACGATTGGTGAATCGGGCAGATTGAAAAGATATATCGGAGATTGTATTTCGTTGCTATACACATTCTTTTTTTTAAAACAAGGTAAAAAAGATAAAGAGGACTGTTGTGTATAGTTACCTTTTATGTATTTTTCTACGAATTTAGGTGAAAACCGCATGTTTTTACGTTACGTAGTTCTCAAGAAATCTGTGACACAAATTTGATTGAAGCGTTTTATAAATACAGATACAGATTTCTGTTAATCTCTAAATTCTTTCTTGGTACAATGAAAATAAAGGCAGACTTGTCCCATGCAGGCATTACAATACAGCGCAAAAACTTGTGACGTCACATGGCTCGTTAATAATCTATTCCGATAGGCTGATGAAAGAGCAAGGTTATTATGAACTTGTTAATTCTATAAAAGAATTTGATCCAGGGGCAGACAAAGAATATGTTGTAAAATATAACACCAAAGTAACACATCCTGTGTCTCGTTTTCAAAGAAGCTTAAGTGGGTTGAAGAATCTAAATAACCAGGTGCAGGATGTGATGACAAACATGTATGAACCCAAATTTTGGTGTTTCTACGCACTGATATTTCTCAGACACCAGGAAGTACCCATACAAAGTACACACTCACATAATACGAATACACGCCTAGACACTCACACATTTGCACACACATATACAGATGTGCCGGATGTATATCAGACAGACCTGCATCATGTGGACAGAAATGACCTGATGACAAACCTGATGAGGTCGATCTTGAGGCAGAACGATTTCGATTTAACAGTACGGGTAAAAGGCCCTTTAAAGATATATAAGATAAAAGAGATAAACAACAACAGAACAAAGACCATGACCAGCATGGTGGACAAAACTACAGTGACATGTCATGACCATGGGTAATAACAATAACAATGATGATAATAATAATATAGTTAATAAGTCTTACATCCAGGCCAAGACCCTCTTTTGCTACTTCATACTATTATTATCCAGCAGGCCAGATCACTCCAATACTTTCTCAGTTCCCTGGGAAGCATATAGTATCACTTTTCCAAGGCACTTACAACAAGACCATAATGGGAATCGAACTGACGACCTCTAATACTGAGTCCAAAGCCATAATCAGTGAGCCATGCTGTTTCACAGATTATCCCTTAATGAACACTCCTTTGCCATTCCCACACCCTTTCAAAAGTCCTGGTTGTTTCCTTTCTTGTACAAAACATTCTGGGCAACACATCCATCTGCTAATACATGATAACACACCCTGAAGAGCTTGACTGACAGGATGGTATGTTATCATTCAGGATTCCACTCTATTTCCAATGTGGTTGACTTTCACAGAGAAGGAAAAAAAACCAAAACATTACCACATTAAGTTACATTTAACTGAAAAAAAACAAAACAGCATCTGGAAAACATTTTTCTTCAAGTTTAAACATTACTCAGACTTCATTCAATATTTTTTTTTTTTTGTATCAAGCGGCACTCCTGCAGGGCCCTCCATTTTACAACAAACTGATTTATAACATTTCCATGGTATGCAGCTTTTTGGTCACCTCATGCCACTATACTGCTCCTGTCAGGCAATCCTGTGGCTTTCTAACACGCATTAATTTTACTTGTGTGTTTGTAGCCACCTGATTGGTCACACTGACCACATTTATATCATATTCTATAATGGTGAAATGAATATTTGTAATAACAAAATATTTTATAGAGACCCCAGTTCCATGTTTCAAACTATTTCCAAACTGATGACAAGCAGAAGAGTGATGAAAATGTGATTTACAGATGGAGAGATATGTGACAGACCCTTAAATGCAATATAATATTTTTACGATATGAGGCAACAACTGATTTTATGCAACAGGTCATAACATCTTTAAAATATAAGTCAAAGTATTCATTTGCATGAAATAATGAAGTTGTTGTATAACGTCTATGTATAAAAACATCTACATACATCTATGAATGGAATTCTTCTCCAAAGTATGAGAGACACAACCACATCTTTGCCTTGCTACTCCCGTCAATATTATTAAATCCTTCATTGGAAATCTCCATTCAAATCTACGGTGACTTTAGCCGGCAATAATTATCCATCTTGGCACATTCGCAGGAAATCCTACCCACTCGTAGCTGTAACATACAAAATTGTGTTTCATAGTGTTAAGCAGTGCTTTTGTGCAAATGCTGCACACAGATGAAAAATAAACCATGATAACATGCAGTGCAAGTTCAACGCATTAACTGGGTCTATCTGATCAAGCAATATTAATTTCTTTCACTTCCTTTCTGTGAGTTTTCTTTTATACTTCAGAACAAGAGGAAAGGTATAATAAAGATGTTACTGATGTAAACTGTGCTAAGACCTGAAGCTCACAAGTTTGAGCTCTGATGAAAGAATGTCAGATCTCTCATATGACAGTACAGGTCAGTAACTCTATAGTATGACACATCCTTCCTTATCATCTTGACAAAGTATCTTTGAGAGTCAGCAAGCATTTTGCATCACATTTTTCTCTATACTGCAGTGGCATGACATTTGTGAAAAGTTCATGAACTTAACCTTTATAATTAGCACCAAAACATAATGTTTTCTACTGCAGACTGTGCCAAAATTTATTCCCAAGCAATATTAAAGATTGCTTTGGAACTTTTCTGTGATCATGATGACAAACAAAAAAGGGTAAAAATATGGGTTGCAGAACAGGAAAACGTGTCAGATGTCGCAGACCAAGTTTGTGCAAAAAGAAAAGGTGGCTTTTGTATTCAAATGTGGAATTGAGTTTTTTTCACTATCACATTAACCAACCCTCTGTCCACTCCTTTAGAAGTTTGACTTCTTCATTCTTCGTATAATTGTGCTTAATTATTTTCCATATCAAAATGCATTTTTATAATGACAGTTTGCCTGCTTTATGGTCATATTTTTCTATTATAAGGTCCGTCACTTCCCAAACTATACCCTTGTGATGCAGTGATAAAATTTTTTTGCACCATCTGCTTGCTTCCCTTCAGTGCGGCAATAGAAACTATATGCATCTCCTTGCTGACCTCTGAATGAAGTGGTAGGATTTTGCACCCCAGTGTCACCTGACCGGCAGGCAAATATCATGTGCAATGATCAGTATCCGTAACAATTTTTTTCCGTTCAAGAGATGCTACAATTTTTTTCCGTTCAAGAGATGCTACTACAATTTTTTTCCGTTCAAGAGATGCTACAAGAGTTAAAATATACTAGGTGGGTAGGGTTACCCTGTTTACTCAGTGAAAATGCCTAAAATATTAGGTAGCCTGCTTCACTGCCTAAGTTCTGTAAATCTAATTGGTTTAGGGGCATTTTTCTTTGTGTCAAAACTCGAAGGAAGATCTAAACAACATGTACCTCATATAGCCAACAGTAAAAAAAAAACCATTGGTATCGTCATACTTAAAAGGTCTAAGACAATTAATGAATTACATTGGTTAAGAATCATGAGGTTTACAACTCTAGGCAAACAAAATAGTCAGAATTAAACTACAGAAAAGTTTGGTCCCTTCCAAATTAGCAATTGAAAGGGATTTTTAAAAAAATTATATCATAAGATTCTAAAAAAGGATATAATTTCCATCCTTCAAACAAGCCATTCTTCCAAAAGAAATCTTCTGAAAAATGTGTGTTGTTAATTCTACATTGTAAAACTCTGAAAGAAGTAGAAATCAGGTTTGTTATCATTTCACCCAGGAGCTTAAGTCTATTGCAAATAAAGTGTCACAAGTAACAGAGGTACCCTAACTATCACTTAAGCAAATTTCATTCTTGATATTTACCAGTTAGGCCTCTTTCATGTTACACAAATTCATTTCTCTAATCCAAGAGTTTATCTAGATGTTCTATCACAATGAACCTGCAATATTTAAAAACCCCCAATTTAAACTAGGATGAACCGCTGAGAATCGCTAATAAAACCGACATGAATTTACAGGAACAAATTGTCCTTGATACAGGCCCCTTCTTCTTGATGGAAATGTTGATCAGTGAAGTCCTGGAGGGGCTTGGGTGGCATCACACTGAACACAGACAGTCTCTGTCAGCCGTCTAGATGTTGGCCGAGTGTCCCTGTCAGGAGAACACACCAGCATGATAACACACCAGGCAAAAGGAACACAGTTTCTGTAAACACTCAAAGCAATATAGTATGACAAGTTTAATTGAAAGATGCAACTGGAGCACACTTTTTGATTGGCTGAAATGATTCTTACCAACTCGCGGTCTTTTACACAACAGAAGAGGGATGTACTTAGAAAGCTTCAATAGTTTACTGGATGTCAGTTGGTGTTTTCTCCAGATCGATCAATCACGCGATTCCCCCACCCCCCTCCCCACCATCCCCTCTGACCCTCCTCCTTCCTAAATTTCAAATTCCCCTAAACATTCAATGAATGCATGCTGATCTCTCCTTCTTATCTGCACACTAAAATTTCAATACTTGAGAAAAACCTAAATGCCCAATTAAAAATGTACAAATTCCCACTCAAGTCTATGACAAGGAGGAAAGTCTCTCCCAACACTTATGGCATTGAAATCTGTCTCTCAATGTATTCTATCTCAGTTATTTTCATTCAGTTTGAAAAGTTCATTGCTATGTGCTAGACCAGTTGAGTAGCTGAAAGCTGTCCTACATTTGGCAACTCTGTGAATGATACAGACTAGTTCACTAATTTTATTTGGGCTATGACACTATTTGAAAGGGCTACTGGTTCGGGTTTCGAGGATACTTGTAATATCAGTTGTACATAAGGTAACAAAAAGAAACTGAAATTAGTAACATCAGAATTGCCACAATGAAACCACAGAATGCAGTCAAATATTCACAACAGATTCGTTGTTATTTGTAGTTATGGCTTTAGGGTGTTTGGTGAGTAACTGGATCACAATTTAATAGGAAAAATTTAAAGAAGGCAACAATAGTTTGAAAATTTAATGATCCTGCATTATGTGCGCTTTGAACATCACTATAGCTGCTTGATTCAGCGGTTACTTTTGCTACTAATTCAAATGGCCACTGAGTTGATCGTCAGCATTGGTATGTGGAAAAAGTTCTTGTCAGAGAATAAAACAGCTTGCCACTGATGTCTAGCTATCCAAAGTTGCTGTCTAGCCCTTGCTAAAGGATGACGGCATTGATTTGTTAAAATAGATCCAACATGACGTCATTGACAAACTAAACCTGATTCCTGAAGATGACGGCACATAGTTAATGAGCATACAATTCCTTTTCTGCCCTGAATTACTGCTGCTGTTCTAGGTGTTAACTAAAACTGATCACACAAAAGGGAGAAAATCATAATAGCAATCTTGAGCACTAGTGGTGACACAAGGCTGACCACCGCATGGCCTTTCAGTGACGTCACTAGTCAATCTATGGCATTTTAACAACCTAAACCGTGCACTTCCATGGTAATTCAGTCTTCTTGCCGCTTATCTGAGTGACAGGCCAGATTCATGCAAAGTGCTCCGTGATGGTCATTAGTACTAAATTGGTCACACAGCAACTAATTACGAACATTTCTTGTTTTTCTGTCTACTTGCAACTTTTGTGGTGAACGTGACCGAGGCTTTCTCAGTTTGACTCACTGGTCTGGTGTGACCACATGAAATTCATGACTTACACTACTTATTAATAAACTGACCTACTTCTCCAACTTAAACAATGTGGCTTAAAGTGAATAGATTTCAATGACAGAAAAAGCATGTGTGAAAATATTAGCATCAAATATACTCATTTGGTATCCATCTCTTAGAATAAAAAAATTGTTGTACGTTTAATGTCTTTCAGTATTAATAAATGTGACTCTGTATGGAGCAAGGATTTTCTTAGCGACACTACATACCATTGTCATGTGAGTTTCTCCATTCCTCTCTCTATCATCTTCATCCTCCCAAACAGAACTCTGCACACTGCTGCACTCAAATACCAGTTAATGCCCCCTCCCCCCCTCCCTACAAAAAGGGTTAAACAAAGTGACAGTTATATATCCACATTACCAACTCTCACCGGTGTAATTTGAGGTCTTGGCACCTTGAATTCCTGGAAAAGAAAAACAACCAAATAACAAAACCCTTTAGTAAGTGTGGAATACACTACGAAATTAACGTTCAGAGTATGCTCAGAGACTATGTCCTCATTTCTAAAGTGACAAATGTACAATGTGCAATTCTCAAATATTAACAGTTTTAAGCAAACCGTGCCACACAGCTGCTGCCTCCAGCCAACTAACGGTCATAATCAAAACTTCCATTCTTTAACAAAATATTGTCTGCATTATCTATTTCATTTTCAATATCTCATTGCCTAATTTTCAAATTCTTATCCACATTTCTTTTTTGTGAATGAATATGCAGATCTTGAAAGACAACTTCAAAACACTAACAAGACAATAAAATAACGTACCTCGCCATCAGGGTCCAGGACATTATACAAGAAATCCCAAGAGAAATTGCTATTGGCCTGGTTCCCTGAGAACATGAGAAAGTAGAAGTGTGAGCATGCTGATAACAATGATGACGTTTAGATGTGTCATATCCAGGTCAACGCCTGCTCATTGGATTTCACACTATTGTTAACCCAGCAGGCCGGAACACTCAAGGACATTCTTAGGTAGTGTCACTGTCATTTACCATGGCCGATCGCTAGCATTCTGACAATATCTTTCCCTGCCCACAGCCAGATATCCATTTTATAGACAGGTGGACTAATGAAAATGTGAATGAAATGCCTTCCCATGGTACTTATCACAAGGCCTCGGAGGGAATGGGAACTTATGATCTTCAGATCCTGAGTCTAATGCCAAAGCCATTATTTTGGTCACCGTTACCATTTACCTACTGTTAAGAAATAAACAAAACACTTCTCTGAACCAATCTCCTGGCTGATGTTCACAGTCACCTTCTAGAAATAACATCACAAATGTTGGTGTCATATTTCTGTGGAATTCTTTGTTGGTTTTAATGTCAGTATTGTTACAAATTCACAACGTAAGAACATAACAGTTTTAACAGAATTAAAACTCTTCATGCTTATTAAAAAGGGTGCATGCAATCCCAGTTTTCTCTAAAACTTTATAATTATGTGGAATGTTTCAAAATTCGAAATGAATGAAGCGTGTTACTGCTATCCAAACCAAAAACAGATCAATGATGTAAATACATATCAAAGGTACAAAGCTGTTTCTTAAAGACACTACCACAAAAAGTAGGGCCAAATTTGTCATCTTGTTATGAAGGAATGAACGACTACTTTTATTAGGTATGCTTCACACAGTGTAGAAAAATATGTCTGCTTTTGTCCAAGATTGACTCATCCCGGCTTAATGTGACTCCATTTGAAATAACCAGTTCTGACCTAATGTACCGTAATCCAACATCCCATTTGGTTACCACTCTCTACTTGCTCCAGGCATCAGATAATTCTGGGTAATGAGGTATCATGGTTGTTCACTCATTTGCCAGATTTTGCTCTAGTTTACTGCTAACAAATCTTCACCAGAATTTTTTTTTTGGTCTGCTTTTGTTTATGTTTCAATTTATGACAGGTAACATAGAGTTTTCAAGCACTGGATTGATATTTATTTGATCTGTTTGACTGAAATCCTGAGCTGTCTGTTGCAAATACTAATCAAACTAATGATTGAAATGATGAAACCATCAGCTATTGAAGAAATTCTCAGATTTTAGTGAAAATGAAGAAAATCAGGAAGAGCAAAATACCAGAAAAATATATTCCCAACTTTATTATCACGATGATTATTTACCATTGAAAACACAACTTCATGTGTAGCAACATGTCTTTGTTGTTCCGTGTCCATCCCAGTATGAGATAACAATAATAATTTCAGGTAATGCGTAAAAACATATCAACTTGTTTTTCTTATTTTATGGAGTAAAGAATCAGAATTATCTCTCTTTGCTTAGACAAAGCAACGGTTCGCACAACACGGTTCACTTTCCGTGCTGGCTGTATCTGCAAGAGACCATCAATACATCACTGATTGTTCCTGAGGTTCATTTGAGCAATGACCTCCTTTTTTTCTTCCTTTTAAAGACAGGGCAATGGAAATACACTTTAATCACCACAGGGAAACAAAGTTCAAAATGACGGTAGAATTTGTTAAATAATAAAACACAGAAATTAACAATCACAAATCACCGCAAATGTCCGTGTTTTTCAGGCTTTGTTGCCAGCTGCATAGTTTTAAAAATTCATACATCTTCCACAAATTTGGTGCAAATTTTATTGACTTTGGCCACACACTGTTTTCTTCTTTTGTTTAGTCGCAATATTGTGTCAACGGGAACACAAAAACAACAACTTTGCAATAGTACCATAGTAAACAATGTGACTTGGTGATACATACAACAAAGTTACAAAGCTATTTTTTGCAAAAGTTTGCAAAGTTTAGTGCAAATTTTACCAAATTTTGCATGCAAATTTTGCAACTCTGGGTGCAAAATTTTGATGGTTTGAAATGCAATTTTCCACAGGAACTGTATTGTACAGTTCATTTATAGGACCCAAGGAAGAAAGAAATAACAGGTGACAAAGACCTTTAGTTCGGTGAGTTTCTGCTCCTTGTATGACCAGCATGAAGATTTTACTCATGGGCTACGACATGAAGACCATTCAGTGGAATTCTCTTGCTGCAGAACTTACTGCCCCAGTGTAGGAGTATGTAATATGCATTAAATGACTGAAGAAATGGGCAAATAGACTTAGTCCAACTTGAAGTTTCTGAATCTAGTGAAATTTGGACCTTTTTAAAGAGTGACAAATTACTGCTTGTAAAGCTAAGAATTAGCCAAGAGAGAAAAGCAATGAAATCAAGAAAATACCATTATTTTTCATCACTTTCGTGAAGTTTTTAGCCAGTGAGGTTCCCCAGGTCATATAATATGGAAGAGACATTCCTATCTTGTCATTAATTTGATGGAGGACTTGTGAATTTTTTAAAGGATTTTAGCCTTTTCTCAAGTAAAACAAACTTTTGACCATTGGAAAGAACAGGCAATCAGTGTGCATTCAATGTATTTTTAGAGGGATTTGATATTTAGTAGGTGAATGCCACAAAACAAATTGTCTGGTGAAAACACTGACATTTGATATCATCGCTGTTTTTCTAAATGAAGGCTGACCAGTACTAGTTATTGCATTGTTTTCTAGTGTATGAGCGTACCTTGAGCAGCCTTGTCTTTGGACGCATGGTACCAAGATGAATTGTTGAATGCTGGCACTTTCTGACTCGAGCTGGTTGAGTGTCCGTCATTGTCATAGGCTGTTGGTTGACCCTTGCTGCCCCATGTTCCACGTTTGGGTATGGAGCTTGCAAAGGCTGAATGAAAGTGTCTGGTAGAAAGAATTATATGTTTGTACAACGGAACCCTCATATTCAGTACTCATTTAAGAAAAAGAATATCATGACCATATACGGTGGAATCACAATATTGTATAGTCATTCAACAGAAAGAATATCGCTCACATGTACGGCAGAACCACAGTATTACATAGTCATTCAACAGAAAGAATATTGCGCACATATACCGTGGAACCATAATATTATACAGTCATTCAACAGAAAGAATATTGCGCACATATACGGTGAAACCACAATATTATACAGTCATTCAACAGAGTGGATATCATGCACATAAATGACAAAACCCCGAAACTGTGTGCTCATTCAACAGAGAGAATATCATTCACATAGACAATGAAACCTTCAAATTAGATATTGCATGCACAAAGGCAGGAGATTTATTAACGAACATTATATTTCTTGAAAACTGTTGAGAGTAAATGCAAATGCTGTTAAAAGGATTACAATTTGACAAAACTGACTTTATTGTTACACATCACATACACACAAACACAAAACAGGCTTTCAGTTTGTAAGACTTGTTGTCTTAAATTACATAATATCTTTCCATAGGCCATACATACAAGTATAAACAAACGCAAAGCTCTGCAGATGAACTTCTATCAAACTTACTCTTCTCCAAAATCATCATCATCTGAGTGCAATGATCCTTTTGACTGCCGCTTTCGTTTCACATAGATGTACACCAGCACAGCAATGGATAAACTCAGAATGAAGAAAAGTGGAATGCCCACACCAAGTCCCAGGATCAGCTCATAGTTACCTGAGATAGACAAACATACAGACGTACACATAAACCTGAGAGCCAGTGTTTTCTCCAGATTGTGTGATATATCCCTTAAATATCAAAATCTCTCCAACATGCTGCTTTCCCTCCCATTCCTACTCATCAAAGTCTGCTTTACTTGTGAAAAACCTACAATTCTTCTTAAATTTAATAATTCCCCCTCAAAACTATGACAGGATGGAGGGGATATCACTCTCCATTCAGATGATCTACAGAAAACATTGGAATACTTTGTGACAAAATTCACTTTGAAAACAGTGGTGGAATGGGGGAACCTGTCAACGTTTTATTCCTGACAGACTGATCGCAGCTGAGTTTAGACCAAAGTACTCACTGTAAGACCCTATAGAACAATAAGTGCTTTGGTCCTCACTCAGGCTGGGATTAGTCCATCAAACAAAAACACTGTTGAGGATTCCTTTTCTTGTGTATCAGTTCACATATTAAGAAAGCACTTGTTCTACATCATCATGACAGAGTTTTATCAGCTCTTCATATTTGAACACCTGGAGTCAGCTGTGCTGCTCATAAATATTACTATACCTCATAACTTTATCAGCTTTATCAACTTAAAGACAGTATGGGTAATCTCCTTTCACAACAAATATAGTCCAACCCAATATGAATGTAGTGCCATTGGTGACGTTGTTTACTAGACATATGAATGGAGGGATATGGTGATTGAGGTAAGTTGGGCTTATCTCGGCATCACTGCTGGCAGAGACAATTCATTTTATCTTTCTCACAAAACGTAGCTTGCTGAGACGAGAAAGGAGAAAGGCAAAGCTCCTGCATTTATGTTAACATGTGTGTGTTGGATTGTTTAAACCAAATGATTGAATGAAGTAACTGTTCATAATCTTATGCAGATAAATTCCTCTCAACCGCCTAAGAGACAAGGGTAAAATTTAGTTTCAAACATCTTGTGCTATCATACATGACGGTTATCCTAATATCATCACCCTTAACTCTTGAAATGTGAGGAGCCTTCGGTTGCTATGTTGTTACAGATAAAAACTGCTGCACATGTTATCTGCTGGCTGATCAACCGACAACAAGCTGCAAAATTCAACCACCACCTCACAAGGTTGGTGCTGGCGTGTGAATTTATTTTAATAGAGAAGCCATCATAGTGGAATGAGGGTGAGAACAGGTTGTACCATAGCATAATGAGCGTTATGGAAGAAAAAGGCACCAGTCAGCACTTTGATAGGGCAGGCTGACACCTCTCCTTTAATATTAATGAAGTGCTGTTCTGTATGTTGTGTTCTAGACTGTTGTGTTCTTAGACAGAAACAATGGCCTACTTCCCTCCACAGCGGACAATCAATACTTTCAATACTAGAATGAACTGCCATTTTATACAGGATTACAATTTATTGGTACTGATACATAAAATATTTTATTTTTTGTAAGTTGTAAGGAATATGACCTTACATATGGTGACTCCCCAAAAAACTCCCCCAACATTAATCTGCATAATGCTGAGGGTTTTTGTGTGTGTGTGGGTGGGGTGGAGAGGGTGCCACCCTGTATCACTTATTCAATTACTAGGAAATGACAGTAGGTGTTGCTGAGAGTGCTCAAATGTTTACTGGATGATATATACTGACTGGAAAGCCAGAAAATACGTTATGGGTTGTCCCTGCTGGATTGTACATTTACCAATTATATATTTTTTTTCTCCTTAGGTTTATGTAGTAAAATTCACTCATCCCAACAACCTGCTCTGTAGCTCAATAAATTCAAAATCCGAAGAAAGACTTCACACAAACCAGTCTATACACAGATACTTTTTCCCTCTCTCTCTTTCCTTTTTTTTTTTTAGATGAGGAAGACACATGTTGGTAGAGGCTTTATGACTTCTGAAAACCTCATCATCTGGCTGTTTGGCCAAAATACTCTCCACAGAGTAGTCTGGTTGTCTTGCCATAATATCCTTAGTCCTTATTATTATTTAGTTGAATGTGGTGCTTACCTCCATCACCTGCTGGCCTGAGGAGCAAAGAAATAATAGGATATTAGGCACAAAAGGCTTGGGTATGCGAATTAGTGATGGATGGATGGATGGATGGATGGGTGGAGGGTGGATGGGATGGGTGAAGGAGAGGACAGATCGATGAATGGATGAATCAATGTGTTGGTGTGAGCAGCTGGTATGGCTGGATGGCTTTAATGGATGGACAGATGGACGGACAGAAGGACAAATAGATGAAATGGACAGACAGATGGTTTACTTGTGTGAGAGGGACAGGCAGACTAAATAAACAAAACTAAGTGAATGCAGATGGAGGAGGAGCACAGATAAAGCAAATCAGGGCATGACCAAAGAAGAGTAGCCAAGAGAGAACGCATGATGATAGAGAGAGAGAACAAATAAAATGAAGGCTGCTGAACACAGTGAGTAAATGCTTGGTATAACCATGTCCTTCGCAATCTTAGAAATCAAAATTTATTCCCTCTCTTACCTGCAGTCTGCATCTCCATTCACCACAGTGCATGTTTCACCACCCGAACATCCCCCAACAACATCAACAATACTGCAGAGGTCTGTGTCCGCTGTCACTGTAAACCACAAGAAATTCCAACATATAATTACCATCATGATAATGCTGCCCACCCCCGCTTTAACTGCAGCATTGCGATCTGAGTTATAATAAGCTGATACTTTTTAATGGAAACCATTACATGTTTGGGTTTTTTTGTTTGAAAATTGATGCGATCTAGCTATATGTGCACATTAAACAGGTGGCGATTAAGAAGATTAAAGCTCATCTCGACCGTCCCCAAAACTACAGTAAACTTTATGCTATTCTATGATCTCATGAAATTCAGTTTTCAGTTGTCATTTGTAAATGTTGTCAGCCTGATGTAATGCTTCTCCATGCCCCAGGTAATGCACAGGATTACAGTACGCTAACACCAGACTGCTTTCATCCAGTGCACTCATCCCCACCATGAGCTGACATCAAATACATGCAAGGGCAGAAGAGCAGACATCTCACTAGAGTTATCCACAGTAGTGACCTGTCTGTGCAAGTCTTTTAATTCCATTGTAAACAAGAGATAAGTTAAACAAATCATACTGAAGCACTTTAAGAAAGAGGACTGTCTGACTGTCTGCCTTCCCTGACCCAACTTAGTTTTTAACAATTTGAATACCCACAATCATTGTGGAAGTTGGAAGACAAATTGTATGACAGAAGTGTCTGGAGCTGCTGAAATGTAAATAATATCTCCTTTGTCCCACAAACCTCTGCTGCTTGAGCAAGGGGAATAACCTTAAGGGTAAGACCAAGTATCAGTTACCTGATCCCTTTTTCTTGCCTTATAAAACATAAGTGCTCATTAAGAGAGTGGAATGTATGTGAACCTGATCTGATATTATCTAGAAAGTCTGCCTCTAGGGATTTTACCAAATCACTGTTAAAGATCAATACTGAGAAGGAAAAAACCTAACACTAGAAAATTTCTTGTCCTTCCCATGGTTCGAACCCAGGGTCTCTCACCTGCAAGTCTGAACATACTACCATTAACCACAGTAATGCTAACTTCACAACAATTAAAACCTTAAATTTTAACTGAATGTGTCCCTAACTTCCAAGGCTGAAGCTAGTCTTCACCCATGATCCAAACATACTTCCCATTTTGCTCACAAGTAGTAATACCATGATGCTCTTTCTTCACAAAACTCGTTTTGCAGGTGCTGGTCATAATTCTCAGAAAGAAAAGGTATTTGAAACTAGAAATTTATTTTTGACGTGTGCTTTTAAATAAGAAGTATTTATAATCCTCTCAAACAGTGCCTAAGTTCCATATGTATGGCACTATATATTTTCATAAGTTATTTAAATAGTTTGAACAACAAGTTTTAATAGTATGCAACAAAAATAGATTACAGAAACACTGTATTCATTCAAGGTTGAGGGTCAATGACAAAATCAGCAAAAAAATACATTTTCTGTTATTCTTTTCTATTTCTTCTTATTTCAGGTGATTCTGACCATTTGCCGTGTTAACCCTCGTGATGTGTAATAGAATTAACTCTACCGTCTGCTGACTACACTTGAATATACCACTAGAAGATATTCACATCTCCTGGCCAACTGCTGGGTGTGGCAGTCAAATTCTGCAGCCCAGAGTCAGCTGACCAACCACACAAAACATGTACAATATTCATTATCCAAAACAATGGTCATGCAGCCAGCAGGAGGCTGGACCCGAGGTGCCTTGTGCTACAAGTATTAACATGCTAACGGCGTCCATGACTTTCATTTGCAATCCATTTCAGTATCTGACCAGAATGAACTTATTACTATCTCTGTGTTGCTTTGTTATTAACATCAGCAATGTGAGGATATCATGGAAATATGTACTTTAGCGATGACAATCTCACTGACAGACTGGATGGACAACAGCGAGTCTAAAACAGCATGGAATTCTTCAGTCTTAGGGAAGCTTTGGAGTTTAAGGCTAATGAAAGAAAAAAAGCAATAAATAATCTCTCTTAACTCATTACACAATGCAACACCTTGGCTAAATTAGAATGATCTCATGGCAAGATAATTTTACTTTATTTTCCTAATCTAAAGGCGATCTGGTCTTGAGCCATTCAATGGTATGCCATGGTATAGTACATACAGGTCTTTTCCAGTGGTTGGGTATCTGAGTACAAGGCATTTACAAGGTCTGGGTGGGTGGAAGGAACTTCTGACGTAGATCATT
Organism: Ellobium chinense; assembly: GCA_033807755.1. NCBI lineage: Eukaryota > Metazoa > Mollusca > Gastropoda > Ellobiida > Ellobiidae > Ellobium > Ellobium chinense. Next base: position 45,613 of record JAWQUT010000110.1, read on the forward strand.
CAGAGTTGAGCAATGGAAAAAGGAAATATTTCCATGTTTCTTAAGAGCAGTCACACATAGTGGACAAACTTGTGGCTGAACACATGATTCAGATTTGCATTGAATAAGGCATGGTGTGTGCACGAGGAAGAGGGAGATCTGGTCTCGCCTTTTAAGGGCAAGTGTGGCATCCTGTAGGGGTAAAATTGGGCAAAATTGTGTAAAATGAGTTTAAGGCAGTTTCTTAAACAGCGACATGTCCTTTATCGAATCCTGAAGTTATTTTCATGATACCTGTCTCAAAAAGTGTATTTTGATGCAAAAGGAAATGATCATCCTTTCTCAAATGCATCTGTCGGGTAATCTTTATCGTCAATTATCTCAAAATCACAGTTTTCGTCACTCTATCCCTTCGATCTGACTTTTCTCTGGTCCAGTTTACGTAAAATTTTGCATACCAACTCTCCAAGCCCCTGTTTTGAGAATGTCGTGGGCTTTTATCGATATCTTGTGTTTTGGGTTTTTTTTAAATGTTTAAATTTGAAAATTCTCAATATTTTCAATGTTTTTTATGACATTTTAAAAAAAATTATAAAAAAAAAACTATCCAAGAAATCAAAAAAAGCCCGTGACATTTATTTTCAATAAAGTGATCTTTCAAATGAAAAAAAAACCAGCATCCTACCATGTATTGTTCTCCAGATCGAAGGGTTCAAAGTTATGCAAAAGTCATCCATATTTTCCAATATGGCGGCCAAACAATTGGCGTTTCCATAGCAACGGAGAGAGGAAATTGTGAAAAACCCCCGTTTATCTTCCTTCTTGGCCCTACGTGACCCATTTTTCACCCCAAAATGACACAGTTCCCTTTATTAATGAAAATCACCTAGTTATGCCGCACGTGCCCTTAAGCAAGTTGGCTGGGTCCTGTGGATTTGAGCTTGTCACACATGGAAAATCCGCTCTGCTAGTCTTGCAGAGTCCCCATTTATTCATTCCTTCATCCAATCCTTCTATATGTTGGATGTGACAGTCTGCTTTGCAGTGTGCTGTGATGTTGGTCTATTCTGTTGCTGGCAAGCCGACCTCTATTTTTGCAAGAGTATCTAATCACCCGTTGCCTGGTATGTTGATGCCAAGAAAACAAACTGATGAAAACTAAACTGAGATCCTCTAATGAATAAACATAGTCAACATCCACCTAGATATAATTCAGTCCTTACCTGTCTTGTTGTTGACCACCACAGCTGCTGGTGTCACAGTGTTGTTGTCAATGTTGAACGTTGCACTTACTAAAGCTTGTATAGCCTTCGCTATTGCCACTGGATTGCTAGGAGTGTCTACTCTGAAATCCACTATAAGGCTTCCATTTCTAAAAATAGATAAAAACATGAAAGTGCAGATTTTAACATGTTTGGCTGACATGAGTAATAAAATATCTCTGCCACTGACTGACACATTTCAGACTTTCATATTCTCCGACCAGTATAAAAACTGGGAATAGAGTTTTGAGTGTGAATAATGTGTGCTCCATGGTCTAATGACATTAATGAAGGCCTAGCTGAGATAATTCATTCTTTCAGGCAGACTTAGAAGAAGAGCAGATCAACATATTTGACAGCTTCAAATCATAGAATTTCATTATAATCAGTTTTGATTTGTGGAAGATGTAAACAAATATTGGAAACATCTGAACTTTCACAAACCCAGACCTTCATAAGCCAGAATTAATCACAAAAGTGTTTATTCTCATATATTAGTTCCTATGGAACATCCCTGAATGAACTCTCCCTGCCTGATCATAGACATACACTTTCTGCCCCCAGCCATCCCCTTTCTTTAATACTAATCACCTACTTCGTAAGTTTATCTCAGTTTTGGCTTGGTAGAGATATCTACTCAGTAGTGCTCTAAGCCGTAACAGTAATGCTACAAAGTAAGCCGCATACTTGTCAAAAATGTCGAGTTCTTATAGCACTCAAAGTTAGACGGAGGCGCCACCTGGACATGATAACAGGTTACCCTACTGAAAGGGCATAAGAAATCAGTTGTGCAGCACATGTTCATCGTGGGTTGTAGGGTCGATTCTTTGCACCCACTGGGGATTGCTGAGTCATTAAGGAGTACCCACTGGGGGATTCCCCTCTCCTGTAGGTATTAGTCCCTGTGGGGATTTCTCCTATCTGCTGCAGGTATAAATAGTAAAAATTCCAAGAAACCATTTCTCCTCTTCTGTTGTATCCAACATCTATAACATTGTTAGCATAATTTGAAATGTTCTGTCATTATTAGTCTCATTATTGACTGTCTGTTCTGTTGTCTGTTGTCTGATTTTGTGTTGGATCTCATCCTTATTTGTGACACCAAGAATTACAAAAACTCGGAATTTCACTCTCTTATTTCATCACACACATTCCAATTTCACCTAACTCTTTTTTTAATTTTTTTTTTTTATTTGAATTGTTTATTCATGTAAAACTGTGATATTCCATTCCATAATTTATCATCTAATAAAAGCACAATTTTGTTTCATCATTGAATTCACAATTTTACAGCTAAACTATATCTGCTTCACAATCTTGCCTTAGCCAACAAGTTTAGACTGCTAAATTTCTCAAAACCCCAAAAAATGACTACGGCAAATGTGGAATGAGCATGATCATTTTCTAAATAAAATTTTACTCCAACCTCAAAGTAATAGGCGTCTCCAGGAGTTCTAAGGTCACACTTCATACAATACAACATTCAGAAAGCAAAGCGGCCTTGATGTTTGTGTAACCGGGTGGAAAGGCATATAGTCTTATATTCTATAATCATTAAGGTGGAGGAATATGAGCCCAGTCTACTAATTTTTCAGATGTTACATATTATTTTAGGGAAGTGTGTCACCAGGGATTTCACCAAATTACTGTGAATGATCAGTTTTGAGAAAACGGGCCCAAAAAAACCTAAATCTAGAAAATGTCATGCCCCTGCTGGGAATCACACCAGGGTCTCTTAGTTTGCAAGACTGAACAAGTTACCACGACACCACAGGGACGCTAACTTCAAAGCAATTTAATCCTTAAATACCTACTTCCTGAATCAGTCCCTACTTCCATGTGCGAACCTAATGCTCCTAGTGACCCTAACACACTTCCTGACTGCTCACCCTTGCAAGTCATATTCAGAAACTAAAGACTGTCAAGTCTATGAATTGTGTATTTGACTCACAGGCAGACGGTTTACAATATGGTGTCTCTGGGAAAGACACTTTATTTTCCTTTCCCTGCTCAACTCAGTTATAAATGAGTACTTGGCTTTAGAACTGGAAGGACCAGGGCGCTGCACTGTAGGTGACCAGCAATGATTTTATTATGTGTTTCATTTGTAATATGATGTATTTATATTATGATTCTATGTGTTTACTTGATGGCTGAAATGTATAGCACTGTATGCAGTGTAAACCAATTTCTCTTCAGGGTCAATAAAAGTCCAATTTTTCTTTTTTTAAAATTCATCCCAAAAATATCACAAACCTCATTCTTATAACTGTGATGTCTTGGACGTCAATTGTTACATTCAGCTTCATTGTCAGCTGTGGAAGAAGGAATGTCAAGGAGTCAATCCTCAGAAAATGTGGCTTAAAAAGATTATTGGTGACTGGTACGAGCAGAATTCCTATGACAATCAAAATGCCATTTATCATGAAATCTGAAAGATCATTAGAGGCGAATATTTGGTTTTCACTGGTTGGGCCTTGCGATATACATTTTTTTTTGTTCATTTTGGAAGCTGGAGCACAACTTCTATGAGACAATCAAAATGCTAACTACTGAGGAATCTGATTGCCAACTGCTGTTTGAAATATTTGTCTTGATTGGTTGACCCAAGCACCTTCATTCCAAACGCAGAAACAAAATATCTGTGAAGAACTCAAAACCAAAATCTTGCTGAGACATGTGACTAAATGCTGCAATTTGACATGTTCACCTTCAGTGGCACTGCCTACCATCTGAAAGCCATGTATGTACCTATATGTGGGACTATAACTTTTGTATGACAATAAAATAAAAACACCTCATACTGTGGAATCAGACTAACTGCGGTGATTTTGAACATTCATTTTTCTTACATAACTTATCCCATTTGTTTCTGGATTTACTTACAGAATTAAGAACATAATGCATTTCCAGTGAAAAGTCAAAGTCAAAATGCTATTTTCTAAGGCATACAACTGACTTTGTTATTTTAAATATTCATATCTATAACCTCAAGAAGAAGATAAACATCCCTCTTTCTCCCCCTTTCTCCTGGATTTATTTATACAAGAAGAAACAAAACACGAGTTCAGTGAGATGCCACATTAAAAATCCCACTTGGAACTGCTAGCAAAACAAACTACAATTGAAAATGTGCAACTATTGAGAGGTGGTAACTTTAAAGAAATGCATCTGCTTTTCTTTTGTCCCCCCAAAAATTTTATCAGAATTTATAAAAATTTTGAATGCAGCTTTCTCCTAAGGGAAGTAATTTTCACAGATGAAGCATGAAGACTGCATCCTAGTGAATAAAACCATTCCCACAGTTGTTTGATGACATTACTGTTTACGTGGTTTCCAGTCGGAAATGGCTTTCTGTGAGGATCTAATTTTCCCGAGAACTCATGATGTTGTTTTTTATGTGTGTATGAAGGCATAATCCTAGAATAATATGAAGTGACATTGCACAACTGTCAATAAAACATATTTAGCAATCATGTCTTTGTTTTGATAGAGGAACACAATACAATCAGTAATGTCCAAATAATGAGAGGTTATAACCAGAAATAATTGCATTTGCATTTCCATTGTGGATTAGCCTTCGCAATTTTTTTTATCAGTAATAAGACCTTAGAAAATTTTGAATTGAACCTTTTTTTTATGGGCAGTAATTTTCGCCATTGAAGCTTAGCTTACTAAATTTGTGGAAATTAGATCCCCATTGAAAAAAAAAATCACTCTTACAGAAGTGTTGGTGCTGCTGATGCTGCCTTGTGCTGTGAAATGTCTCACCTGTGTTTCCACCTCCGTTTTCAGGTCCTTATACTCTGGACTGGTGGTGATGTCAAGATTGACACTCACAAAAATGTTGAACGTAATCTCTAACTTGTACTTTTCCACTGAAAAGGAAGACATGGATATCAAAATTATTATCACAAAGAAAACCTGTAAACTTCTTTTAATCTCAGTTCCTCTAGACTATCGACATTGTTGCAATTCTTCAGTAAAATTCCCAATACAATCTCAGCAGTAGAACAGTCTGGTTAAATGATTGTGGTGTTAGACTTAAAGTCTAAAGGGCGTAGGTTCAATTGCTGACCACAGACGTGTTGTAGGTGCCATGGGAAAGCATTTTATTCACATTTTCTTTAGTCCACCCCTCTGTAAAATGAGTACCCAGCCATAGGCAGTGAAAGATATTGTCAAAATACTAGTGATCAGTGACTGTAAACGGCAGCAGCACTTTATACTCCCCAGGAAGTTGAAAATGTCATAAAGTGACCTGGCCTGCTTAGAAATAATAGTGTAAAGATAAAAGATCAGCGTCAGCCTGGATAGGAAACATTAACCTCATTATAAAATGGAACCATGTCAGTGGGATATGGGAAAATCCATTTCTATGAATTTGGAGGCATGAGATTTATCACTGATGACCACAGAAGGTTGTTAATAATAATAATGCGGTTTATAAGTCTGGTGTCCAGTGCTTTAAATGTTCATGTGCTGTCCTCCTCTTGCATTTTGTCCATGTACCACATTAGTGGTCTGGGTTTATCCCTAATAAACTTGCCAAACTTGTCAAATTTGTCAAACTTCTCCAGGCAAATGCCTGCTCACGCAACTTCACACCATTATTACCCCAACAGGCCAAATTACCCTAGGATTTTCTCATCTCTCCGGGAAATAAACAGTGTCGCTGCCACTTAAAGGCGCTAATCACTAGTATTTATTTTGACAATAATTATCTTTCATTGCCTTTAGCCAGGTGCCCATTTTACAGATGGGTGGACTTTCACAAGGCATTTGCAAAACGATCTTTGTTGGGAATGAACCTAGGAGTTTTCGTTTTGAGTCCATCACCATAAACATTCAGCCACTGTGTTAAATAAAAGAATAGCACTATTATTGCTTGCTACCTATTATCCAGATTAGCTTACCCCGACAAACATTGTGGTTGTCCATGTAATAGCTATCATCACAACTGCATTCAGGGCTGTGGTTCACTACCACACATGTTGAATGTTCTGGACAGTCAATGTCATAGCAATAGTCCTTCTCATCACAGGAGTCTCCTTTCCATCCTCCTGCACATGTGCAAACCCCGGTGACATGGTGACAGGACTGTGTGTTGGAAGTATTACAAGGACATGGCTGGGAGCAGGACTGGTTGAAGGACAGCCCAGGACATACTGCAAAGACAGAAATCAAAGCTTTATGATACTGTAGGCAACTGGATTACAGAGAGAGAGAGAGAGAGAGAGAGGAGTCCATGACAGAAACTTGTGGAAAGACTAGCCAGTTGGAGGCATGTATAGAGCACTAGAGCACCAGCTAGCAGACCACGCGCTTTGCGGCTCGCTGGCTGTGTGACCTAGCTTTACCAATGTTATAGCGGATCAGCGCACATTTCCTGACCGTTAGTACATGTTGCCAGGATACACAGCTGCATAAATATGATCAGGTAGAGATTGGTTGAGTGACACGTATATATATATACTATTGCCACACTGAACGGTAGCGAGCGCACGGTAGTATATTTACTGTTACTGCATCACGAGGGTTAAGATATGGGGAATCCTTGACAGTTGAGAGTTTGTTGTGCATTAAATGGTAGTATCTCATCATAAAAATAACATAAGTGTATTGGCATTAGTGCTGAATGCACCCTTAGCACCATTCAACAAGCAGGATTGATGTAATTCTTATGAAGATAAGCGATCCTATTGTTAATGTTCAAGTTCTCAAGCTAGATCCAGCTGAGATTTAGACCAAATGTAACCAGGTGGCAAGGCATATAACATTGTATTCTTTTTCTTAAACTGGAGGTAGTTTTTCAGATGTTACATATTATTTTTAGGGAAGTGTGTCACCAGGGATTTTTTTACCAAATAAATTACTGTGAATGATCAATTTTGAGAAGAAAAAACCTACACTAGAATTCTAGAAAATTTCTGTCCCTGCCGGGGATCGAACCGGGTCTCGCAGCTTGCAAGTCTGAACATGCTACTACTACACCACAGGGACGCTATCTTCACAGCAATTTAACCCTTAAATACCTACTGCCTGAATTGGTCCTTGCTTCCATGTGTGAGCCTAGTGTTCACCCGTGACCCTAACACACTTCCCGACTGCTCACACAAAGCACTCATAGCAAGGCTGAGGCAGAGTGATGGTGTTTAAACCACATAACACTATGTATTCATGAGATTATGTGGTTTGGTAGACATTGGCATAAGAAATTCCATGGAAGTGGCATATGTAATCTTGGTTTGGGTTAAGAGAGGACATTCTCATGAACATGTGAACATAAAGATAGTTGGCAAACAGAAATGGTGATGACTGCCCATGTCAGTTATCAAAGGTACCTGAAAATGGGAACAGACAAGAGAGATGATGTGATCAATGGGAACATCTGCCGGCAAGATCTCGTGAAGTTCAGAACAACACAGGCAAAGCTGCAAGCAGGATTTGAGATGAATGAAGCCCCATCAATACAAAAGTGGTCTAATTCTATTTCAGGTTGAAGCTCAATACAAGAGTGGTCTAATTCTATTTCAGGTTGAAGCTGAATACAACAGTGGTCTAATTCTATTTCAGTTGGGAGCTCAATACAAGAGTGGTCTAACTCTTTTTCAGTGGGGAGCTCAATACAGGAGTAGTCTAACTCCATTTCAAGTGGAAACTGAGATAAAATCACACAAAGTTACATCCATAACCTCTAAATCTTTTAGAGTAAATAGAGATCTAATGCCACCTGTAAATAATTAATGAATATTTTTATATCTGTTCATTGTTTAGCCCACTTTTATGAACTGATCTTCGCCGCAAAGAGGGGTCCAAACCCTTATGAAATTAGATCACTAATATTTTGATCATTATCTGGATAGCTTTTACATCTCTCACACTAATTAAATATTTTTTTTAATTGAAAAATGAGCTCAAAACCTTCAACTTTATTAAAATGCCACTCAAAACCCACTGGTCTCTTCTAGGTTGCGTATTTTCTATGATTCAGATCAGAGTGATTTGTACTAAAATTTGATTTCTGATTTTTATGGAATGTTCCCCTGGAAACAGCAAAAAAATGTTTCTTTCCAAAACATGTAAAATGGGAGTTTGATCACTCTTAGATGGACACAGAGCATTGCAGCCTAGTAACTAGGCTGACTTCTGGCCCACGACGCCTACCTGAAGAACACGGTAGAGTTCTGGAAGAAGTGAAAAGCATTAACTGGTGAAAAAAAGGAAGATGTGTTTACAACTATAGCAACCCAGCTCAGAATCTCCATGGTCATGATAAAAGTTGTGAGGCGCAATATGGGCTCGATGGCCCAAGAGTGTCTAGGTTCAGGGGTTGCCAAAATAGCGTATCTAACCTCAGTTTTGCGTAATTACAACTCCACAGAAACAGGAAAAGGTGTAATTAAAAAGAATTCCAATTAACTGAGAACAAAAAAGAAAAAAAGGGTACTCTACTATCTGAAAAAGATAATGATTAACCCCTCATGATGCAGTGATAGAATATAAACTACCGGGAGCTCGCTACGGTTCAGTGCAGCAATATATATATATATGCATCTAACTGCGGCGATCATATTTATGCAGCCGTGTATCCTCGCAAAGGGTGCCAACCGTCAGGTGGTATGCGCTGATCCGCTATAACATTGTAAAACTAGGTCACACAGCCAGCGAGTTGCAAAGTGCGTGGTCAGCTAGCACTACTAGTGTTAAGCAGTTGTTGCCATTATGTGGAAAAGACTATCTTACCTATGCAGGTGAATCCATCCCCACCAAGCATGAAACCTGTCTGATCACACACACAGCGGTAACCCCCTCCAGAATTGATACAAACTTGAGTGCAGTTGTCCGTTTTCAGATCACATTCATTAACATCTGAAAGAGGAAGAAAATCTTGATGCAGTTTCAAAGCAAGTGAGTTTGAACCAATAATGGATGTCGGCAGGGCATGTGGGAATAAACTAAGGAATGATGCAAACAAATCAGCCGAGGGCATGAAACTGGATTTTCACAATAGAATAGAATAGAATAGAATAGAATAGAATAGAATAGAATAGAATAGAATAGAATAGAATAGAATAGAATAGAATAGAATAGAATAGAATAGAATAGAATAGAATAACTTTAATCGTCCTTCACAGAAATTATGGCTTCATCGGATACATTGTGTATGCGCACGCATATGCACATACACACACAATTATATAAAAACATAATCATCTATACACACACAATTATATACAAACACACAAATAACCACAGACATGTTCCCAACACATACTATTTGGAGAAGTAAAACTAATAAAAAAAAATTTTTAAAACCTGGAAAACTAACACACTCTAGATTCTGCTACCTCCACCAGATTTGAACGTGCAGCTCTAACTTTCAGTTCTGGAATCTGTTGCAGTGAAAAGCTGTGAGTCTCATGGGGAATACTCATCATATTAAACAAAATAATTCGCAAAGCAGAGAAAGTTATAAAATGCCATTTACAATCTGTAGATGAGCTGCTCAATAAAAATGTACACTCAAAAGCACAAACTATCTTAAACGACCCAACCCATATTTTATTTGATGAATTTAAAAGATCTGAAAGAAGTAAAAGAATTTTACAACCACCAGCAAGAACTGAAAGATATCGTAGGTCATTCGTGCCTTAGGCATCAGGAAGGCTCAGGTCTAGCAGTCTGTGAACAGTGTGTGTGAGTGTTGTGTGTGTGAGAGAGAGAGAGAGAGAGAGAGAGAGAGAGAGAGAGAGAGAGCGGGTGCGCGCGCATATGTATGCATGCATGTGTGTGCATCTGTGTGTGTCTTTATTAATTTACTTATGTGTGTATCTATATCTGTGTGCTCTTGCCTATGTATAGCGTGATTTTGATGTGCACTTGTCCGAGACAAATTTCCTGTGAAAGGATAAATAAAGTTTATCTTATCTTATCTTATCTTATGTTTCTGTTTGATGGACTGATCCAAGCCAAAATCTAAACCCAAGTGTAACCGGATGGCAAGACAATGTTATAGCATAGCCACTCTTTATTGTTAAGGGGGAGGAATGTGAGCTCAGTCTGATAATTTTTCAAATGTTACATATTATTTTAGGGAAGTGTGTCACTAGGGATTTTACCAAATTACTGTGAATGATCAATTTTGAGAAGACAGGCCAAAAAAAACCTACACTAGAAAATTCCTATCCCTGCTGGGGATCTATTCAGGGTCACTCAGCTTGCAAGTCTGAACGTGTTACCACTACACCACAGGGACGCTAACTTCACAGCAATTTAATTCTTAAATTTACCTACTGCCTGAATCGGTCCCTAACTTCCACATGCGAGCCTAGTGTTCATCCGTGACCCTAATACATAAGTACTCATGACTAGAACAAGATCTTCACTGACAAGAGATGTTTGGCCGCAGGATTTTAGTCACAGAAAACTGAAAGTGTGCTCATAAAAATATTTCTGGTACCCTCTGTGCTATATTACATGAATGCTGTCATACTTTTCAAACACTACTATACCAATACAGTCACATGAATGACTTGAATATCAATAATGTGAAATATGAACTCTTTATTAGCACCACTGATGTTTTCTATCATCATTATCATTAAGAAAACAATTTAAACATTTTGAATTGGAAGAAAGGAAAAAGAAAGGGAAGAAACAAGCACAAGAATCCACCCCCCACCCCATCCTCGCTACACTCAAAAAAAAAAAAATTAAATTCACTCTAAGATCATTTATTCCTGCAACTGAATAACTAATAAAGCAATGCATTTGAAAGATGATAAGTGTTAAATGATGATTCTTATCTTTAACACTGATAAAGGAGCACAGAAAAACAAAGATGTATAAATTTAGCAGAACACCTTAATGATTTCTTCACATATGAAAAAAAAACTTAAAACCTATTGAAATGATGAATTCATTACATTTGAATTTGTTTTCTGTAAGGATCAAATCTACCAAAGACTCAGAAAAAGAAGCATCAAGAAATCAAGATACAGAAATCAACAGAACTGATAATCAGTACATGTTTGTGTTAGGGCAAACAAATCACAAAGAGTCTGATAGATTGGAAGGAAATCTGCACTTCTAGCATTGTAAATATGAAAATGTTTCATTGTGTGCTGGTGTAAAATTACTCATCCCTACCCATCATTCTTTCTGTACATCACTGGGAAAAAGAAACCATCATGAATTTAATAATAATAATAACATTTAGGTAGATGTGTAGATAGGTGGGTGAAAGGTGGGTGTGTGGGTAGGTAAGTAGGCAGGTAAGTATGAAAACAGAACTTCTAAACAAGAATTGGTCTGTAGTAATAATATACAGAAATATTTGGTACTCTAAGATTTCTAGGGACCGCTTCAAATTTTGGATATGTTATCATGGTCTGGCAGCTAAGAATAGTGTATTTAGTGTTTAAATAAATATGGTTTCCACGCACATGGGGGTGTGTAAAAGAAAAGTATCTCCTGAGCATGTGATTAAATGTTAGAAAGAACCTCACAGTGCACAACTTTATTTGCCCATACTATTTTTACAGCAGAAAACACTCTACACTGTAGAATCCGTAGAAGCATAATATACTGTAGGGCTAAAAGTACTGTCCTCTGAGCTTACCTTCACAAGAGTTTGTTGTTGCAATGTATCTGTAGCCTGGAAAGCAACTACATGTGTAGTTGCCAACAGAATCTTCACACTTTTGGGAGCAGTCATGCAGGCTTGGATCAGAGCATTCATCAATATCTGCAAGAAAATAAGATACTATGACTTCTCTTATGGCAATAACCTTTTGTTTCGTAGAAAAAGTGACAATGTTAGACATGAGGTATCTACAAACAACCTGGTGTTATTTCATGACAGACCCAGAATAAAATCTTCAATACCATGGGGTTTGTGAGTTGGTCATATAAACTGAAAATTTTAAGGTCTCAGGTTTACGGGTAAGATTCTTGTTGCGAGCATTATACCTTGGGGTTCCTTGGCAAAGAAACTTTCCTTTTATTTCCCCACACAACTAAGGTATGACTGAGTACCTGGCATTCGAGCCAAGGTCACTGCTCTGCCGCCACTATAAAACAATGACTGTGCTACGGATCTGGTTTGTGATAATGTTGCAGTATCATGTATCATGTATTATTGGGGTATATGAATGTATTATCATGAATGAAACGTATAACATTGTTATGGCATTGTAAAATATATTGCCTTCAGTGTAAAAAGAGTTCAAGTGTATGTTTCTATGATGCTAAGGAATATTACCAATTTTTTTTTCATTAATTCTCTTCTGAATTTTTCAAGTGATCTAATATCAAACAGTAATAAAGTCACATTGATGTAGTCACATAATGCATATGCATTTCATAATCAAGTTATTAATACCCGTGAAAGATGACAAGCCACTATTTTCATCTACAGTACGTTAAAAAAAAAAAAATTCTTCTTTGCAGAGATTCAAGCGACTGCCTGTTCTTGATTTGAATTTACTGAAACAAAACTTGCGTTGCTCCCTTGGATCAGAGTTCACAGATCAAAGGTTGCACCACAGTTTGTTGTCAGTCATAAAAAGACTTATGTCCAGTATCAGAAATTTGATACTCAGACATGGCAAGCCCATATGAAGAATGGGTGTTGTTACTAATTTCTTCAGACAAGGACGTCCCTCAAGAGTTACACTACTTCATGTTATATAAAGTTTATGCAGATTTCAACATGTCTGAATCCTGATTAACACATGGAAAAGTAGTTTCAAACAATCTTCAGGACTGTAAATTCCATGTTTTCAAATTTTCCAGACATTCTCCATGTGAATGGCCAGTTTTGCCAACTGCTGACAACTTTCTGACCTGGAAATGTCTAAAGCAATTTTCCATGAGATTTTCAGGTTTATCAGCTGGTGGCAAACTTGGGCTTACAGATGTGAACAAATAACAAGACCTAGTTACATAAATGACGCAGTCAGATACATTGATACATACATGCATTCATCATGACCTATAAAAATAACTTACTTTCACAGTTCCCAGACACATTGTGATAACCTGGTTTGCATCTGCAGAAGTCCTCGCCGGGACGATCAACACATTCCTCCGTTTTATCATCACATTTTACCTTATCACCACACTCATTGATGTCCGTTTCACACTGATTACCTTGAGAATACAAAATTCAAAAACTGTGCAAAAATACTAGACTAGAATTGGATTTGTGTTTTACTTGCCAACAGAAACATCATCCTTGCACTGCAGACAGCTTCACATGTGGCCACTGGTAGTTCCTTGGTTCAGAACCCAGCAAACAGACTCTGTAGTAACTTTTGTAAAGCAAGGGTCAGTTCAGACTGATCTTCATTGACATGCTAATCTTTAAACACAAGTGTCAAATTTTTACACAATTTGATAGCAACCTGGATTATGCCAGTGTCAGTCTCATGCAGCTGCCTCACAGTCAGAGAAACGCAAACTACAAAGTGAAATGCTGAGACAGTTGAACTAAGTCATGCATATGTTTACAGGCCTGTAACTGTCCTACCACTACTGTGTCCTACTAATGGGTTATGTTTCATCTCCCCTTTTCCCTCTTTTGGCATTCCCTGCTTCCAGTGATAAGCGCTGCAGGGGGCAAAATTTAATATCATGGGAAACTGTGTCCAGTTTACTTTATTTTGCCAGGCACTATTTAGCCCTGGGCTGCCAGGTCAAGGGTATGCTCAGGCGGAAGAGGAGGGGTTTGGCGTTGACCAGTGAAAAAGGCAGCCACTGTTTACAAATAGCAACCAAGCTAAAAATTTCAATGGGCTTGCTAGGGTTGGGTTAGTCTTAAAATTTGGGCCACATGATGAGCTTCAATCTGGTATGGGTCTGGGTGAAAGCTAAAACTTTGAGATAAGAGAACAGCTCAAAATGTTATAAAGCCCACGGAGGAAAAAAGGGTCCAATCCCATTACAGGTCTGTAACCATATTATTATGTGGACCACAGGTGCGTAAAGCGACTAAATTTATTTGCCCTTGTTGTACCCTGCTTGTGGATCCTACTCAAGCTTGCAATTTCCCCTCTCTCCCTCGTCTACCTTTTTCTAACATTCGTTCTCAGGCAGAATATTCTGTCCATTCCCGGTTTCCTCTCAATTCACTCAACACACTGTAGATCTGAGTGTTCCCAGTCAATTTGTTTGGCAAGTCCTTCTTTTTGATACACTGATGGTCTATTGTTGGACTAATGAATGATCTAGTAATAACAATAATCATAAATAGTAACAATAATCATAATGATGTTTATGCCTCTCATTCATCAATACTTTGCCTGCTCGTGCATATTTCACAATGATATCATCCAGTCAGGCTTGATCATTCAAATATGTTCTCAACTCCCTAAGGTAAATATAGTGCTACTGCCCTTTACAGGTGCTGATCAAAAGCATTCTCACATGTTTTACTGCCTATAGCCAGACACTCGCTTTACAGGTCGATGGACTAAGGAATAAAATGCTTTTATAACATAACACAGACATGCAGTTCTTGAGCAATCCATGTCCCTCCCTCTCCCCTCCCCAACTAAAATCACCAACAACCAGGACAAATATGGAGTATTTAAATGGAGTTGCAGTCCGTTTTGAGAGGTTGTATTGCACATTACATGATATACAGCTTGTCATCATTGCATATTTATGTGAAACTGCTCATCTAAGTGCTGGATGGCGTATTATTCATTCTTAAGGGTAATGATTTTTGGACAACTGTCATAGCAACAGCATCAGTTTTGTGACATCAGATTTCACCCATGTCTCTTGGATATGCTCATACCTGATCCTTTGGAGGCTTTTTCAGATTTTCCATCCATATACAAAATATCTTCATTTTATAACAAATTATATTGCTAGTTCCTCTTCTGTGTCCTGAGAGATAATCTGAAAAAGTCTCCACAGATTCATATAAAGATAGCCAAGAGACAGAAGGGTGCAATCTGGTGTCAAAGAAATGGTGCTATCACAAATGACAGTTGTCCTAAGATCATCACCCCTGAGGAAGAAAAAAAGAATCATACAGCACTCTGGTACGCACATACAGCACTCTGGTACGCAATTTTGCCTAGAAATTCATTGGGCACCACATTATATTCATTCCAAAATCCAGAACAGGAATGGTCCTCTCCTTAAGAAAGCTTCGTACATGTGCTTGTGCTAACAATTTCTTACTGGTCCCATTTTGTCGTTTTGTCATAATTTTTTATCTAACAAGGATGTAAGTCCTGATAAAATATGTTATCTACTCCAACATAGTTTGGGTCATCATATCGCACATTTTCACAAGACACATTGATAAAGTCTTTTGTATGTTTTTATGTCACAGCTGCATAGTTCCTCTAGATATTTTGTGGGCTGTATCTCTAAAATGTATGCCAAAGTATTCAAGTTAGGACTAGTGGAGAGTTCTTCATTTAGGTCGGTGTAGAAAGTACGATATTACAAGTTGGAGTATACCTGTGTAACCAGGCTTGCATAGACATCCTTGCACACGGTCACAGCTTTCCGCTCCTATAGAACAATTACAGTTCTGAGCACAGTCCTTTCCCCAAGTCCCAGTGGGGCATTCTGAAATACCAAATAAATATGATATGTAAAAATGTAACAGTCTCATTGCAAAACTAGACTAATTCCCCATTCTTTGCATGGGATCTGCAGGTCCTATTGTCAAAGAGAGACAAAGACCATGTGTTAGAGGCAATAAGATACATATCATACTGATGTACTACATACATAATGCATTGCTGTACCACAGGCGGACGCCTCAGACTTCAACAGCATGATGAGAAGACAATAGATCATGGCATGCGATCATACTTAAAGAAGAAATTAAAATAATTTAAAAGCTGAAGAAAATAGAAGACACAGTATTTTGCCAATTTTACCTGACCAAAACACAGGCAGGAATTTCTTTTATTCATTCTGAAAATCTGGTTCTTTAAAGATTTATGTCAAAGGAGGGAAGAGAAAGGGTGTCTCCCAAGTTCAGATATATCCTCTAAAGCATGTAACCGGTTCGTGCCAGTAATTGCCATCATCCATTTACAACTGGTTTCTTCTGAAATTTATAGTGATTTCTTTTGGATTATGATAACAGACAGTGTTTCGTTTCTTTTTCCAACATAATAAATCAGAATGGAGGAAAAAGAATTAATTTACAGGTTTGTATGATCAATTTACCAAGACTCTGATGCGCATTCTTGCCCACTGAAAGTGGCAATGCAACAACAGTGACATTTTATTGTTTAGTGAAATAAAATATCAATGCAATAATTTATAAACATATTATGTGAATTGAAAAAAGGAGTGCTTAATCCGACTTTCAGTAAAGTTATGTGACATCTGTCTTGTTACATTTCACAAGGAAATGACTTTCTTTGAGGGGGAAAAATTAAGGATGATAACCTTTTCTAACATTGCAAATGCAGCTGGCCCCATGTTATGTGATTTTCCCCAACAAGGAAACGCTAAATTTTTCCCATTTCCTTATATATAGTGTGGAAAAAAACAAACTATACGTTTAAAATTAACACGAATGCTGTACTGGCACAGGCCAAGGATAAAGAAAGACCATAGATCATAAGATGCTGAGAATTTCTCCAAGTTTTGGACGCAGCACATTTGTTTACTAATGGATTTTCAACATCAGTCATAATAAAAGGAAATCCTGCAATCAGGTTTATCCTGAGGAGTTTGTGCCTTATGAGCCTTGGAAATGTGCACACTTGAGGATCAAGACCCAACACACAACATACCAATACAAGTGCGCTGATCATTATCCAGGGTAAAGCCGTCCTGATCACAGTAACACGTGTAGCCTTCCTCTGTGTTGTTACATTCTTGAGAACACAAGTTGGTGGCGTTTGAGCCACATTCATCAATATCTGCAAAAAGCACCATAAAACACTGTCAAGCATTTCTCTTCTCCCACTTTCTCCACAGCGTAAAGTTGATGTCATATAAGGTTGCAGGAGCCTAACTGGTCAAAAAAATATTGGACTATCAGAGTATAAGATTAGCAGAGTATAAAAATAGAAATAATCATATAACATGAAACCACACAGCAAAAGTGATGAAATTCAGTTTTGAATTTGCAAAAAAATAATTCTTGTAGGCAGTGTTTCCCAATGGCTTCAGCGGATTCGATTTGTGCCGGCCTGTTATCTGCAAAAGAAGGCCAAATTTTTAACCCTTTTTCATGTAATTTAAAATTATGACAAATTTAAATGAAGGACCCCCACTGTAAATAGCATATAACTTGAGCACAGTGGTGGCACCAGACCTGCAGATTAGTTTTGGCCATCTCGGAACGTCCTGTGGTTCGAGGAGAAATTTTTATTAAACAGCTTAAAGAGGCTTTTACAATTTGGCTCCTGCTACCTATATTTGGCTTGCCAGGACTATTGAAAATACTCAATCACATCAAACAAAACCAGTAGTCTCTGTAGAATCACAACTCCACAAGAAGTCACAATTCAAAAGGAAAGGCTACACCTGAGACCTTCAATTAATATTTTCAGATAAAATTCACCAAGATTATACTGAAATAATATATACCAAACACCATTTCCTAAACAGCTACCATCAAGCATCATAAAAATGAATGTTGCTGCGGTAACAGTGGCCACATTCGTTTTTAAACCTCAACAACTCACTTATTTACCAACATGCTGAGCTCAAAAATTAGCTGACACATAACATTATATACCCCACATGAAATAAAATGATGCAACAAAATTTTTAAATATTTTTATGAAATTTTAATCTGAGCGCGCCAGAGCCAGATTACCTCAGTAAACCATTGCTTAGCAATTTCTGGAGTGATATCCCTTGCTGTGCTGAACAAGGAAGGCTGAAGCTAGTAAGTATACAAACTTTAAACTGAAAGTATACAAACTTTAAATTGAAGCCCCAGAAGGGCGACGTACTATAAGTGAACTATCATTTAAAGGCAAACTGACAAATAAAGAAAAACAGCTCTGCCTCACCAAAAACTGCACCTTGTTCGGCCAGCATGGGATTGCCAACCCAGAGTTCTCAGGCACAGGGGAGAGGTTACCCCACCAAGCCTGCACTCCCTTCCTTTCTACCACTCTACATTACGTATTATTACTGTGCTGACCACCCAGTTTTGCAAAATTGTTATCTTGAAAGTGTAACAAAATCAGAACATAACAGGTATGAAATATTCATCACATCATTTTTAGACAATTAAGAACAGCCCTCAGTGCGAAACTTCAGACTTTCTATCCACAAATTACTGAGTTTCATAAAAACTATAGCTGAACATTAACATTTTTGATAAACTGTATTCACAATATATGAGTAGACATTGTTTTGGGTGTCCAGGCACACATGATATAGGACTTTAGAAAAACTGACCCTCAATTATATTTGCAAGTGTAGTATTATGTAAAGTTCAGAAAAATATCAGGCAATCTGTTCTTGAGAATTGGGTCAAGGGTCAGCCAGAGTGGAAAGTAAAGTTGGGGTTTTGGTAATAAAGAAGTAGGAGAGGAAATTGTTTAAATATTTATTATAATATTACAGTACTCTAGACTTTNTGAGTTCTATGAATTTTCTTTGTCATTTCCTCACCACTGTAAGTAACATCCTCTCATGACTTGCTTTCTTTAAGACCTGTGCATGTGTTGTCTTTTCTGTCCAAGATAATCTGGGCAATCTTCATATGAATCCCACAAGTGACATTGCTTAGCAATGATCCATTATGAGATCTGAGATTACTGGCAAGGTCTTACAGCTCCCACATGATAATTTGACCTTCAGCTGCCCTTTTCTTTTCACATACCTGGTATCTACAAACATGGATCCCCAGAGCCAAACTTGGGGAGAAAATGTATTCCTCCACCTTTTCTTTCATTTCCACATATCCAGCACCCACAACTTCTGATCTCAGGCGGCAAATTAAACTTACCTACGCACTCTTCACTGCCATTTAGTCTGTAGCCATAGTAACAGAAACAGGACGAGGTGTTCTGGGTCAAGTTAACTGTGCACCCGTGATCACAGCTGAGGTCCTCGAACTCCTTACAAACGTTTTTGACTGTGGAAAAGTTCATCACACACTTAAGATGTATCCTGAAATATGTCTGACTCTAGAGCGAGACAGAAAGAACTACTTTTTGACAAAAGCGCATAGTGAGCAGAAACAAGCAGATCAGGAGATGCAGTGACGGTTATACATCCTCTGGTGATTAGTTTCCAAACAACACTAGTTTTCAAACAGCCATTTTGAAATCCATATTTTAAGTACCATCATTTCACATAGTACTATGGCAATAAAAAATGAAAAAGCCAGGAAACTTGCAAGAGTTCCATGACTTGAAAGACCTGAGAGAACTGTCTAGGCAAATGTGTGTTTGCTTCAAGCTGCTGATTGTCAGTGATGATGTGTTGCTTCAAGCTGCTGATTGTCAGTGATGATGTGCTATTTATCTATCATGTCTATTCCACCATTTATTAATTGTTATATTGACCCTCATAAACTGCACAGAATGGTCTGGGAATGATCAACAACTTCTTGAATATGTTGAACAGTTGATCAAAGGGAAAACTGCAGCAAGCAAATGACTGAGAGGTTCATAACATGGAAAAATGATATCAAGTGATGACTGAAGTGTTGAGAAAATGGAGATATGATATTATACAGATGAATGAAGAGTTGATCACATGGAAAATATCAAGCAAACAAATGAGGTCAAGCTGATAAATAAGAAAACGGTATCAAGCAGATAATTGAAAAGTTGATAAAAGTTGCATGATAAAATGGAAAATGGCAGAAAGCAGATGTTTGAAGAGTTGATGAAATGGAAAATGGCATCATGTGAATGATTGGACAGTTGATTAGATGGGAAATGGTATCATGTGAATGACTGAATAGTTGATGAAATTAAAAAAGGCATCAATCAGATGATCAAGGTTGATAACAAGGAGAAGGGTATCAAACACATGACTCAAGAGTTGACAAACAATGACTGCATGTCTTTGTGAAAGCATCAGAACTAGGCACGGATAGAGAGAATGTAGGAGGAGGAGTCCAAATTGAAAAAGATCAGCAATCGAAGAATTAAAACTTTTATAAGTAGAAAGTTGACATGATACATATAAATCTATAAGGATATAAGAGCAGTAAAACTGTCTTCAATGATAAAGTGAATTCTCTTGAATACAAACAAATTCATTCTGATAGTACATAGCACCACTCAATAAAACAAGAATTGAAGCAGGTTTGGCAATTTTAACACTAATATACAGAAAAATATTATTTTTGAATGAGCAGTCCTGTCCTGTGCTCTACTCTAGAGTTCTGCTCATAAGAAAATCATCATATGGAGCTTGCAAAAAAACATTTTCAACTTTACGTAAAAATGAGATCCTCGCAGACAAAAATAATAAAAATAACAGTGAAATAGCTTCTATAGTACTTTGCAGTACTTTACGGTAACATTAATTTCTTGTATTTCACTCCATTCTGCCATCGATCTGTAAAAAATGTGTACCCTGAAATCCCAAGACAAGAGAGTAATTTTATTATAAGGAGAGTTGGAAACCATCAAGTAGCACTGTGAATGAAGTTTCCAGTAAAAGTTGGTAGTAACCCTTCATGAGCGTATTAGAGCTTATTGCTGGACAGGTTTCCAGTTTTTAAGCTATACTTCTGTTGGCCTATAGCGACAAGTGTTGGCATGGGCTATGTAAAGAAATAGGTAGCAGGCAGTAGGTAGCAATGCAGAATTGAACTGGTAAACAGTAGGCTCCAACACTTCACAATCTGAAAACCACTAAACTGCACTGTCAAATGCCTACCTGGTTCACAACTACGCCTGTCCCCACTCAGTTTGTACCCATAGTAGCAATCACAGTTGTAGCTCCCTTCCACATTGATACATTTCTGTTGACAACTGTGGCTTCCGGTCTCACATTCATCAATGTCTGGAGGAGAAAAGACAAAATTTTATGACTGAACTGATATGTTTTGGTATTAACTGAAAACTGAAGACTATCAAGTCTAGGGTTTGTGTATTTTACTCACAGATACGCAGTTCATGTTGTAGTGTCCTTAAGAAAGATACTTCACTTCCATTTTCTCACTTGACTCAGGGGTAAATGAGTACCTGGATTTAGAACTGGGGAGACCAGGGCACTGCACCGATGGCAACCAAATCTCACTGTTTTACCTCATTCCGGCCAAGCACAGTAGTACATGAGTGTTTGTATCTAAATAACTATAATTTTGAACAAGCATCTTTCCTCCACCTCATACTGAGTTTTGGAAAACAACCCACAGGCAAATAATAAGAATGATGTCAATAAGTCTCGTATGCCTGCTCACATGACTTTATACTGTTATTACTCCCAGCAGGCCAGATCTTTCAAGGACTTTCTAAACTACAAGACTACTACCATTTACAGGCACTGATCACTACTGGCAATATCTTTCAAAACCTTTAGCTGTTCCCCATTTTACAGACAGGAAGACTGAGGAAAGCAGGAATGACATGCTTTTCCAAGCCGTCTGCATCATATATCATAACTGTAGCAGGAACCGAACTCATGACCTTCAGGTCTTAAGTACAACTCTATTACCACTCATCTACACCGTTCTAGAGCCTACCTGTACAATCACCCTTATCATTTCTTGCATATCCAGGTTTACATTTACACGTGTAGTTGCCTGGGATGTTGACACAATCTTCCAGGAGAGTGTCACAGTCATGGGTGGTCACACTCAGGCACTCATCAATATCTGTATGAAAGAACATCAATATCTGTATGAAAGAACATCAATATCTATATGAAAGAACATCAATATCTGTATGAAAGAACAAGAGGCAAACAATAAGCAGATCTTATTCACTGGAGTACTGACAGCAAAACGTCTGCTAAAAACATCTCTAGATGTTTTTAAAATCCTTAACACTTTCTCCTGGTGCTGACCGGGGGGAATGTAAGGAGGTACAGACAGAGCATAGTGATTTCTCCATGTGCCTAAGAACTCTGGATTGGTAATCCCACCCAGGCCAAAGAAAGTGCAGTTCTTGGTGAGGTGACAAAAAAGAGCAGGCTGTTTTTCAGTCTAAACTTGATTATTCTTCAAATGATAGTTCACAAAAAGAATGCTGCCCTTTTTGCTACTATCAGTTTGAAGTCTATGAAATTACTGGTTCCTTCCTTCATTTGCTTGTTCAGCCAACAAGGGACACTACTCTATAAATTCACAGACAATGGTTTTCAGTGGTAAGATGTATAGAACCCAACAGGCAAGATGTATGGAACCCAACAGGTAAGATGTATGGAACCCAACAGGTAAGATGTATGGAACCCAACAGGTAAGATGTATGGAACCCANTCTGTATGAAAGAACATCAATATCTGTATGAAAGAACAAGGGACAAACAATAAGCAGATCTTATTCACTGGAGTACTGACAGCAAAACGTCTGATAAAAACATCTCTAGATGTTTTTAAAATCCTGAACACTTTCTCCTAGTGCTGACCGGGGGAAATGTAAGGAGGTACAGACATAGTACATAGTGATTTCTCCATGTGCCTAAGAACTCTGGATTGGCAATCCCACCCAGGCCAAAGAAAGTGCAGTTCTTGGTGAGGTGACAAAAAAGAGCTGGCTGTTTTTCAGTCTAAACTTGATTATTCCTCAAATGATAGTTCACAAAAAGAATGCTGCCCTTTCTGCTACTATCAGTTTGAAGTTTATGAAATTACTGGTTCCTTCCTTCATTTGCTTGCTCAGCCAACAAGGGACACTACTCCATAAATTCACAGACAATGGTTTTCACAGGTAAGATGTATGGAACCCAACAGGTAAGATGTATGGAACCCAGCAGGTAAGATGTATGGAACCCAACAGGTAAGATGTATGGAACCCAACAGGTAAGATGTATGGAACCCAACAGGTAAGATGTATGGAACCCAGCAGGTAAGATGTAAGGAACCCAGCAGGTAGAATGTAAAATTTGATCCTGGCTCTCAAAAATCTCTGGGATGCCCAAAGTCATGTTCACATAGCAGATAATTCTGGAATCCATTTACTGAATTTTCAGCATGCAGCCACAGTGGACTGCACAAATAAACATTGAAAGAATGATCTAAAGTTTATGTATGGCGTAGTATGGTAATTCCTGCTTGAATTGATGTGAAATTTTCCATGTGGCTTCCTGTTCGCCCTTTGGAAACCTATTTGTTATTGTTGTTGAAACCTAGAGGCCTAACTGTTTAGTGAGAAAAACTGAGTTAAAAGTTTTGATGTCCTATTGCTTTTAGTTTTAGTTCAAAGGATGAAAAGTTCATTAGTTTTACATAACGTTTCATTTGATTTCATGTGTAATGTTATGTATTTACATGTATGATGTGTATTGTTATATTATGAATGAGATGTGTAACACTGTATGACATTGTAAAACAATTTCCCTACGGGGTAAATAAAGTTTTATTTTCATTTTTTTTTCATTTTCATATAATATATGCATATTGTTTTCTCTGTGGAGAGCTAAACAATGTTGAAAATGTTGTATGTATATGACAAGACTCTCAAACCTTTGATGACTCAAGCTGGTCTAGATTGGCATATATTAATAATATTTCAATCAAGTTCTGAAGGGGACTTCGGTCCTGAACATTTTCCTTTCAATGCTAATATTACCTCTACATTATTTTTTGTTTGTGGGTGTGAAAAGGGGAATCCTCGTCAGTGTTTGTTTGACAGACTGATCTCAGCCGATGTTTAGACGAAACAGTCATTACTGGGATAAGCCCATCAAACAGTGACGAGGACTTCCTTTCTCAATTAATAACATATCTATAGTGAAAACATTATTTATTATTATTACAGATTTGATTTTGTAGTATCTTTATATGTTTTGACGCCAGCAGTCAGCTGTGCTGCCGATGAACATTACAGCGCCCAGTGATTCTATCAGTGTAAACAGTGTGTGCATTTAGCTCCCTCATGCACAGTTCTTGAAATTAACAAAACTGGGCATTCACAGCAACTATTTATACTTTATAATGGTGAGTAGTTACAAACCACTGCCTGTTGGTACTCATTCAATAACACCATCTTCAGTGTGAGTTAGAGCTAAACAATGTTGAGAATGCCATATGTATATGACATACCAAGACTCTCAAACCTTTGATGACTCAAGTTGGCCTGTCTTGTAAACAGGTTTGATGTCGTGTTTTGATGACGTAATTATTTTCTAGACATGAATGGAGTGACATAGTTTGGTAGACAAATCATGGGGTCCCATAGTTAGTATACACTGGGATGAGGAAATCCCATGCAAGTAGCACAAGCAAATTCAAATGGGATTAATGAGGGCATCCCACACTCCTGTGAATGAGAAATTAGCTTCTTATAAGTTGGGCAGTGGAAAGGTGGGGGGGCGTAGATGAAGTGGGGTGACTTCCTCCATGGTCCAGTGAACTGTGGTAGCAGTAGGCGATCCCACACAAGCCGTACAAAGTGCAGTTCTTGATGAGGCGAAGAAAGGAGTTGGCTCTCGTGACGACAGTTTGCTGAACCTTCAATCGTAATTCACTAGAAAAGGACTAGGAAAAGGAAAAGGAAAAATGCTCTGAGGCTATCAATTTTGAAGTTTACATGCTTACTCCCTTTTTCGTCTCGTTGTTCAGCACAGCAAGGGAGACCACTCCAGAAATTCCCAGGCAATGGTTCCAACTCAGTCATTTCTCACCGTCCCACATATAGAAATGCAACCAACAGATGCCATTTTCTATCTCTAAGACCTTATCAATGGATGGTGAAAGATGACGCAAACCCATGTGTTTACTGACCAATCAGGGATCAGACTAAAGGAAAAGTTTTTCTTCAGTAGTGAAACTATTAGCGGTTGGAAAGTCTGTCAGGGTCACAGGTGAACACAGGAGTCCCACATGGAAGTTGGGGACCAGTAATCAAGCAATAATAGATATCTAAGGTTTAAATTGCTGTGATGTTGTCATTTCCATGGTGTGGTGGTAGCACATTCAGACTTGCAAACTGAGAGATCCTAGGTTCAGTTTCCGGTATGCACAGGACATTTTCTAGTTTTAAGTTTTTAGGTCCTTCTTTTCAAAATTGATCCTTCACGGCAATTTAATAAAACTGCTTAGTTGCACACTTCCAAAGATAATCTGTAACATTTAAAAAAAATCATCAGATTATGTAATACAGTTACTGGACTCATAAAAGTAGCATACCAATTTGAGTCCCCCTCCCCCTCTCCCTACCCAAACAAAAGACAACTGGTTTACAGAAGACTAAAAACGTCTTGCTTGTCTGCAAACAAAAAATTAAGAGTCGTATAAAAGAAACATAACTATGTACTTTGCCATCTTTATGCAGTTTATGCCTAAACTTTGCTATCAACAGTCATGTCCCTGTATAACTGCTGACAGTGTGACAAAATAAATATATTTGTATTTAACTGTAAAAATGTCTTTTTGACTATAGAAAATGTGGAAAGAAAAAGTGATCTAACAAGCTCTGCTACACGCAAAACTTTTTAACATCCAAATCATTGTGTTCAATATATGAACATGCTCTTCAGTAAGCAGGTCTTAACTATGAAATAAAGCAGGGCACAGGATAAGTAAGAAGAACAAGACAGACCCTTTTTGAAAAAAAAATGCAATTACCGTCATTTACAATTGTCAATGCCCTACTCTGCATTACTTTTTTGTTTACCTCATATTTTATAAATGTGAGCAGCAAATCAACAACAAATTGTGCTACTTAACAATTTTTGTTGCTTTAACTGAAACTGCTTTCCACACATGTGTAGAACTGTGATGAACAGAGTCAACTGGAGTTAAGAAGATAATGGACAGATAAAACTTGAAATGCAAAATGAAAAAAAAATGCTGTCTGAGCATACCTTGGCAGCTATCAGCTTTTCTCTCATACCCATCCTGGCAAGAACAGGTGGAACTTCCTGGCACATTAACACAGACCTCATCAGCATCACATGTGTGTGTTCCTAGGACACATTCGTCCACGTCAGTGTTGCAGTCCGCACCTTTCCAGCCAGTGTTACAAACACATCCACGAACGGCGTCACATTTTCCTTGACCACTGCACTGACACTGCTGTTCACAGTTCTCCCCATAGAAGCCAGTATCACAGGCTGAATGAAATGTCATCATTACAACAGTCAATAAACACAACTATATTACATTCTCATATCATCACTCTCATAAACTGTTCACCTATTTCAGAAAGAGGTACTTTGACAAATGGGCTATTTTGTGCTTGCTACAAACTAATATATTCACCAAATCTCACTGTCAAAAAAAGTCACAGGTCACTGTTTAAAAAACAGCCTCACAGAGTGACATTTGCATATTTTTCTGGCACTTTCTAAAAGAGGTTTCTTTTCCCTCTCCTGAAACATTCACTCACATGAGATATGAGACAAGTGAACAGTCTATGACTGTGATGTTATAATTTATGTCCCCTATTCAGGAAATGGCAACTAAAGCAACCAAGCAGACTAGATCACTTCATTACTCTCTCAGCTTCCTAACAAAGCACAGAGAACAGCTGCAATAATAATAATTTTATCTTCATATACTAAAGACCAGCTTCCTGCCTGATCCTCTTTTCACTGACAGGCAGA
>JAWQUT010000110.1:75201-90201 GCA_033807755.1 Ellobium chinense
AAAATCACCTTTTTATAGACTTCATGTAATAAAGAACCACTTACACTGTTGAATGAAAGAACAAGAGAAGTAAACAAACAAATGACTTTCCCGTGAATCATGAAACCACCTTGTTCACATCCTCCAGTGCTGTTGAGTGTGTAGCCCTCAAAACACTTGCAAGTGAAGGAACCGTCAACATCGTCACAGATTTGCTCACAGTTATGTGTGCGCTCCTCACACTCATTGATATCTGCAATACATTTTTTTTTTCAAAAACAATAATAATAATAAATAAATATCAATAGTATTGAACTCCACAGGCTCTGAATGCTTCATATGAAATTAACTGATATATACTTACAAACACATGTATGTCGCCACAAACACCCAAATAATCTAACACTAACTGAATGCACAAACTCAGTTCTTTTAGTATAAAACCTCATGAAGATACCAGGAGAAATCATCGCATTGTGGAGGCCACATTTGGTTTTTAATCATGTGGGACGTTTTAAAGGGAGACACACTACCCTTCTCAGAGGTTATAATGCACACAACATGGTGTGCAACTAATCAGCCTATGTGCACTAGGTGTCTATGCAAAATTAAACACAAATGTGCTGAACGGTGCATTTTTCTCCCATCCTGCTTTATCATTTTATCACCATCACCTACCTATACAATTTATGTTGTTGTTGGAATCCAGCCGGTAGCCATCAGGACAGAAGCAGTAATAGGAACCCTGTGTATTTGTGCAGTTGGTGCACTGGGTATCGTTGCATTCATTTATATCTGGGAAAAAAAAAAAGAAGAAAAAAGTAAACACTAAACGATATCATCAACAGGCTTCACAAGTGGTTTGCTCATTCTGCATGAGCTTACGCTATGATATTCTAAAACTACACAGCTCACAACAAACACTTTGTGTAAGCACATTTTGGAAACCAAGACACAACAGTAAATCCCAGGCAGGACAAAAAAAGATAGATACTATAACATTCAATGGATGAGAGTAGAGACAAGATATCATTTGCACTGGCCAGTAAATATTGATCTAATTCACCACTATGTTTGCAGGAACAATAGACGCCTAGTATTATCGTTGCAATATTTGTCACTGTAAGATCAATGATATGATGAAAGCATTGACCTTCAGAAGATGAACCATTCTGCTTACGCCAATGCATAGTGGTTGAAAAACTAAACTTACGCAAAGTAAAAATGAGTATATATGCAATTTTGCTGCTTGAGTGCAATTTCTAATTAACTTGTAAAGCAGGCATTTCCCATTTTTCCTTGGTCAACATACCCCTTAAGGCCACCAGATAAGTTTGCATGCCCCAGTTTCAAAACCCTTAATATGTTCTGCGAGGAAAATAATCGTGATAAAAATAAGAATAATAATGCAGTTTGTTAGTCTTGTATCCGCACTAATGCCTGTTCATACAACTTCACACTATTATCAACCCAGCAGGCCTGATCACTCTAAGACTATCTCGACTCCTTGGAAAGCATTCAGTGGCCCTGCCAGATACAGGCCCAATTCACTAACATTCTAACAATATCATCCTCCGCCTATAGGCAGATACCCACCTTACATATGGGTGGACTGAGGCAAATGTGTATGAAATGCTTTTCCAAGGCACTTTCAACATAGTCTAGGCTGGAAATCAAACTCATCAGCCATAAATCTTGAATCCAACTATGTAACTATTCTGCCACACTGCTGAAATAACTGTGAGAACATCTCTCCACGGAATGAACATAAAGTATGCACAAAAGAAACCATGTTTCCTGCAATCCCAGCAAGACGTGGCTGCATCTTTCTAAGCAGTTTTCTTAAACATAGATCATTCTCAAACTCAACAGAACCTATATGACCTACTGTCTCCTTTCATTGTGACTAGCAGCCATTGAGCTAAGAACAGTTGGTGTAAATGCTGGGGGCATGAGTTCCTGTAACTCTTATACATTTCATGTCAACACCACCTACATCCACAATATCTGACCTACCACTTGTTTCATCAATGGAGAGTTGTTTAGCAGCCATCGTTTTTCTATTTAGAGCCTAGAGTAGAAAGGCATAATATGTTTTAAAAACCTAGCTTTTCTTTGTATAGCTTCGTGTGGCTGCCAGTTCTTGTTTTGAATTTGCTGAAATAAAAGTTGTTACTTCCCTTGATCAGTTCATAGATTAAAGGTCACGCCACACTTTAATTTGTTGTTCAGCCTCTTAGGCCTTTGTCCCATATCAGAAATTCGCCATTCAGGCAAGGCAAGCCAATTCAAAAAAGGGATAATGTCACTAATAATGTTCAGGTATTGGTGTCATTTCAGTAAGCTGTACAAAATAAGGGTGTCACTCACATTTAATAAAATACTCTGAAAAACTCTCAGGTTTTATGACATAACAGTTTAACATCATAACAGCTGAGAATAATATCCTCACCTCTGTGCAAAAACCATGTGCATTACAAAGGAAATAGAAGCAGATACAGTGATATTGACACAGGGCAAGAATGTAGCAATTTACAATTGCTTTAAGAAATAAACTTGTATGACTGATTTTCTTTTCCGCAAGGATGTAATTTTTGTGAATTTTGCGACTTGAGCTTCCCTTGGAAAAAATACTTCCCCAAAAATAGGTCCTTTCCAAAAATTATAAAAAGTCTTGTTATTATTAGTTCTTACTAGTAGAATATTGTATAATAAGTTGTGATCTTTACAGAAAAATTAAAATGCTGTTATTTCTAGTTACAACCTCTTATTATTTGGATATTATTGTTTAAAGTGAGTTTCTCTATCAATATGAAGAAGTAATGCCAAAAACATCATGTGTCACTGGCACACCTGTAGTGTCACTTTGGATTACTGTAGAACTCCATTTTCATATCCACATGACAAAACCATCATGAGAGGCTCAGGAAGATCAGATCTGGACAAAAAAACCATTTCCAACTTTTTGCGAAAATTAGATCATCAAAAAAATAACCACTTATACAGTAAATAAATAGATACAACCAGCATGTCCCAGGCAAGTCGTGTAACAGAAAAGGGAGAACAAGAATGAAATCGTTATTTCTTCAGATAATGATTTGTTTATTCAATCAGTTTTCCTTTAAAGGTGGCCTTGCATATCAAAAATAATTTTCCAGTACTTTTTCTTTCTGAATTTTATCTAAGGTGCCCACTGAGCCAATTTCGTGAAGGAAGAGCCTCATTCTGTTTTTGCGCACATGTGTAAATTTAGCCTTTGAATCTACGGTTATTCCTCTTCACTGAACAGCAGCAGCTTGTAGCAAAAATGATGACGTCACTTAAGTTCCAGCAACTGCAGACACCTCTAAATGACAATATATATTATTCAGCTTTCAACTAAGGTTCTGTCTTCAAATTCAAAAGTAAAGTTTGGCCATGGGGGTAAAGTATTTTGCCTTTTCATTGCCTCCACATGATTTTGTTTGACACATCTGCTGCTTACAATGGAATTCAAAGATTCATACTGACGTGTTATGACCCATCCGCAGAGAGCTTGGCCATATGACTAGAATATATCTGAAATAAGCTTGTGGCCACCATGCATGCAGTGGGTGGGCAAGAATTTGGACTTTGCATAATGTAAGCCTGTGGGTTGTTTGGAGCAGGCAGAGGCATTATATCATGTTGAGAGGCACTTAAAAGACTGTTTTATTGCAATAATAGGGTATCGTATGATTTATCATGATCTGTAGGACAATACAGCTTTCCTTTATAGGCAAAATCTTCCAATTTCAGAGAATTCTTTAAAGATTGGCACCCCTGACAATATGTACAGCAAGGCTTACCAGAACATCTCCCATCCAGCTCTTCAAATCCATCAGGACATGGACCACAGTCATACCCAACTGTTGAATTGCCCTGCTCGACTGGTTCGAGGTCTCTACAAGTCTGTCCAACAGCACAAGGATTGTCCAGGCAAGCATTGTAGTTCTGTCTACAAAAGTCTCCTGGAAAATGAATACAGAGTATATTAACCCTTGTGATACGGTGACAGAATATACTTTACCATTCGCTCGCTTTGCTTGAATGCAGCAATAGAATATATACACATCTCTTTGCAGAGCGTTGAACGCGACAGTAGAATTTTGCACCCCAGTGTCACCTGACCCGCCAGCAGACAACACATGCAATGGTCATTATCCATAAGAATGGCCACACAGCCACTGGGAAGCTGAGCCCTCAGTCTCGTGCTATGAGAGTTGAGAAAGGAAACTAGGCTCACACATGACCGTTACAAAACACATTAGACACTCTAAATTGTTTCATATCAAATTAGTGATTGAAATGTCCAAAGGACTGACAGATCATTCTCTACTCAACCTTCCGTTTGGATTTTGAATGTTTCAAAATAACATCACTTTTGTATAAATGGTCTGCATAAAAAACATGTTTCACTGTATAAAGCAGTTGTGTGGATACATACCTGGTTTAATGAAACATTCTGAAATAAATAATATGCGGCCCGTTTTTTGACAACTGATTCACAATGAAATGTCAGTAACACATCTGACAGCATGTAGGCTTAGAGGCCACAGACACTTAGCAATTCTCAGAGTTTTTCTATGAATCCATATTCCAGTATCAGTATTAAACTGTTTTGAATATAACTGAACTCCCTGTCATCTGTAAATCCTCAACCCATTGACTTCCTCTTTTCTTAGGCAGCAAAGATGTACGATTCTCAAGATTGTTAGTAAATATCTTATTTGTGGAAATTTCAATTCATTATATAGACCAGTGGTAAGACAGAGAGCACAAATGAGGCAGGGTGACTTTTCCACACGCCTGAGAAGTTTGGACAGCAATCCCATGTAGGCTGAACAAGGTGCAGTTCTTAGTAAAGCAAAAAAGAGGAGCTGGCTCCTTCCACTTCAGTTTGTTAATACTTCAACCAACTGAACTCACAAAAAAGACCTCCCCTCCCCAACTCCAGGGCTATCAGTTTTCAAATTTATATGCATACAAGTTTCTTCTTTAATAATAATGATAATAATAATACGGTTTATAAATCTCGTATCCAGGCTAATGCCCGCTCATGCGATTTCACTATTACTACCCCAGCAAGCCAGATCACATTAGTACTTTCTCAACTCCCTGGGGAGTATATAGTGCCACTGCCACTTCCACATCTTTCATATCTTGTTCTGCACAGCAAGAAACACCTCTCCAGAAATTTCCAGGCAATGGTTCACAGGTTGTAACCTGGTGTGCCTACAATTATTTTTTAGAGAAGACAATGAAAATGCCACAGGTCACTGACCGGTATAGGCCGGATGACAATCACAGGCATAAACTGTAAACTGTCCCTGCTCTCCATCTGTGACATTGATAGTCCTGGTTCTGTCACAGGTTCCGTTGGGACCGCAATCAGGACACATCACAACATTAATGACAACAATGTTTGACATTCCACCGTTTGAATCCTTTGCCTGAACTCTGAAATATCAAAAAAATGAAAATAAAATATAACAATAATTTACATGGTGTCAGGACACATAGCAGCTGTGCTCTCACACTTCATGCAACATACTGTGCATTTTGTCCATGCTCTAGAAACTGTTAACATAACATTAACAATCTGATAATCATAGGTAACTATGGAAGAGTTGCACACACTTGTATTCCTTTTTTGTGATATGACAGGTATGTCATTCTTTGTCCAAAGACAATTTCACATGGTAAGCTGCTGTTAACTGAACTCTTCTGGGAAAAAATGGACTTTAATTCACACCACTGGGAAGTTGATTTGTAATGCCATATAATGTTATATGATTCATTCAGAATATAAACATATAGAACAGTTCATATCATGCATGTATGTAATTACATAATATCATAAATGAAACACATAACAAAGTTATTGCAGTGCAGCCCCGTGGTCTCTCCAGCTAGAAATGCTAACCCAGGCAAATCTCAAAAATATCTCACTTTGACTCTTCTAACAGCAACTTCATTTCAATAATCACAGGTGGCACTGATAATCACTCCTGACCCTCTTAATCATAACATGACTCTGATAACCATAACATAACACTGACAACTATCACTTGACGCTGATAACCATAACTTGATTCTGATAGCCATGACTTGATTCTGATAATCATAACTTGATTCTGATAACCATAACTTGATTCTGATAACCATAACTTGATTATGATAACCATAACTTGATTCTGATAACCATGACTTGATTCTGATTTCCATGACTTGATTCTGATAGCCATAACTTGATTCTTATAACCATGACTTGATTCTTATAACCATGACTTGATTCCGATAGCCATGACTTGATTCTGATAACCATAACTTGATTCTGATAACCATAACTTGATTATGATAACCATGACTTGATTATGATAACCATAACTTGATTCTGATAACCATAACTTGATTATGATAACCATGACTTGATTCTGATAACCATGACTTGATTCTGATAGCCACAACTTGATTCTTATAACCATGACTTGATTCTGATAGCCATGACTTGATTCTGATAACCATAACTTGATTCCGATAACCATAACTTGATTATGATAACCATGACTTGATTCTGATAACCATGACTTGATTCTGATAGCCATAATTTGATTCTGATAACCATAACTTGATTATAATAACCATGACTTGATTCTGATAACCATGACTTGACTCTGATAGCCCTAACTTGATTCTGATAACCATGACTTGACTCTGATAGCCATAACTTGATTCCGATAACCATAACTTGATTCTGATAACCATAACTTAATTCTGATAACCATAACTTGATTCTGATAGCCATAACTTGATTCTGATAGCCATATTTTGACTCTCATTATCGTAACATAACATTGACGACTGTAACATAACACTAACAATCATCACTTGATTCTTCTGATAACCACAACTTCACTCTGATAACCATAACTTGACTTAGATATCAGTAACAATCAAAAGTCATCCATATGCAGCAAACCTAGGGCATAAAATTCAAAGTGACAAAAGAGCCTCAAAGTCATTGCCTGCCATTTTTAACTCATTTTCTAAATTTAACCATGTAAACATGACACAGATTCACATCAAGAAGTGAAACCAGGAAATAAAAACCATGTTACTGTCAGTTTCTGAGAAAATGACTTTAGTTAGAACTAAACTTATGATGATGATGTTTGTCGAATGCAATTGATGTGATGAATGATTTCAGTTTTTGACAGTTCGAAGTTTCAGTGAGTCTACAAGAAGCTCATTAGCTCGTTTAATAACAGAAGAACTCCTGAAAGTCACATATCAATGCAGAATCTGAAGATCTTTCTTTTTCTAACAGAGCTTCACAACCTTTCCCAGTCGACATGCTCCATGAGGCCACCAGAAATTTCACATATCCATGTTTTAACTCTTGTAAAATGTATGTGAAATAAATTCTGATTGATAGTCTATCCCTTCAACAGTGATCATAAACATTCTTTTGCATGTTAGTGATGGCCCAGGAGACACCAGTGTGAATCTTATATTCTGTCTCATACACACAAGAGCAGCAATCATCATGAACAAATGATAAGGCGATTAGCAATGGGTAATTTTGCAAGGACATTGCGAGTCAAATCATTTGCCTAACAAAGACAAGTAAAGTAAAATCGTCAATCAGAAATTCATATTTTGTGATGAAATAATATACTCAAAACACAGTCCATGGAATTTGCAGGATACGTGTGTCCCTGGCTGGGAACTCCTTATTTAGACCTACCCGATCTGGACAGCTTTATTCGCATCAGGCATGTAGGTTATCTGTCCACTGTATTTGTCAATAGTGACATTACTGTTGGATGTACCAACAAGTTCATAAGTGACATCATCTCCATCTTCATCCTCTGCTGAAGCAGAAATATTATAGGTTTCACCTGCCATCACCTCCCACTGTCTGTTGCTGTTGAGGCCTGATGTGATGTTCAAAACTGGCAAGTTGTTCTCTGTAATACAGCAGGGAAAAGACTCACAAGATATACGAGGTTTGATCCAAAAGTTGCAAGTCTGCACATATAAACACTCACAGACTTGTACTTTAGTGTTACATTCATCACCGACACCTCATTAAAGAAGTCACCCATAGATACTGTGTTTCATAAATTCTGTCTCATGAACTTCAAGACAAGGTTTAGAGGAAGGCAAGATAATGAGAGGTGCGGATACATCTAAAATGAACAGAGGAGTCAGTTTGCAATGGCTATTTACCACCAGATATTATTCACATTATTATCAACACTAACGCAAAAAATGTTTTCCCGACTAATAATTAACTCTAGTGGTACTATAGACCTGCAGTCCACACAGTGCCTTTGCCACATGACCCAATAACAACTAGGTTTTCATTTTGCCCCGAAGTTTGCCGCTCCCCTGACTACAAGTCAGAGTAAATGAGTTGATGTTAGCGCTGCCTGGGTCACCACCATTAAGTGAAAAAAAAATTGTCGCTCGTGTTCAGGGGGTTTAATAGTAACATGGGCTCAAGCACCATGATAACTACATGTTAACCTGCCAAAATTTTAAAAGCAACTTGAAAATTTGTCCAAGAATGACCGGTGCCAAAAAATATAAAACCACTAAAGGCTCACACATGGTTGGATATCAATTGCCCTCATGTGTAGTTTCATTAGAATTTCACAGTCTGCCAATTCGATAACATGTGACCATAAGGTGCTATACCACATTCTCCTGACCAACTTATATGAAAGATTTTTATGTATGTCAAAACCGATTACTCCAGTACTTACAAAGTCTGGAAACTCATAGATCTAGACAGAGACAAAATGATTGCAGTATTCAGAAGAGCTCCATTAGCTCAATTTTGTAGTTTTATATTTTATATGAGGCCACAAAGTCTCAGTAGTTTTACTTCTATAATTTACTTATTAATGTGGTCTCTCAGATGTCTTTTTCATATTTACAGTACATGTTTTCAATTCCGTTATTTCATTTTTGTTAAATTTGCACAAGCTTGGACCTGCCTGACTTTATGTTGTTCTTCAGATTTCAGACTTGGGAAAGATGGAATACATGGTTTCAACATATATTATAATAATAATTAGGACCACATTAACCTATCCAATACCACTCATGTATAATTAATTTCCTCGCGGCTTTCATTTGCCCTTTGCCTCATACCTCACACTCACAACACTTTCCAAAAGCCCAGGCATATACCATGCAGGTACCCATGTAAAGAGGTGTTATTGTTTTGACATCAGAGTAGCACCAAAGTTGACTACTTTTCCAAGTTCCTTAATTTTGCCTACTTTTTGGATCTTCTCTAAGAGTTGAATTTTTATCTCAGTTCTATACATTTCCTCATCATTTCCTGATGAAAGCAGCATGTATCTTTCATTGAAAACATGGGTCAAAAGAACTCTGATGTACACTTCAAGACTGAGGTCAGAAATTCTTTTATATTTACATCAGTACTTGTTTTGTGCCATTTCTCCACAGTTTACATTTCTAGATATTTCACACCATTTGATATTATTATCTATTTTCAAGTTTAATTTGACTAATTCATAAATTCTGACCTGGCAACACTTTTTGGACCCATGCTGAGTTGAATGCTAACATAGCAAACAAGAGACCGATGAAGATAGCCTTAATAGAGGGTTGCATAAGCACACAGCACACTATCCTCTACGCCCATTTGGGTGAATAGGAAGCAGGTCAGGCTTTCAAATTCGTTACAAAATTTTAATGGGCTTCCAGGGTACAGCCCTTATCCCTAACTCAGCATAGGCCCTTTGGAGAGTTCATTGACACTGCCCTTGAATCATGCTCCAAACCTAACTTTAACTTCAAACATATTTTGGCTGCCTGACACTGGCACCGCATACATCTGACTGTTTAACTTCCTTCATACACAGTAATATACAAAACTCTTGTCTAGCGATTCATTTAAGATTAAAGGCTGGATTGAAAAAGAGAAAGTAAACATGAGAGAGTCCAAGACAATGATAAAGTCTAGGTACTGTCTAAAGATTGCTTTTTCTTCCTTAACCTTATACCTGGTCATAAACCAAGTTCTTGACAGGAGTATTCTGATATACTGCCGATGAAACTTGCCAGAGTTCCACTGTAAAGAAGAGTGCAGCGCAGTGATATGTGCTAAAACGCAACTCTTTATTAGCATAGACAGAGAGGGTTAACCGCTGCCAAAACATGATCACACTCACCCAGAGCAGTCTTAGCAAATTTGGATTCATCACTGAGTGCTTTTGTATTATTAGCAAAGGCCTCATCCCCCGTTGCCAGGAAATCAAAGATGCAGGCACTATCATTGGCACATTTCTTCTGAGCATCATCATAGTTGGGGTCATTTGAGTCTAGGAACAGAGGTTCAAACTCAGGATGTCTGTAATCAGCAGCACTCTCGCCTTCATCATAAGTAAAAACTGAATTGCTGTCGGTGACCTCCCCTGCAATGAGACATTGACAGAACTATGTACTGCATTGGCACAAAATCATTACTTCCACTTTTCACATTTCCAAAGACAGAGGAATATAATTTAATCTATTACTCTGACTTTTATTGGTTGATGCATCTTGTACTTTTGGAAGGATTTCAATTTTTAGAGCCTTTAAGACAATAAACTTTTCCTTAACCTCCACAAGTGAACTTAGTGTTTACCTCTGACCCTTGACCCTATCTCATTGTCAAACCCCTTAAGTTGGCATTCAGCCAACAGAGAAAATCATCAAAAGGAAAAATGTGGTGAATGGTAAGTAGGATTACGTTTAACCAACTCTTATATAAATGCCCTTGATATCAAGCTAAATGATGAAATATATGCCAGCAATTTCCTACTACTCTGTTACTCTATTAATTAAGACTATTATGCTTGTTATGAATTGTGACAAATCCAAAATATGAATTTATTGCGAAGCATTTCTAAAGCCCTTACCACTAGAGTTTGTCAACTTAAAATCAAAGTTTCTCTCATTTGCAACAAATCAGCCAATGTTCAATGACTTCGAACAATGACTTACTCAATTAATGACCAGGTAAAGGCTTGTAATTTACTAAACCACTGTAACATGTTTTCATGGAACATCCAACACTGACTACTGAATGATGTATGGACTGATGCAGTCCGCCCCTCTTTTTTCACTTGCATGCATAACACAGTATGAGGCAGGAACTCTGAACGAGTTTCACACTTCAAACACATTGATTAAACAAGAATACTTTTTTTTAAAAATTAAACTGACTCTATAGCAATTTTAAATCCTTATCTAAGAATACCGATCACTTAAAAACAAAGACACTAATCTTTACTAAAGGAAAATATTTTTGAGATGTCAAATTGGAGAGAAGCATGCAGTGAGGGTGCCATTTTGCTTGAAGGTGTGTCTTTTAAAAACACAGATACCAAAAATGAAACAGAAGTGGAGAAGTACTGATACTCCTGTTTTGATGGGCATTAGGGTTAGGATTAAGGTCAGAGGAAAGGATAGATTCATATTAGACATCAGTTCCAGATACTAATTTTTTTTATTTCAACTGTGACATCACAGTGTTGAGCAACCAGTACTGAAAGTCTAGCACACAAGGGATGACGTCATAAAAAAATTGACTCATTAATAGTTATAAGCATCAGCTCAAAGGTTCAGTGAACGGATCACCATGCAAACAGAACCACATCAAGCCTGGCTTACGACCTCATGAATTTTCTCTTGATAGCAGTGGGAAACTCGTTTGGAATTCTTTCCCAAAATGATGTCACAAGTCCTAAATCTATTTTGAACATATCTGAGCGTACTTAAATTCTTGTCTCATGAATATTGATTAGTCTATTACTTAGTGAATGGTATATGAAGCTGCTTCACTGGAGATGAGACAAAGCACTCACATTTCTTGCCAAAGTTTTCAAATATTTTCTGCTCAGTGTTTGTATCTGCGTCAGATAGAATGGTCCCATCTGGCAACCTAAAATCATCAGTAAGGTCACCATTAAAGTTGCCCAGCAAGCCTGTCAAATTCCCCTTGAGCTCCATGTCCACTTCAGCGCTGACCTCCAGGTTCTTGGTGCCCATGTAGATCTCCAGACTGACCCCTGTGTGAGAGCCATGTAAATTTAGAATGAAAGGGGGAAAGCCAGATGTCAATCTGAGTAATCTTTCTTGCATTCTTTGCACCAGCTGCCTGTCAAACAGCAAATGTTGTACAAATTGACCAAATTGTGATGTAGATCTATTACAAAGATGTCTAGAGACAGATGTTTCAGAGGCAAAGTGCCATAGTCTCAGAATATTCACAGAACCACTGACTAATGTTGCCACTCTGGTCATGTGCTTTTCTTCTGCAGTGAGAGTGATTTTTTTCTTCTACCTTTCTCTATGTACGACTATGAAGCAAATTTGGCTGAAGAAATTCTACAATTTTACTCCTGAAATGAAGAAAACCAGGAATTTTACCCACTTTACCTTACATTTTACGAGTTTTCCCAACAACTTATGAAATACAATTTTTCCCATTTGTAAAGCTATCTTCTCCTACTGTAGAGGAAAATCCTTACAAGTGGCAAAATTGATACTGCCTCTTCACATTCCTAGAGATTGGCAAATTCCAACTCCATCAGTCGATTCTCAATACCACATCAGGAGTCGATTGGAATCAGTTCCAACATTGGAAAGACATTGATCTTAGTTCTTTTATATGGATATATCAGAGTTATCCTTTAAAAATTATTAATACCATTGCAATATTGTTTACACTCTCTACTTTCGGTTGCCTCTAGCTAATTATTATTTGAAGTCAGTGAAAAGTTGCAGGGGTGACATTTTTATTACTGTTAAGGAAATAGAAAAGAACTTCATGACAGATTGCACCTGGAAACATGTCGTGATCGTATAGTTTGTCAAATTGCTTAAAAACTCTGTTGAGCAATACATTAAGTCATAGATTTCTATGAACATTTGATTTCAAGTTGGATTTAGCCATAGACCCTTTAAAGCTTTTGTGATCATTGCTTTGTTTAACACTGATTCTACAAATCACAAGAGCAGGGATTCATGTTTTGCTCCTGTGTGGAGTCTCTGTGGGGAAGTGAGCAGAGCTAAGACGTTAGTTAGAAAACCAGGAATTTCTTGACTTACATGGACATCAGAGCTTGACAACAATGGCAGCTTCCCCCTGCAGTTTCACATGTGTTTGTGGAACTTTTAAGCAATGGCCTTTGGTCAGAAGAGGATAGTTTGTTGTATGTATGCTAATAAATGAAGCAAATACATAAGTATAGCAATTACCACACCCATGCCAATGTTCTCTTTTCTAGCTCTCCTTCTTTGCTTGCTTAGAGACGACTAGTTCCATTGCTTAGAATTTCAGAGAGATCACCCTGAGTAAAAGGACCACCCGTTTCACTAATTTAATGCATCTGTTACAGTAATTCCGAAGGGGACCAAAAAACACACATTTCAGGACCCGGTTTTACAGTAAAAAATATGTAAAGAATGTATGATAAAACTCTCCGAAATTTTACCAATAGGGAATACTGCTATGAGATGTGTTGTGTCACCACGATCTTCTCTTGACACTGTCAGGTTGCCAACAGTTTTAGTGAAATTGTCTGAAGCATAAAAGTCCAGTGTGACATCCACACCACCAGCGTAGATCACCATGGCTGCAAGAGAATAACAATAGAATCAGTTTTCTCTGGCAGTCCAGCCTGAGTTCTGGAAACCGCAAGGACAGTCTTCTTGGAAATGAATCAAGCCTAGACAAGAACAGAATATTTTGAGATTTCACTCCACTGATTTTTAACACATTATGATGGTTAACTGCCTCCCTTCAACTGAATTTTCCCTGCTATGCTAACAAGAACTGTTATTTGAGACTCATATTATCATTTGGAATTTGGAAACCTTAACTTTAAGTTCTCAGGAGCTATCAAAACCTGACTTGTTTTATTCATAACATAATGACCACTCTGGTCAGCAGTCTAGTTTCTAGAATGTCTTCTCCAAGTCATATGAGTTGGGGAAGATATTTCCCCCTTGTGATAAATATATGGTGGGGGAGGGGATAATGTAAACCTTGGGCTTGGTGTGCACAAATAAAGGAGAGATTGACATTGGTTCCAAGTATTTTTAGAGGCATTTTGAAATCAAATGGGTGAATTGAGAACATACTGGCCCCATTTACACTAGACAATGGTTAAAATAAAATCTGCAAGACCAAAGATTCATGTTCTGTTTAGACAGTTTCTGTTTAGATGGAGAAGCCTAACTAGAGAAAATAAACAAGGCTTCATGTTTCTTTTCATTTAGGCAGTATTTTCAGTTTAACTGGATACTTTTTAACCACTGTATACATGTGAAGAAATGCTTAAAATTAATTTAACCCTTCTAGTCTATCTCAATATAATAAAAACTGCCGAGAATCGAAATTATCAATAATCAGGAACAATACTGTCCATCACAACGTCTTAAAGTAGAGACAATCCATACGTAAGTAGTGTATTAAGTTGAGAGTTAGATATTTGTATTAAGGAAAGAGTAGGGAAAGACAATGTTGTCAAGTTCTCTTTTTTGCACAGAAGTCTCACAGCTTTTATCTTGAGCGAGTTCCACTTGAAACTTTCCATTATCCTGATCCCTGGCAGCAAAAGCTACGAACACCGTGGCATTGGTCGGTTCTCCATTCTTATCTTCCGGCCGATCGGTTCTTGCCTGGAGAGTAATTTCATAATTAGATCTAGTCTAGATCTGTCTAGTCTACATAGACTATTTATTATTATAACATGGGTCTGGATAACACTTACTTCACATGCAGGTAGACCTAGATGTTTTTGTTCAAAAAGTTTCAAGCGTTTTTATATGAGAACTTACCGTCCTTTTTTTTAAGAAGGTAGATGTACACAGCAGAATACTCGCGGACAAGGGAGAACACTCAAATTACTCCAATGCGCTTTGGTATTTTGAAGTTAAGGTTACAGGCCTGTAATTGTACTTTCACTTTGT
>JAWQUT010000110.1:95201-96335 GCA_033807755.1 Ellobium chinense
AGTAAAAGATTGCAGCTGTGAGAGTTCGACAGACAGACAGACAGACAGACAGACAGACAGACAGACAGACAGACAGACAGACGGATGGATGGATAACAGGTGGATAATGGATGGAAGACAATAATAATTGGATGATGGGTCATGGAAGAATAATAGATCGATGATGGGTGGATGGATGGTGCAAGATGGACAGATGATGGAATAGATGATGAAAGGATGGTGAGTGATAAAAGGATAATAGATGAACGAATGATAACTAAAAGATGGACGATGAACAGGTAATGGATGAGTGACAGGTAAAAATAAATGTTTGATGGATGATGGATATAATTATATGAATAAAATATGAAAAAAAATCGATTTATAGATAAAGATTATTGTTTACCGATAGATAGATGAACATGGATGGATGGATGGATGGATGGATGGATGGCATAATGAACAGAAATGGATAACTAGATAACATTATGTCACATAGGTCAACAGTATTGACAATAGGATCCATTTATCCACCCATGAAAGTTTACAGTTGTATTTGAACTGCATCAGTTATACTCAAGACGGTACATTTAACGAACCGAACAGTAATAATGCAAGGACTAATGTTCTCATCAAACTGAAAAAAATGAAGTTTAAGATTTTCTAGCGGCGATGCTCTACGGCGGATCAGACCGTTTCCAAGATTCGACCTGTCTTATTACACAAGAAAACTTCCTGCAAAATGTCATAACAAATTGGACCATAAGTTTGGGCCTTATGGGGAAGGAGGAATGTCGATATAATGAGAGAAATCCAACTATAATATTGTATCTGGACCGGAATAAGAGGGGACGAGGGAGGAGGGATCCCATCTATTATCTCATAATAATGTATGGACCAGGAGTCCACTCTGCGAGGGGTCTTAATATAATGTCAAACCGACCTTAAATTAGGGAACCAGAATGGGCATTTTACTCAAGTTGTGGAGTTGAACCTCAAAGGTCAACAAGAGAGCTCTTTTTGGTGAAAATGCAATTCAGCCCCTCCCTCAAAGAAATAGTTTTGTGCAGGTTTCGAATCCGCGTATTTAGTACTAAGTACTCTCTCTGAACTCTATAATATGCACTCCTCACACCACCTTCCCCCATCCCCCCC
>JAWQUT010000110.1:103246-115121 GCA_033807755.1 Ellobium chinense
TCTCTCTCTCTCTCTCTCTCTCTCTCTCTCTCTCTATCTCTCTCTCTCTCTCGCTCGCTCCTCGCTCGCTTGCTCTTTCTCATTTGTTTTGACGGCTTTATTCAAATCTTTATGAGTCTCTCTCTCTGTCTGTCGCTTTAGACTAGTTATTTCCCTCTCTTCCTCTGTGTACTATTGCCACCAGTTCAGTCTCCTTTTCAGTTTTATAAAATAAAACCAATTCTGTTTTCTCTCTCTTTCACTCTCTCTCTCTCTCTCTCTGTCTCTCTCTCTCGCTCTCTCTGTGTCTCTCTCTGTGTCAATCTAATTTTCTTTTACTCACTCACTCACTCACTCACTCACTCACTCACTCACTCACTCACTCACTCAACTCACTCACTCACTCACTCACTCACTCACTCACTCACTCACATCATTCGCTCATTCGCTCACTCACACATACACACATACACATATACACATAGTAACATAAAAGCAGAATGGCACACACAAACACGCACGATCACACACACACACACACACACACACACACACACACACACACACACACACACACACCACACACACACACACACACACACACACACACACACACAAAGGTCATTGTCATTGATATTTACGACTTACCTTCAAATGTAGCAACCTGTGTCGGTTGCGTAGT
This sequence comes from Ellobium chinense, assembly GCA_033807755.1. Taxonomy (NCBI): domain Eukaryota; kingdom Metazoa; phylum Mollusca; class Gastropoda; order Ellobiida; family Ellobiidae; genus Ellobium; species Ellobium chinense. Next base: position 103,908 of record JAWQUT010000110.1, read on the forward strand.
TGTTGGTGTAGTGGTAGTTGGTGTGGTTGTTGGTGTAGTGGTAGTCGGTGTCGTTGTTGGTGTAGTGGTAGTCGGCGTGGTTGTTGGTGTAGTGGTAGTCGATGTGGTTGTCGGTGGTTCTACTGACGCCGTGGCTGTGCTCAATGAAGAAGACGTGGACGAAGGCATGACGGGCGCTGATGAGGTTGATTCTGGTACAGCTGTCACTAATTCAGTAACGCTGTCTGATGATATATCCAGAACTGGGGTGCCAGTGACGTCTACTGCTACAGATGTTTCTATCGCTGATGAATCAGTTGGCATCGTTGTAGTTGCTGACACTGGTGGTTCACTGGCCACTACGCCTGTGGATGTTTCTAAAGCTGGGGCACTAGTGGCATCTACTGCTACAGATGTTTCTATAGCTAAAGAATCACTTAGGTCCACAGTTGTTGTTGCAAAAATTGGCGTTTCACTGACGGCTACGCCTGTGGATGTTTCTAAAGCTGAGACTACAGTTGTACCTTCGTCAGCCACAGTCATAGAATCAAGAGAGTCCGTCATGGAGGTTTGTAAACTGGGACCTAAACTGATGGCTGTTGTAGTATCCGATGGAACTAAAGTGGCATCCACGGCTGCAGATGACGTTTCTATTGCTGGACTTTCGGTTAGTTCTAGGGACAAGGATACTGTGGTGTCTACCGCTGGACTTTCAGAGAATTCGAGGGACAAGAACACTGTGGTGTCTGCTGCGGATGTTTCCACACTTGGAATTGGTGTGGCGTCTATGGCTGGAGATGGTGATTCTGAAATGCCAGCTGCTGATGTGTCTAATGGTGGAGCATCAGAAGGAACTTGTGGTAATTCTAAGGACACAGATTCTGTTGTGTCCACAGCAGAGGATGGAACCAGTGTCAAGTCCACTTCTGAAGAAGTGTCCAAGAAGGTTGTTTCTAATGCTGGACTTTCCGAAAGAACTTGAGATGGTTCTACAGACAGAAATTCTGATGTGTCCGCTATGGAGATTTCCATACTTGAAACTGAAGTGGTGGCCACGGATGCTGAAGGGGATCCGGAAATGTCTGCTGTATATGATTCTAATGTTGGAGTTCCAGTAACAACTTGAGATGGTTCTAGAGACACAGATTCTGTTGTTTCCGTTGAAGATGTTTCTAGACTAGGAGCTAAAGTGATATCTACAGCTGCAGAGACAGATTTTGACATGTCTGCTGACGATGTTTCCAATACTGGACTTTCAGTAGCATCTCCTGATGATTCTAAGTACAGAGATTCTGTCGCCTCAACTGCGGAGGTATCCATACTTGGACATGGGGTATTGTCCACTGCTACAAAAGTAGATCCTAATATGTCCGCTGACGAAGATTCTAATGTCGGACTTTCAGTAGCAACTCCTGTTGGCTCTAAGGACAACGATTCTGTCGCCTCAACTGCGGAAGTTTCCAGACTTGGATACTGAGTATTGTCCACTGCCGCAAAAGTAGATTCTAATATGTCCGCTGACGAAAACTTTTGTGATAGTTCCAAAGACAGGGAATCTGTTGTGTCTGCTGCTGAGGTTGGAACTGGAGTTATGTCCGCTGCTGAAGAAGGAAGTTCTGCAATATCTACTGAGGACGCTTCGGCTGCTGAAGTTTCAGGAGGAACGTGGGTTAATTCCAAGGACACAGATTCTGTCCTGTCTGCCATGGAGCTTGAAACTAGAGTCATGTCTGCCGCTGCAGATGAGGATTCGGAAATATCCATTGAGGATATTTCCAATGCTAGACTTTCAGACGCATCCTCTGATGTGTCTAGGGACAGAGATTTTGTCAGCTGAACGGACGAACTTTCCAGACCAGGAATGCCTGCTAATGATGTTTCTAAGGCTGGGCTTTCAGTAGCTAATTCAGAGGGTTCTAAGGATAGAAATTCTGTTGTGTCAATTACTGAGGTTTCCAGATTAGGAACTGACGTGACGTCTGCAGCTACAGAAGAGGAATCTGAACTTTCTGTTAAAGATGTGTCAAATGTTGGAGTTTCAGAGGCAACGTGAGTCAATTCTAAGGACAGAGACTCTGTCATGTCTACCAAGGAAGCAATATGATCAGGTGGTGACGTCATGTCTACTGCTACAGAAGCAAATTCTGAGTCTGTTGGCGATATTTCTAGTGCTGGGTTTTCAGTGGCAACTTGGGAAGACGCTAACAGTAGCAATTCTGAAGCGTCAACTGCGGAGGTTACCAAACTTGGATTTGGAGTGTTGTCTACTGCCACAAAAGTAGATTCTAATATGTCCGCTGATGAAGACTCTACAGCTGGACTTTCAGTAGCAACTCCTGATGGTTCTAAAGACAGAGATTCTGTCGCCTCAACTGCGGAGGTCTCCAGACTTGGATACTGAGTATTGTCCACTGTCACAAATGCAGATTCTAATATGTCCGCTGACGAAAACTTTAATGCTGAACTTTCAGTAGCAACTTGCGATGGTTCCAAAGACAAAGAATCTGTTATGTCTGCTGCAGAGGTTGGAACTGGAGTTATGTCCGCAGATGAAGAAGGAAGTTCTGCAATATCTGCTGAAGACGCTTCGGCTGCTGAAGTTTCGGGAAGAACTTGGGATAAATCCAGGGACACAGATTCTGTCGTGTCTACTATAGAGCTTGGACCTAGAGTCATGTCTACCGCTAGAGAAGAGGATTCTGAAACGATCACTGAGGAGGTTTCTAAATCTAGACTTTCAGAGGCAACTTCAGATGTTTCTAGAGACAGAGATTCTATCATGTCAACTGATGAGCTGTCCAGACTAGGAACTGGAGTGACGTGTACTGTTCCGAAAGTGGACTCTGAAACCTCGACTGAGGGTGGTTCTAATGCTGGACTGTCAGTGGCAACTTGAGATTCGTCCGGATATGGAGATTCTGTTGTATCTATCATGGAAGTCTCCATGCTTGGAACCGGAGTCATGTCTACCACTACAGAAGGGGATTCTGAAATAACCGCTGTGGATGTTTCTAATGCCGAAATTTCAGCAGCAAGTTGAGATGACTCTAGGGGCAAAGATTCTGCTGTACCCGAAGACCACTCTAGACTTGATGCTGATGGCATGCCCAAAACTGGAAAAGTGGATTCTGAAACATCCACGGAAGATGTTGCTGATGCCAAACTATCAGTGACAACTTCAGATGGTTCTAGAGACAAAGATTCTGCTGTGTCTACTGCGGATGTTTCCAGGTTTGGAACTGAAGTCATGTCTAGTGATGCAGAAGGGGAATCTAAAATTCCCAGTGGGGATGTTTCTGGTGCTAACGTTTCCGAAAGAACCTGAGATGGTCCTATGGACACCGGTTCTATTGTATCTACTGCGGAGGTTGCCAGTCCCGCTGCAGGGGAGGATTCTGAAATGTCCGCTGATGATGTTTCTAATGCTTGACTTTCGGAAGCAACTTCAGATGGTTTTGGGGACAAGGATTCTGTGGAGTCTAATACTACAGTTTCTAAGCTTGGCACTGGAGTTATGTCTATTGCCGCTGAAGCTGAGTCTGAAATATCTGCCGATGACACATCTAACGCTGGAACTCCTGATGATTCAACCTGCAAGGACAGAGATTCTGTGGTATCTAATGCAGCGATTTCCATGCTTGGCGATGAAGTCACGTCTGCCTCCGCTGAAATGGATTCTAAAATATCCAACGAAGATGCTTCTAACACTTGAGTTGCAGTTGGAATGACCTCGGACGTTTCTGTAGAGAGGGAAGGACCCAAAGAGTCTACTTCAAGTGATTGTGATGGGAAGTAAGTTTCGTCTAATGAGGACGTTTCCGAAGTTGGAACTGGAGTACCACTTTTTGGTACCGATGAGGATTCAAAACCATCCAGTGAGAAGGTTTCTATTGCTGGAGTGTCTGTCGTAACTACGGCGGAATTAGTAGTATCTTGGGAAGTTGTTTGTGTTGCTGTAACTGAATTGAAGTCTTGTACTGAAGAGTCTAGCGAGGGCGTTTCTAATACTGGACTCTCAGTAGGATGTACCTGAGACGCTTCTAATGTCAAGGAATCAGCAAGGCCCTCTGAGGATGATGCTAGAAGTGTATCAGAGGAATAGTAATCTGGTGAAGACTGTGAAACTTCCAGTAAAGATGTTTCTGTTGCTGAATTCTCGATGGGGCTTACTTGAGATGTATCTAGTGAGAACGAATCAGACGTGTCCTCTGAGGATGTTACTGAAACTGTAGGAGAGAACGTGTTCTCTTCCGAAACTGATGAAAATTCTGAAATGTACAGAAAAGATGTTTCTACTGCTGGAACTGCGGTGGACTCGTCTGGAAAGGAGGAATCTATAACTGATGTCTCCATCTCAGTGGAGCTCTCTGGCGGGTTGGTGAGAGTAATAACATTATAGATTAAACGATGACATAGTAATAAAAAAGATTTTTTAAAATGGATCTTTATGCAAAGTATTTAAGATGAAATACAGTAAAGATTCGATATAAAGTACTCGTGTAATAAGTATACTTTGTTAGTAAGTATGAATTTCATATGCAAAGATTTATGATTATTTTAGTAACTTTTTTGTCAGATAGACCTTGATATAAAGTACATCTCAGTCATAGGTATGCGTTTTTTGTTGTGCCACGAGACATATTTTATAATATTGAGATTCTACTGTATAAATATGGAAAGGGACAATCACGATATTACGCAATTTTCGTGTACGTTTTCTTGGGAAGATTCGATATCATTGTAACACTTCTCCAACAATATTATTCACTCTGCCTCCTTCGGTACTCTAGATCTTAATCGGTTTATAATTTGTTGTTGTTGTTGTTGTTGTTGTTGTTGTTGTTGTTGTTGTTGTTGTTGTTGTTGGGAGCGAGGTGGAGATGGTCTGGGCATCAGACAACCTCGACGAGTGATCCCATGATCTGCACTGACCGTCTTCTATGTGCACTGTTACTTCATAGACCTTTCGGAGACGTTTCCACTGTGTTTTGGAGAGCAAGATGGTGACCGCTGCCTGCTACTTACGACAAGTAATCTACTGATTGTATGTGTCGCCAACTAATACAAGCTCCACTTAATCCGAACTTCTCAGGAGCATGGACAGAAAGTTGCGATTAAAAGGAGATGTGATTATCCCGTAAATATTTATAGATTATCTTATATGGAAAGAGTAATCAGCTTTAAAAGACACGCGAGACCTGCTTGTAAAATTGTCGGAATTCTTTTACCTGTTATTACTCCTTGAATCGGATTCGTGGCGCCATCCTATATAACAGTTCCACCCTACTGTTAAGGGCACCCACAGCCTTTCCAGTAGAAAGTTGTAGTGTATGACTGTGGTGTGCACCGCCCTCTTCTAATTCAGTATGTCTTTAGTGCAAAGTTGCGCACAGAAGTGCTAAATAGTGTGATTTTGCCTATTGTGGATTTTGATCTATAGCGGAAAACTCTATCTCAAAAACTTCACCTCCAAATTTCACACACATTTAAGACACACTGAGGCACATAGTGTGCTTACAGGAAGTCTACAATAATAATGTATGTCTTAAGAATGAATAAGTTAAATAGACTATAGGTAGGGCCGCTGTCTCTCAATGAGATATAATAATAATTGGATTTAGAAACATGAAATGCCGCTGTAAATATGCGCATTAATGTGTCCTAGATACATAAATGAAATCTGGTGGTGAAGCAATGACGGAATTTGGAAATACAATTTGCCTAAAAGGCACCATCCAGGACAGAAAAGAAAAAAAAATACTGCTGAACATCTTTGTATATAATACTGTACGTCCTATTAAGGTTACAGGCCTGTAATTGTCCTTTCACTACTGGGTCCTATTGGGTCCTATTGGGTCCTACTATTTGGGGGTTATATGTCATCCCTGCTTCCAGTAATAAGGGCTGCAGGGGACAAATTTTGATTTAATGGGAAACTGGGTCCATTACTTTATTTTGCCCGGCACTGTTTAGCCCTGAGCTGGAACTGTCAGGTCAAGAGTGTGCGCAGGCGGAAGAGGAGGGGTTTGGCGTTGACCAGTGAAAAAGGTAGGGTCTGTTTACAAATAGCAGTCAAGCTCAAAATTTCAGTGGGCTTGTTAGGGTTGGGTCAGTCTTAAAATTTGGGCCACATAATGGGCTTCAGTCTGGTATGAGTCTGGATGAAAGCTAAAACTTTGGGTTCAGAGGGCAGCTCAAAATGTTAATATAGCCCATAGAGGAAAAAAGGGGCCAATCCCAGTATAGGTCTGTAACCTAGATTGGGATTCCTAGCATGGACTGGCAAGGGGAGATAACAACTTAACAGTAAGTTACTTGATAATGACGGCGAAAGAGAGCAATTATAGCCTACATTATTTAGAGCCGAACCCGCACCTAACTGCACCATGGCTTCATGAACCGCACTGTAAATAAACGCGCGGGATCCATTAAAAAGTTAACTTCAACCGCTGAGAGAGATTCGAACTTATTCATTAAAATCAACATTCTGTAACTTGGTCACTTTTGTCATGATTTTGTGTTGCTGTGTGTCAGAGCAATTATGGCCATGTTGTGGGTAAAACCTGAAAGCCACACAATCGGTGTGAATGGAGGGGGAGAGAAAGGCGAGTGATATATGGTTGTGCTGTTTCCTTTTTATTGGTGAAGATTTATGGAAATTACTAGATCCTTTTCTCTTGATTAGAATTTACACATATACAGGTCGGAGCTTCATACGTTAAACTGTCTAACCTTGTTTTCAGCTATTTTTGTTTATTTTGTAACTAATTCAAGTATTGCAATAAATAAATATTTAATAGTCAAACAGACAGCTAGACAGACAGCTGGCTAGCTAGGTAACAGACAACCAGGCAGACAGACAGAAAGACTGACAGACAGAGACAGACAGACAAAATATATACTGTACATATATATATTTATTTATCTCGAACGGCACCGCTGTGAATTTTTTTTGGATCTCACTTTACTTGGACCAATATCATGGTCCATTAAATGACAACATGTGAAATCTGAATAGATGTGTTATAAATAACTGTTTATATGCGGCAATACAAAGAAGAACACGACATGTTATGGACAAAGTGATTCAGGTTTAGACCGAATGGTGAAAATTTCAGAACTCTGGTAGCTATGATCATGTCAAGTTGTCATGCGGAATCTGACCAGATTCTTGCTGAATTTCGCCTGACACTCTTTCTTTAGCACATCTTTTTTTTGTTTACAAGTATTTGTGGTTTTAATTTTTTAGCTGTGACAAAAGTGCAGCCCCTGTGTCAATTAAACTTTCAATATTCAAATTATACATGTATAATATCTATCGGTTAATGTACCCATAAGTTCTTTTTTTGTTTTTTGTGAACTCATAAGTTCTTTATAGATTAAAGCTGTTGGACTTTGTGTTAGGAAAAGTTGTTTTTCTTTAAGTTTCATCCAGTAAACTACTTGTAGTGCCTACTGTTGGGCTTTGTGTAGTGCCTACGTGCACTGATAAGTACGTGACAGAACAAGAATGAACTTACGTGACATCACAAGCGGTAGAAATACTGCCCCCCACCATAGGGTGGCTAAAAATATCCTCCCCATTCTGTAGGTCCACGCTTCTGCAACCTTCCAAGTATTATTTCTGAGAATGAAGCACGAAAAGTACAAATTATTATCTCTCTGTATTAAACAAAACAACAAACTAGTCTACAAACACGTCGGTGACATCGTGAACACCACAATGAGGTCAGAATACCGTCAAACGTCAAACAACGTAGTTAGTACTTCTAGCTTGTTTAACAAGAGACTGAACTACGGTTTAATCCTGAAAATTGGAAGAAAAGAATAACGATAATATTTGTGAGGAAAACTCGCCACTGTGTCGCCCTTGAAAGCCACAAAGCTGCTGTCAGGGATCGCTTGCATGATTCTATGGGAAAAACGCCAGGCAGGGAAAATAAAAACTGTGATTCTAATGTGACAATGGATACACGCCTGGAAAGGAAAAGTTCCAGATCTAATCATTTCAAAAACATAGCACAATGACATGAAGTTTTGACTTGGTCATTAAATTACCTACACTCCCGTTCAAGGAGGGGGACATGCCAGGACACTAATACAAATAAATACATGTTGAATAAAAACTAAGTAAACAAAGGATTAATAAATAAATGGGTTGAATAAACAGCTTCTATCACGTCGTTCTAATCATTCGATCTAACATATCCTGTTGATATCTTCCCGCTTGACTGACTGACTGACTGACTGACTGACTGACTGACTGACTGACTGACTGATTGACTGCTTGATTGACTGACTGACTGATTGACTGACTGACTGACTGACTGACTGACTGACTGACTGACTGACTGACTGACAGTAAATCGATCAACCGGTCGGTGGGTGGGTCATATGGTTGACAGTAAAGCCCCGTAGAAGGCAATTTCCTATTTGAATAGTTCCATAGAAGGCCAAGTGACCTAGATAAAGAGTCTCGGGATTTTACTAAAACAACAAACGTCATGAGCAGGTCTTACTCTATTCTTGCCCTATAGATTTGTTTCCACAAGACAGATGACTGTCATTTCATATTAATAGAATAATAAATCTCAGAGCAAAGCGCTCACTTCCAACACTTGACCTTGACCGCTTAACAAAACTGGTCTAGTATTTTCACACTCACACACTCATAAACATTATTGGTAACACACACTTTCTATACCTACACACCTTTCAACATAATCAAGCTCACTTAAAAAAAAAAAAAAAGACGCACAAAATCAGACTTCCAAAAGTAGTTTATAGTACGACTGACACTTCATGGGTCAACATTTTTGCAAGCATTTGTAAACGCTTGAATATGCAGGCGTCTAATTTTGTATTAAATTCAGATGAACTCATTTCTAGTCCAGGCAAATCCAGCTTTTGCATCAAGTCAAAGTCACTTTGGTTTGTAACTTTCTCATATTCATATTTTTATCTTGCTGGCACTCCAAAAGACGAATCAACCGAACGACACACATCAGAACCATTCCTCATAACAAAATAAATATAATTACAGACCAACTAAATGCTATAAATTAAGCTAAAGCTAATTGCAATTACCCAAAAGACGTTTGTCTTTATGTGGGACTGTGTCAATTTGTAAACCTTCGCCCACTGCTTGCACACCATGTCTAAACCAATGCATGAAATTATTGTCTAGCTCATGAAGTACTGTAAAACTCTATACACTCCATATGGCAACATACCCTGTTTTTTTTATTTGTATGATATAAATTGTTTTTGGAGGAAAAAAGTATATTTTACATGCAAGTTTTGAAAATGAAATATAAAAGAGCGTAGACAGGAGGCCATATAAAATTTGACGCACGTAAGTGCGACGGTTTAAGAGCGTTTTGGCTTTCAAGTTTGTGACACCTATTAGAGGCACAAATCACTCATTGTGTACAACCCAATTAATCCGCCAATATATAACCCCCCCCTTCCTTTTTTTTGGGGGGGTGGGGGNCCTGCCAGCCAGTGTCAGAGTGTAGAAATGTGTAAAATGACCTGTGATCTAAATACAGTATCCAATTTTAAAGTTTCAGATACAATTTGAGCCTTCTAGATAAAAAAAAAAAGAATAAAATGTGTAGGCCTATGTATTCGCACGCAGTCAAAACCAGCCAAATGAAAATNTTTAACCTCCATGGAAGAAATTTCCCCAAATCACAGTGATATATTTAAAATAACACAAAATGTTAATAGGGCCAACAGAAGAAAAAAACAATAGGTGTCAAAAGACCTTCAAACACACTCAGTTCCTAAGTTAGGTAACTTTCTAATCACGCAGCTTACCTTCATCCGGATAATTTATTTTGGTTATCTCCCTTTAGAAATGCAGACCACCTTGTAAAAGTATTCCTCTTTGTGTATTCTTGTATCCACAAGCTGGAAATTTCCAGAGGCAATCGAATCTGTTTCCTTGTCTTTCCAGAATATGAAAAGTTGTTCGATATTCTTTTGTCATAGCACGTATCTCGTTAAATTTAAATTTACTGCACGCATCTTCATATGCCGAGTAGGATTTTTTGTTATTCCTTGATAAACTTCCGCGTTGACTTCTGGGAAGAACATCAATAGGTTAATATAATAAGCAAACATTAGGACCTCATCTACTCGAATTTCAAGGGCCAATCCATTGATTCATATTTGTGAGATGATAGAATTCAAGGATAATTTAAGGTACGAGCTGTGAAATATTTTGCGATTGTTTGTGCGTGTGTGTCGTCAGTGGAATCCAATATCCCTAAAGAAAGCCACGATTAGGCAGCATTTTTTTAGATTATAATTGAAATAATAATCTCGAATTTTATTCAAAAACTCAAAAATCTCACAAACTCCAAACTCTAATGGCTGGAAATAATTTAAGGATCTCTTAACTAGGGTTGTGAAAGCCTCTGGCAACAGAACAATGAATGCTTTGTGTTACGGTTTGTCAAGAGAATGGTTAAGTCCTTTTTTGACAAATGGATATGACATGACAGCTGAATGTGGTGTGTGTGTGGGTGTGGGTGTGTGTGTGTGTGTGTGTGTGTGTGTGTGTGTGTAAATGTGTGTATGAATATGTCTGTATGTGTGTGTGTATGTGTGTGAGAGAGAGAGAGAGAGAGAGAGAGAAAACGAGAGAGAGAATCTGTGTGTATGTAAGTGTAACTGCGTGAATGTGTGTGTGTGTGTGTGTGTGTGTGTGTGTGTGTGTGTGTGTGTGTGTGTGTGTGTGTGTGTGTGTGTGTGTGTGNGAACCATTCCTCATAACAAAATAAATATAATTACAGACCAACTAAATGCTATAAATTAAGCTAAAGCTAATTGCAAGTACCCGAAAGACGTTTGTCTTTATGTGGGGTTGTGTCAGTTTGTAAACCTTCTCTCACTGCGTGCACACCATGCCTAAACCAATGCATGAGATTATTGTCTAGCTCATGAAGTACTGTAAAACTCTATACACTCCATATGGCAACATACCCTGTTTTTGATTTGTATGATATATATTGTTTTTGGAGGAAAAAAGTATATTTTAAATGCAAGTTTTGAAAAAAATATATAAAAGAGCGTAGACAGGAGGCCTATGAAATTTCACGCACATAAGTGCGACGGTTTAAGAGATTTTTGGCTTTCAAGTTTGTGACACCTATTAGAGGGGCAATTCATTCATTGTGTACAACCCAATTAATCCGCCAATATATAACCCCCCCTCCTTTTGGGGGG
>JAWQUT010000110.1:142848-153284 GCA_033807755.1 Ellobium chinense
GAGGAGACGGAGGTTCAGTCTCTTTGTGAATACAAGGCATGCCAGTGATTGTCCCCCTTTAATTCTGTGTCATAATTAGTGTCAAAATATAAGATGTAGATGACAGGAGGGTGAGAGTACGGACAAATTAATGTGCGAATAGTGCGATAATATAATGAGCTGATAAGCAAAATACAAGAATGAGTGTATGAATAATGGGATTAATGAATAAATAGAACATATTTTTTAAAAAGTGTGTGTGGGGGGGGGGGGGGNTAGTGATGAATTAAACAGTCAAATAAAGAAAAAGGCTTTAGTAAATAGTAAAAAGGTGAACGAAAAAAAAAAACCTCAAATATTTTGGAGTTTACGGGCATCGGACTTCATGTGAGACCGTGTTTTTCAAAGATACTCTCACTGATCTCTGCGATGTCATCTGTGATCGGACCGTTATCAAGTCTGTTAATATCACTCTAGATCAGTACATGGGCTTAATATGTAAGGCGGCCATTCTGCTATAATTTATTCATGTAGATAAGATCTAGAGATCGTCTTGGTTGGCTGTGTCTACGTTGTACAACAAATTGTACCTGGTCCTGTGTGTTGTGTATAAGACAGTTACTGCTCTGGTACGGTTCTACTGGTATCTCTATATTTCTATCTGGTTGGCTGTTTCTACTAAGTACATTATTTACACTTACTATTACACAAGATCAGTTTTAGTAGTTGGCGATGCCCGAAGGCAAGTTCATCGTTTCCGTTGGTTGTCCCTGACAAAAATAAACATTATATATGATATATAATCCACATGTTTGGATGACAAAAAAAAAACAACAAAAAAACTTGAAATGAGTGAATGGCTGATTAAATGAGTAAATAAATGAACGGATTAACGAACACGCAGGTGTGTCACTGAATCAGTGGATGGTTTTACATATGCGTATTAATTTATTGAAATCACTTGGGTTGGACTTACTAGTAAGGGTGATTAATTTATTTATCACATCATTTTTTTTCTCCCCTTCAAAGTCCCAGTGATCTTAGCTGTGGCCTCTTTTAATGCATTTGTCACCTCCTGAGGCCTAACTGGCTTTTCATAGGCTTTTTTCAAACAAAGAAACACAACAAGAAAAACTTCACTTGTCACAACATATTAAAAGAAATGTATTTTTTTAGACGAGATGCGTGTCTCTATTACCGGTGAGTGGAAATAGCCAACGAAATTTAGGGCTGGAGTGACGGCAGTCGATAGTACATAGTAATATATAGCAAAAAGATTTGGGCGTGTCTTATCATAAGGATTAATAGGAGAGTCAGGATTAAGAGTGAGTTAAGGGTTGAGAAAAGATCCTTGAATGCTGTTCAAGGATTCTCCTAACAGTGCTGTAATTTCTCTTCCCTCATTCTCTCCCTAATTCTGAAGATCTAACCACATTAGAAGAGTTCCTGAGTTCAAGACCATACAACTATCGTAAATATGGTTGCCGATATGCCACATTATGGTAACCGCTGATCTCCATCGCGATGACAGTGTTGTACAAGGCTGTTTGATATCCCCTGGTCTGGGCTAGCTCAGGCCCGGACGATCCAACATCATATTCAGAATGAAACTCAAGAGTTCGTTGACCAACCTGAGAGAATTAATATGCGGGTATTCTAGATGGAGAAAGATATCTTCGAGGTCGGCCTTATAACTTGGGACTACATGACTGACTGATCAAAGACAAGCTGAAAAAGAGAAGGGGGAGATATGATTTCGTTGACTTAAGTACTCGCTTTGTTGAGGAATAGAGAAAAAGAGGTCGTGTTTAGATTGGACATGGATATTGTGAGAGGTTGACCAGAGACGCTGGTGGGAAGGGCGGTGGCCACGTGAGCTCCATAGCCATCAAAACACGTCAACAGAACGTGATGGTCGCTAGAAGTCATCAAACAGTAAACAACTTTATTAGGTACTATGAAATCTGCAAATGAAAGACAAAAGGAGTAATACCAGCAACAGTAGCAACAACAACAACAACAATATCAGCAACAACAATAGTAACAATAACATCAACAACAATAACACATCACTAATGAACGTGGCCAATTTGACCATAGCCACTCCAGTAATTATTTTCAGCTGCCTGTAGTGGTCTTGGACAAAGAGAATCAAGTCACCAGTAAGAAAAGAAAGAAAAGCATATGAAGTGAAAGAAAGAAGGGATAGAGAAAATGAAAATATGACGAGGGGAAAAAAACGAGAAGAGACGAGAAAATCATACAGTCTGGATACAGTCTTTAAAAAGTGTTTAACATGAAACTTTGACCATTTTGTTAATAAATTCATTATACATTTTTCAGAAAGTTTTGTGTCCTTGGGCAGAATTATATTTAGCTTTAATGATATACAGACTGGATGAATGATATACAAATAAAGCAAAAGAGGGAAAGAAAGTCAATTGATTGGAAAAAGAGGGGTGGGGAGGTGGGGGAAGGTTACACACCCAGAATCCACCTCCTTTAATTGGGTAATTATAAACTCACAACTACAGTTTAACAATTCAGTCAATCACTCCCATTTAAATCAGTTAAGATCCAGCAATATGGATGGCTTCCTTCTCAAGTGCTAAATGTATTTTAACAAATTCGTCACGGAAAATGTTTACATTCGCTGCTCCCCCACCCTTTCCCCTCCCTCCTTCTCGTCTTTCTCGTTAAGAGGACAAGGCCAACGTATCATTCAACTTGGGTATGTTCAAATAAAGACATAATGTATTCACTACAAAAGATCCTCCTCGTCTAAACCAGACACAATGACATTCAATCTTTGTGTACGGCAGCTAGTAAGGACAGGCTTTTTCTTCGCGAAATTCATCTGAATATCCAGGGCCGTTACTAACTTGTAGATGTCCTCCCCTACCCGCGGGCCCTAACCCAAGAGGCCCCTTCGTTCTCCATTCTACGGTAAATCTTTCATAAAGGTATTCGTATATTTACAAACATGGACGCTTACGAAATTGCTTACCCAAATACTCATCTCCTCTCTTACCCGCTTTAGAAAGATAATTCACTGTTTGTTAAGGAAAATGCGATGTATAAAGATTGCATGTCCAAAGATCAGGAATCAACTGTGTGTCTATATTTAATTTCATAGTGAAATCAGTATCGAAGGAGGAGCACTATCTTTTTAGACTCGTAAACACTTTTTAGCATTAATCCGTTAGTGCATGTTGGTGGATGCTAGGGACTCAGAAGCACTATGCTGCCTTCAGTATCAGAGGCTGGAACTCCACTCTGACCTGATATAGACAGACAGACAGACAGACAGACAGACAGACAGACAGACAGACAGACAGACAGACAGACAGACAGACAGACAGACAGACAGACAGACAGACAGACAGANCTCCCCCACCCTTTCCCCTCCCTCCTTCTCGTCTTTCTCGTTAAGAGGACAAGGCCAACGCATCATTCAACTTGGGTATGTTCAAATAAAGACATGTATTCACCACAAAAGATTCTCCTCGTCTGAACCAAACACAATCACATTCAATCTTTGTGTACGGCAGCTAGACTAGTAAGGACAGGCTTTTTCCTCGCGCATTTCATCTGAATATCCAGGGCCGTTACTAACTTGTAGACGTCCTCCCCTACCCACGGGCCCTAACCCAAGAGGCCCCTTCGTTCTCCACCCTACGGTAAATCTTTCATAAAGGTATTAGTATATTTACAAACATGGACGCTTACGAAATTGCTTACCCAAATATTCATCTCCTCTCTTACCCGCTTTAGGAAGATAATTCACTGTTTGTTACGAAAAAATGCGATGTATGAAGAGTGCATGTCCAAAGGTCAGGGTTCAACTGCGTCTATATTTAATTTCATAGCGAAATCAGTATCGAAGGAGGAGTACTATCTTTTTAGACTCGTGAATACATTTTAGCATTAATCCGTTAGTGCATCTTGGTGGGTTAACGTCTCCGCTAGGGACTCGGAAGCACTATACTGTCTTCAGTATCAGAGACTGGAACTCCACTCAGACAGACAGACAGACAGACAGACAGACAGACAGACAGACAGACAGACAGACAGAGACAGACAGACAGACAGACAGACAGACAGACAGACAGACAGACAGACTCAGTGGAAGAAGGATAAGTTTGCACGTCACACATTTTGCTATTAAGCAACTAATCACCTGGTTGACCCATTCTCGTAGAAAAGTTATTGCAGAGAATGTCAGCCAATCGACGAAATACTGTGAGGTCTTAAGAATCAAACTGATATGCAAGAAGGGTCGAAAATAGCTGTTAGGCTGCCATCCTTTATACCTTATTGTTGATGTTGTTGCCGTTGTTGTTGTTGTTGCTTTTGTTGTTGTTGTTGTTTTTGTTGTTGTTGTTGTTGTTGTTGTTGTTGTTGCTGTTTATACAAACGTAAGATACAAACAATGAAAGAGTAAATGAGTTCCCACAATCTAGAAGAATGATGGATCACAAGGTCGTTGTGTGCAGGAGAATGTTTGGAATATGATTACACAGAAGAATGACAAGCAAAACGTGACAGATGAACGAGAAATGGCGAGGAGGGAAATTAAAATTCAACATTTAGGTCTTACCCAAAACAGGTGAGTCTGTCAGTCTGTATAACTGTGCTGAGTTCAGTAGATGGAAAAACTATCCTAACAGAATGGTAGAGAGCAGTGTTGAGCAATGAGGCTAAACGGTTACGACATTGTACTCATGTTCTTAAAGTCGTGGATTCGATTATCGACCACGGTCGTATTAAAAGTACCTTAAGACAGTTTTCATTCCTATTTTCCTCAGTCCATCCGTCTGTTAAATAGGTGCCTGATTACAGGCAGTGGAAAATATTATCAGATTGCTTGTGAATGGCACCTGTGTATATCTTTAGGGAGTGGAAAAGTCTTTGTATGATCAGGCCTGCTGGGGTAGTATTAGTGTGAGGTGACGCGAGAGAACATTAGCCTCGATGTGCATCTTATAAACCACAATAATCATCATTAGAACAAGGATCGGTGAACTCTTGATTTGAGGTAGCAGCCGGAAGAACTGATCGGGCTTGACAGATCTACGTCTTTGGACACCGCACTGGATTTTCTTGTTGTTATTGTTGTTGTTGTTGTTGTTGTGGTGGTGGTGGTGGTTTTTGTGGTTGTTGTTGTTGTTGTTGTTGATGGTGATACTGTGTGTTTGTATGTACTTTTCATAGATGCTTCGGTTATTCCCATTCCCACATCCACTCACTCTCTCGTCAGAATCACACATAGTTTCAGCGACGATGATGAAAATGATGATGATGATGATGATGATGGTGATTTCTTAGTTGTACTGTGGAGAAGGATACTTGACCAAAAATTTGGATTTTCTTTTTTTTGTTGGATGTTACATAGACTGAGAGTCTCTATTATTTTGAAAATTATGATGATTATGATGAGGTAGTGGTGGTGGTAGTGATGATGATGGTGATGGTGATGTTTCTATGATTTCAAATTTTGTAGTGGAACTTTTTTTTTAACGTCCTTGTATCGAAGAAGGATGTGACAAGGATTAACTGTGCTATGCATCCTAATAACTGAGGTAAGATATAAACATAGCAAACACCACCCGCAAGTCAGCGCACTCCTTTCTATGTCTTTTGGCTTGCTTAGAGACTGAGACGTCTATAATTAGGTATTTTCAGCTCCATCACGTGACCTAGGAAATCTTGCTCACACGTTGGTTTGTTTACATGCTCTGCCTATGTATGACTACTCGTCATTTATCAATAATATCCTAGCAATCCCTAGATCACCTGGTGTAACTGACCCGTCTGAAAATACCTCATTAAGAATGTATGAGAAACCGCCTACACAATAAAAAGGGCCGCATCTGTGGCGTACCAAGCGAGGAAGCATACAAACATAGCCCAGACATTATCCCATTAAGAGCCATTTTGACAGTTTGAGCCACATTCCAACAGAAAACTGTGTCACATATCAGTCAATCTTCCCTGATCATGCAGGATTGGCCCAATAAAAAAAACAAAAAGAATTGCGTCGTATTGTATCGTAGTCTGACAAACTGTGTAACTCTAAATCTTCATGAAATTTTAATTTTTTGCGCCTAATGGGGGAGACAGCCATTCTTTCTCTGTGTACATCGTCACAATAGATTCTTATCAGCACGAGTGTAATCCACGTACAGTGATAAACTAACTCTTCTACACCACACACACTGGCGGATTCAGACATCAACACGATGGTCACTTGGCCAGGCAGAAGACCCTGCATTGGAGGACAGGAACGTTTTTCAAAGATGAAAAAATAGAGGGGAGGAGAAGAACGAGAAGGAGAAGGAGGAGGAAAAGGAGACAGACAGACACTCAGACAGACAGACAGACAGACAGACAGACAGACAGACAGACAGACAGAGCGAGAACTAGAGAGAGAGGGGAAGAAAACGAGAGAGAAACAGAGAAAGAAAGACAGATAGAGAAAAAGAGATAGAGATAGAGAGAAAGAGAATTTGCCCCAACGATGTCCTGTGATGTGAAAGGGGAGCCCTGGAATTCTCTTGAGCCCTAGGCCTCGCGAACCCTAAAATCCGCCCCTGATTCCAAAGGGAGTCTTTAGAACTGCCTCATCACTCCTGTCTTAAGAAAGATAGGACTACACGGATGATTATTGTTTTGTTTTGATTTTTTTGGTAAATTCACTGGGGAAAAAATCTGCACGATATGACAGTCATAAGTTATGGAATAACATGGAAACGTGACATGTTCACCATGTACAGCCGCCCTGATCAGAACTAATAGGAACTCAGCAGGTAAACAAACAATGCCATGTGATGAGTAGTTTAAAAGTGGCTACTTCCGGGATCGTTGGTGTGGCCTCGAGATACGGCCCATCCCAGCGACTTGGCAAGGAATTTGTTTAAGATCACATGTAGCTTTTATGTATGTGTGTGTGTGTGTGTGTGTGTGTGTGTGTGTGTGTGTGTGTNTGTGTGTGTGTGTGTGTGTGTGTGTGTGTGTGTGTGTGTGTGTGTGTGTGTGTGTGTGTGTGTGTGTGTGTGTGTGTGTGTGTGTGTTCGCGAGGGCCAATTTTCACGAGTTGAGTTTCTTTCTTGAAAGTAACTGTCTTGCCGCCAACAAAGGTTAAAAAATATTCAAAAGGCTTATTCTAGTGAAAAATGTGTTTAGGAGGCAGTACCTCCCCCCCTCCCCCCTCCCCCCAAAAAACAACCGCAAGTGCTTTTAGTGATAATCTCTTATTACGTGGATTGTATCGAGTACAGCATTTCGCGATAAGGAAGGATTGCCAATTACGGCTGGTCAGCAGTTCTCTAGAATTATTCTGTCCTCAAACTCACTGGAGAAAACCGCCATGCGGGGCTCGCAAAAATGAAATCCTCGTGAAAAAAAAAGAAGAAGACGAAAACGAAGAGGAGGAAGAGCAGGAGGAGAAGACGATGAAGACGACGAAGATGAAGAAGAAGAAGAAGAAATTATACTCGAGGAGAGACATGTTGCTCTAGTCTAAGAAATCGAACCGGGGATCTTTGTCACCAAGTGCGAAGGGCCACCTGTCGGTCACTGTAACGACTTGAAGTCTGACTCTATAATAGGTCAGAAGACAAACAAACATACAATACTCCAACCTATCTAATTTCGTTTTATTGGCGCAACAAAATGTTGTTAAGATTTTTATCAAAGCCTACTCAAAGTGAGCCAAGTCACTAGCTTTTCTTGCGTATGAATTTCAACGACGATATAACGCACATCATCGCAAACCACCCAATGGTAATATTATTTCAGAGAGCACAATTCTCTATGTTCCAGTCACGTAAGGCTGATGTCGCTATCAGCTGCAAAGATTTGCATGGGGCATGAACATTTACTGAGATGTCACAAACCGGTGTCCAGCACTTCTAAAGTAATGTTAATCAAATTATAACATCGACAACGTGTCGAAATATACAAAGATGTAACAAAATTCGCCTAGACACAAATTATCGACGCCAGCCAGTAGGGGAGTCTTCTGGTCTTTATGAATATAACAATTTCATAGGGTTGATTTGCCTTTCTCCGCCAGATATAGAGAGCAAAATTCAGCATAATACCACCAAGTTAGCTCTGAGAAGCGTGGGGTTGAAATTCATGAAATACTGAAACAGATTTGTTACCAATGTCCAAAATTACATATACATTTAGGATTAGGACGAAAAATATAAAGTGTATCCTTGGGACACCGGAAGCACCACCTAGCGGATTCAAGGAAGTTAATTTCAGGAAAATTACCCCTTAGATGGATTGAAGGGTATTATCATGGAGATAATTCTACCAAGTACTTTCTTCCTAAAAGAAAAGTTAAAAAAACACCAAGAATATTACCTACTCTGGCCGTTATCAGAGACTGACATTTTTAAGCTAAGATAAACTTTAATATTCACAAGGGAAATTTATGCTCTTTATAAAACGTCGTCACAAAAATTAAAAAAAAAATTGAAGTGGTCTTTGTCTACCATGTCTATTGTTTACCTTGTCATGCATAAGGACAGTTAAAAACTCTCAACACGAACTGACTTTTTTTCTTTTCGTCCCTTTGAGAAAAATCAGCTGTAAAGAAGTGCACGTGTCAGGGACACAGACTTTGCTGTGTAGGAGATGAACGGCCATATTGGTGTTCTAAAGTGAAAGGGAGGGGGGAGAGGGGGAACAACACTGCACAGATGCTGGAGAGAAGTTGACAAGTCAACGCCTTTTCATTTTTTCATTGAGCAGAAGATATGCATAAAGTTGTTTAATGAGCTGGGGCGAATCATTTGGATGTCTAGTCCGAGGAGCCCAAGTCTGGAGAAAGGTGCGGGGCTGCTACTTTTTTTTTTTCTGGTCGAGGGAGACAGACAGACAGACAGACAGACAGACAGACAGACAGACAGACAGACAGACAGACCGATCCACTAGTCTTCCTTTGTAGACCATGATGCATAGTGATGTGCACTGCCCTTTTCTAATTCAATACATTTTCCCGGTAAAAGTGTGCGCCGAAGCGCTAAAGAGTGCCTACGTGTGGTTTTGTTTTCCTGCTGTGGATGGTGATGATATTTTAAAAGCCTTATCTCTGAACACCGTCATTACTTCACTACCAGAGTTCACGGACATTATTATGATAAATTATTGCATGAATTTACAGACATATTTGGTTTGTCTACGTCTATTTCTGTTTTTTCTCCTGAGAGACAGCCCTTTCTTAGGGTCCATATAACATATTATTATTATGCTTGACACATACATGCAATAAACTCCACCCTTTATGTATGCACTTATGTCTCTTTGATATATGTGTGAATTCTAATGGTGAAGTAAAAACTTTATCTTGTAATAACCGATAGCTTGCACTTTGACCATGAGATCTTTTATTATCGAAAAAAATTGCGCTGCGTGTTGAACGCTATTTGGGATACAATAAGCACCAGTGCACTAATAAATTTTTAACACGATATGAGATCCCACCGTTAATGCGCAAGCTCTCCAATATTTTCTAAATTTCACCATCCACATCAAACGAAAGGCACTGTTTAGCACTTTGGTTCGCAATTTTGCGCGTCAGATTCATGAATAAAAAAAGGACAGAACGCACCGCAGTAATGCGATAGAGTGTACAATAAAAACATAGCGGATCTGTACTGCTCTGTGGTCGTATGTATAACCCATACATTAGTTCATCCTCGTAATACGGTGATAGAATTAATTCAACTGTCCAGTCACTACGCTTGAATGTGGCAATTGTACGCATTTTCTTGCTGAGCCCTGGGTGCGGCGTTCGAATTTGCAGGCTGGTGTCAGCTGATCGGCCGGGTGACAACACGTGCAACTGTCTTTGTCCGTAACAATGGTCTCGCAGCCAGTGGGAGGCTGGACCCGAGGCGCCTTGCACTAAGAGAATTAAAGTATAGTGTAGACCACAGTGAACATAACTAATGTTTTGGGAGTTAGGTCGCCCGTGGTTACCTCAGCGCGTTAACTAACATGTGGATATATTGCTCACGTCCACTGCTCCCGACATCTTGGTTTCTAGATCAGTTTTTTCCTCACGAGCTCGTATGCTTGACAAATTCAGCACTGTGGACTGGTTCACTAGAGATCGATGTCATGAGAGTCTGTAATAATGCCATGATTGTGTGAGTCCCTTCCCCACCCTCACTTTCATCTCCACTTCAACATCCCCCTCCCCCCCTCCTCGAGCCGATTATTTTGCTCCCACAGTCCAGATGAAGGCTAAAGAACCAACCATCTCATGTCACAGTGGCCACATTTCTACAGAAGCAAAACTGATTGAAGAAAAGCAGTTTAATTGTTTTAAAAGGCCTAGAATCTTCATTTTTTTTATATCCTTTAAGGAGACTGGGCTCATTATTAAAATTATTTATAACATTTCAAAGAATCCACTATTCTAACGATACCCCCCCCCC
>JAWQUT010000110.1:156743-164243 GCA_033807755.1 Ellobium chinense
GGGGGGGGGGAGGGAAAGTGTGGGAAGGTGAGGAGACAGTGCCAGGGGGCGGGGCTAGTTCACACTACAAATGGTCTGAGCCTTTAGAAGTGAACCATTTACAGAACCGACTGAGATGCTCACAATATGTTTGTATGATATATTATTTATTATTATGACATGTTATTGTCTTCATTTGGTCTCCATTTAACAAAGACAGAGAAATTTCTAGTAATGTTACCTTGTAAAGGCGTATCATTGACGGATGAATCCTATCTTCTTAACAACAAACAACCACCGCTACATGTCTCTGCCCCTCCCAATGTTTCCCCTCCTACACACCTCTGCTCCCGCCTACTAAACATCCCTATGCTATGCCAGTGGTTAGGGGGGAGGTGGAGGGGGTGGGGCTATGAGCTTCTGGGACTGAATAATATGGACTACCTTGAACTTATCTGGAAAAGGGAACAACGAGGTCAACGTCTAGAAAGAAGACTCATCTTCGGGGTAAACAACTTTCTCATTAACTTGACAGATGATAAACAAAAACTTTCAGTTACTAAAGAAATTTAAAAAATAAAAATACGGCTTTAATTAACTTTTTGAAATATAATACATCTCATTCATAATACAAACACAGAACAGCAATACTCATTGTACATGTAAATGGTTAAAATTATAAACTGAAATCAGCGCCTCAGTAACCCAAGCGATGACGTCAGGCACTCATTTACATCCTGTTCGGGTCGGGAAGGGAAATATTCGCATTCTAAGAATATCTTTTACTTCCTATAGCCAAGTACCCAGTTTACAGGCACGCGGGTTGAGAAAGATTAGAATGAAATGCTTGCAAAAGCAGTTCATTGCGGGAGTGGAATCCACAGCATCCAGAATTTGATGGATCCAAGTCACGCTCTTTATCCATATTGCCTGACATAACAAAGTCACTGTTCGTCTGTGGCTGAAAGAAGTTAATCTTATTCTTAAAAAAAACAACAACAACACCTAATTCAGGTCTCTTTTATTCTTTTGACCCCTTGCTCGCATTCCTAGCTATACCGTCTGTAACACAAGACCCAACTCAGTGAATGACATTTTAACCTTAATGGGGGGTACACTACCATTCTCTTGCACGAATACATTGTAGTGTATTCCTGTGGTATAAATTTTTTTTTCTAGTTCAGTATATTTTGTACGCAAAGTTGCGCACCAAAGTACTAAATAGTTCCTTTTTTTTTTGTTTACTAATGCGGTGTTGACTTTAGGAAAATTTTATCTCACAATTAGGTATTTTCAGCTCTATCACGTGACCTAGGAAATCTTGCTCACACGTTGGTTTGTTTACATGCTCTGCTTATGTATGATTACTCGTCATTTATCAAAATATCCTAGCAATCCCTAGATCACGTGGTGTAACTGACCCGTCTGAAAATACCTCATTCAGATGTTACCTCACGGACTAAATTCACCCTCGTATCTGAGACACATTAATGCTGATCGTGATAGAAGGTTTTTCAATTTTGTATCTCAAGATAAAGCTGAGAGTAACCAAGGGAAAGGACTCTCTATCAGATCTAGTGAGAATTAAATTTACACAAAATATAATAATAATAATAATATTTATTTAGAAAACTACCCCTCTACATCGGGGGTGACGCTGGGCGGGGTCCCCAACGTCACGTCCAGTAAGAAAATTTACATTACATTATAACAATACATTTTGCGAACATTAAAAGAATCTGATATTACAATGTATTAAAATATAACCTTTCTGTCGCTATGCACACGAATGTGTTTCAAACGTGTATTCACTTTTTCATCAGTGAATGATGAACGATGAATGAAAGCTGATTGTTATCTTAGTTGAACGACANAATACATTTTGCGAACATTAAAAGAGTCTGATATTATAATGTATTAAAATATAACCTTTCTGTCGCTATGCACACGAATGTGTTTCAAACGTGTATTCACTTTTTCATCAGTGAATGGTGAACGATGAATGAAAGCTGATTGTTTTCTTAGTTGAACGACAAAACAATGAGCATTCACGTGCATGAATGATGAAAGCTTACATTGAACAATGAACGAAGAACGAGAATATGAACTGCCTATTTACTTGAGATAATTGTTTTATTGTTGAACAGCGAACGATCAACAATGAACGAGGAACGATCCATCCTTAAAATTTCGCTCCTTAAAGCCAAGGCTGTTGTGTTTATGGAAAGGGCACCCAGTCATGCTGTATGCACATTATATTATATAGTCTATACATTTCACGCATGAGCTGCCGGCGTAGGGCGTATACAATAATACAGTCATGCCGTTCACAGTGGGCTAGAACTTCCTCGTCTCACAGCCAAACCAATTGAAACAGTTGAACTTAATCTGTGACAAGCTACCTGGCTGCCAAACAACAGTTTCAGAAGGTACAATAGACCTGCAGCTATAGAATACAGGATGTTGTAAGATTATCTGCTCCATTAGCCGGGAATGCAACGATTTAACGTTTACCAGGAACAATTAGTCGGTTAAACGAAATCTATTGTCCTATTTTGCCCTGTGAGATTAACTAAACAAGGAAGAGAGATCACATTTACAATTTCCATCCTGTGAGATTAAAAAGTGAATCACTGCAATAGGAATTAATATCCTAGATTGCGACAGTAGATTTTAATATAGACTTACGTTTATATAATTCCACAGAAATTTTCGTTGCCGTGGGTCTTAATTCCATCCGGGAATTGAGTGGGTCAGCAGATTGAAGTAAGCGATTTCCTCTGTGAACCGGCTGGGTTAAACAAACTACATGCGGTAGGAAATGTAGTTTTGATTCACGGGAAAAAAAAACAAAAAAACTGGGTGTATGTTGGTNGAAGGATGGGAAGGAGGAGTAGGGGGGTAAGTTCAGTACAGTATTATTAAATGCCTTATTTTGAAATGTGACATGACCATGAGTAGTTTGATAAAAAGGTTTCAATAAAATTGTAAAACTCAGGGGCCTATGAAATATCTGGGAATCTCATCTACTGACTACAGACTGCGTTTATCACGTTCACTTAGTGAAATGACAGGGAGTTGACAGTGAGTGGCGTTCACAAATCCTGCTGGACAGCGAACTCAATAGTTTGGTTGGAGAACATTGTAAACATTTTGTTACATTAATGGACTGTAACACTATTGAATATCTTATGAAGAGACCGAAATACATATCATAGTGACAAAGAGATAAAAAGATTTTAGACTGCACGGATCATGTTTGAAAAGTAGAGGAAAGGAAAGAAGATTGTTATGACCATTTGTTTCACTGAGGTATAATATGTAGTTTGAAAAAAAAAAAACGTAGAAAAGCCCAAACAAAATATTTTCACCAAAACGCTGCTTTTTTTTTTTCTCCCACGAAACAAATTTTATCAGTCTGTGGCTTTCTTCCAAGACTTGAGCTGCCTTTTTATGAACTTATTGCTGGGAACATCAATACTCATTTCCGGACATGCCTATAAAAGATGCCCCGAGATCCACGTCAAAAGCCGTTTGAGAGAAGACAAACTACTTGTGCCATTTTCATATCTTTTGTCTCTAAACCTTCTTATCTATGTCTGTTTGCAAATACCAGCTTTACCCCCTGCAGACGTATAAATTTCACACACGCTCCAGACCATACCTCACGATTCTAATTCGGCAAATTCGACTTACAGCGTTGGTTTTTTTTCCCCTCGGATAAGAGGATTTGGTAGGGATTGGAATTGGTCTGTCCATTGCTCAGCTGGATTAAACATAACATTTTGCCCCAGGAAAAGGCGTTCTTCCACCGCACCCTTCCTCTCTTCCTCCCTCAACTGAGCTATATCTACATGATGGAGTTTATTTTGTTAACTGTATGGGCGCCACCTCTCCCTTTTCCCTCTCATCACCACAAGTATACAACCAGGGGCAGATTTAGTGTCTCATGAGGTCCTAGACAGAAGATAGGTGCGGGACCCCCATTCAGCACAGCACATGATGCAGGAGAAGGTAGAGGGTTTCCTCTGCTGTGCAGAGAAAGGAGAGAAAAAGATAATGAGAGACAGAGAGTGAGGGTATAAATGAAAGAGAGAGAGAGAGAGAGAGAGAGAGAGAGAGAGAGAGAGAGAGAAGGAGGGGAATAATATCAATATATAATTTTAGAAAATAATTATTTCTATTTATGTCCCTCATAAACGGGGTCTCATATGAAGATATTGCCCAGGGCCACGCAATAGCATAGCACCAGTTTTAACGATAAGATTCGCAGTCGATTGGCTCCTTCCTACTCTCTCTCTCTCTCTCTCTCTCTCTCTCTCTCTCTCTCTTACATGTATCCGCCACTGCACACAACAGGTTACAGGAGCCAAATTGTAAAAGCTTCTTTGAGCCATTTAATAAAAATTTCCTCTCGAACCACAGGAACGTTCCGAAATGGCCAAGACTAGTCTGCAGGTCTGGTGCCACCACTGTGCTCAAATTATATACTGTTTACAGTGGGGGTCCTTTGGTTAAATTTTTCACAATTTTAAATTACATGAAAAGGGGTTAAAAATTTGGCCTTCTTTTGCAGATCACAGGTCCGCACAAATGAAATCCGCTAAAGCCATTGGGAAACACTGCCTCCAACAATTTTTTTTTTTTTTTTACAAATTCAAAACTGAATTTCGCCACTTTTGCGGTGTGGTTTCATATTATATGATTATTTCTATACTCTGCTACTATCGACTCGGATAGTCCAATTTTTTTGACTAATTAGGCTCCTGCAACCAATAGTGTCTCACCCCATCAAGGACCTTCCATATATCCGCCGCTGCACACAACAGTGTCTCATGCCACCAAGGACCCAGTCTTTGGTTACGCCTGCATTATCGCTCTTTTTATCACCTGTTTTCTCACTGAACTCTCCCGTCGAGTCGTCTCACTGGGTGCAGCTGAACAACTCGACTTAGTCTATTGTTCACAGATCTATTTCATTTTGAACAGTACTGACTGCTTCAGAAGACCGGTATCTTAAATTGCAAATGTCTTGCTCAGGGGGCGTACATATAAATGGGTGGGTTATAGAACTTGTGTCCTCTCGCCCTTCTTTTTCCCTTCCGATAAAAAATAAATAGAGTAAATAGAGTGCCTTCGAATACGTTTAACAACAAATCCATGGTACTAACTAAGTCCATTCATATCAAGGAGATTTTTCGGATTACCCAGGATAAAGGAAAATAAGGGCTGTCCATTTCAGTCTAGTTCATAACACAGCAACTAAGATCGTAGATAGAGTCAGACTGTAACATCCTTACAATCGACTTTCAACGAAAACAACGGACAAGATGAAACAGGCTGGCCATGAAGTCCCTCTCTACACACACAGAAGACCCTGTTAACTGCATTATTCAGAATGAAGAATATCAGAGAAAAACTTAAGAGGACATTGTGTTCTAACTGACCTTACGCCGTTATAAAATGCCGAAACACTGCCGAAGTTCGTACCTCACAGATTATTTATGGCATGTCCTATCTGTGCCCTCCGCCCTTCCCCTCCCCCTCTCTCTCAGCAACTGATATCCCCTCCTCCAATGTCACACTCAAAATACCTTTCTGCTATGACGCAGCACCAAATTTCACAACTGGTCGTGTATTTATGGTATTTTCATTTCTTTTGTTTGTGTGTGAGTGTGTGTGTGTATCTGTGTCTGTGTGTCTGTGTGATTTTTGTAGCACCTAGTTTGTTTTCTTCATTTAATTAAAGACTTCGTGGGAAATCGTTTTCTCTCCCTTTGTTACTATTTTTTATTTCAGTCCATTTCTTTGTAGAATTCCGGACCAAAAAAAAAAACTTGTCTCAGGCGAGGCTGTTCATTAAGTGTCTATTTCTTCTTTTTGGTTTATCACTGTTGTGTGCGTCTGTCCTACTTTTGTTAGAGAATATTTTGATCCTTCATTTACACCCACAGAGCAACAAATTGTAATTTTTAGAATCACTGATCCTTGTTAGTGACGTCACTGTGAGAACCCCCTATGTCTCTATGTGAACCACATTACGTTTCTTCTGCCTGTCTTGACCACTGTGCTTTTTCACGGTGTTGTTACGTGCTAATGGCTGTGTTTTGACAATGAAAGTCTCCTGCCGAAGGTGGCGTTTCGCGATTTTCTGGAAATAGCTTTTAGTGCCGTTGTAATGTTTTAAATGGTGTGGCCAGTATTGCCTTTGGGAGGGGCGGGTGGCGGGGGGGAGGGGGCGCATGGTGGCAGTGAGTTTATAGATGCCGTGAATCTGACGTCTACAGTACACTTGTGACAGGCACGTGCATATATATAACAAATGTGACGGTACTCACAACATGTTTTGCAGTATAATCTAGTTTGCCACCGGCGACAACTTCAACGGCTTAGTGATCAGAACACTGGACTTGAAAACCAAGGTGTTCGATTCTTACCGAGGACATTTTTTTTTCTTTTTAATGGGAATGAGAATCATTAACAAAAAAAAGACAAAATATGATATATCCATAATCTTTGCATTACTGTCCAAATCCTTCTCTTGGTCAGACTTCAGTAGATAAAAAGATCTTCTTATGGAAGCGTAATGAACAGAGGTGAACTGTAGAAAAGATAATATTCCCATGCCGGCCCGTGTTCAACATTAGCACGGTTCACCTACAAGCCAGTTGTCTCCAGTAGACATTTAAATAACTCCATAACAGCCGCCTACCTCCTCTTTAATGAGTGCGACCTATCGCATTTACAGTGGGAAGAAATGTGAGATGCGCGCAAATACCCCGAGGGTAAAATTAGACCATCCGTCACGTCCTGAGCTTTGCCGAGCAGGGCAGATAGACTCGGATAACGATATTCCAAACGACATTTTCTTTTCACCGGCGGGACAGAGGTGTCCTTTTTCTTTCCATACTCATCTCAAATATGTGTCACTTACACATGGTTTGTTTATTCACAGGAAATGTCCCATTTTTCTTTCCAAAATGACCCAGTTCTGACTGGAGAAATAGTTTAAATAGGTTAAGCTAAAGCCAGTTCTCTTGAAGTTTTGGGTCAATGCATTATTTCTTCATTGCTCTGCATATACATCTCATATTATGGTATGTGCCAGAGGGTATTCACAAACACTCGGAGTGCGCAGCGGAGGGGAGAAAATTTCATCAACTCAGACATAGCATGCGCGTTTAGAGATGCTATATAACATTTTAAAAAGGAAGACAGCGAATTACTGCTCACATTTAAGATCGATGACTTTGACAACAAAATATTTCCAATACTTTGGAATTATACGTAGTCTGGAATATAAAAAAAAAAAAAAAGCTGTCAAGTTTTCCTTTCTAGAAAAGAGACGAGGGAGGATTATATTTTTGCACATGGCACTCGTTGCATTCTTGCTGACCAGGAACGCCATAAAATTTCGTCAGCGATGTTTCTGGCCACAGCTTGTTTTAGAATAAAGGGGCTTGGGTAGGCGTGGTTCCACTTCCTCATAGCTGAACTATAAGTCAGGGCTGTCAAAAATAT
>JAWQUT010000110.1:166743-168995 GCA_033807755.1 Ellobium chinense
AATGTCAACATGTGGGAAAGAAGAAAATGGTGAAAGAGCAGGAGAAGATGGAAAACTAAAAGGAAGAAGAGATCAGGAAGAATTTTTTTTTAAAAAGAAAGAAAAAATGAAAAAGAAGAAGATAAAAAAAACAACTTGAAGATGATGATAAAAGAGGCAGAAAGAGTAAGAGGAAGAATGAATTCTATCATATTGTAGTTCAGTTCTGCTCATCAACAGGTTACAGAAGCCTAATCCAGTTTCCCTCTTTGAGCCAATAAATTGTTTTCTTTACTGTCACTTACAAGAAATTCCACAATCTTTAAGTCTTCTTTAATTTTTTTTGCAGGATTCAATGAGCTTTTTAAAAATGATATTTAAGATATAGGTCTTTCATTTCGTTTCCGAGCTACGAACCGACACATGGAAAGTTGTAACACAAGCTCACTAATTTCCTTAACAAATGCTCCGCACAGAATGACACACCGAAACCGAAGTGAATGATCCAAACTTCAGGTTTAGTTTACAAAATCAGGAGAGAATGCTAAATAGATCACATGTAGGTTCACAAATCTAGAGCCCATTCTCCACAATCTGTCCAAATGACAGTTTTTTTACTGTCTTTCCAACGTATATGACAACATGTTATTTTCATCCAATTAAAAATGTGTAACAAATAGCTGTGGTGTCAGTAATGTATGACGCAAAGAGAATGATACACAGCTAGGAACTTAGATACATTTTAAGATAAATTAATACACTGGAGCCTCGATATTGAGTACTCATTTAATAACAATAATAAGTAACATTTGTATTGCGTCCACTCGCCACTAAGTGACCCCCCGGTACTTTCAAAAATCAATTGTTTCATAACATTTCTAGTAGCCATTCCAGAAAAGTTTTCATGCATGAAAGATATTAACAGAAAACATATTATACAATATATATATATATAGACACATAGAATATACTTATATATATATGGCATTTCCTGTAGCAGTGCATCTCATTCTCTACACTATGACATTTCTACAGAGACAGGGCTGGAGAGGAATTACAACTCAAAATATTCATTGAGTAGATGTGGTTTAAACTTTCTAATGAAACTGTCAAGGTTGTACACCGACCATAATTCATCTGGTGAGACATTCCAGATAGATGGACCTGAAATATTGACTACTCACTCCCCAGAAGTCTTGAATCGTACAAGTGACAATGTTATGAATTCTGAGTTCAAGATCTGAATTTTTCTTAATGGGGTGTGAGGAATAAGAAGTTCAGTGATGTAAAATGGAAACATTTTGTTCAAGCTTCGACAGGAGAGCAATGCCAACTTGTATTTAATTCTAGGTTTAGCAAATAACCCTATAAACAAAGGTGTAATATAAAGTCTCGCTTTCACTTTTTGAGTTCCAGCCTTCCAGCGATACCTGAAAACACTGAAGCTTTGACATTGATTTTATCCACAGAAAGATTGGCCGAAAGAGAACCGCAATAATTTAACGGAGAAAGGATAAAAGCAGACACAAGCGTTTTTTTCTTGCGCTTTTGTCCAAGTAAGATCTTTACTGACCAGATCTTCTCAGTTAGAGATATAACGCTTTGCAGAGATAATTCAAATGCACTGTCAAATAGACGCAGAGATCTTTAGCCTTCTATGAAAAATCAGCTCTCACTCTGAATGAGGCTTTCATCAAGAGAACTTTCCTCAGAACCTGTCTTAAGTAACAGAACTTATTATTATTTTTACATTTGCGAGTATGTATTATTATTATTAAATTATTTCATGGTACACATGTAATTCTCGACACTGAGTAAATGTCAATAAAAAAAATACATGTATACTTTTTCCAACCATTAGTCTATACATTATTGATGTTCCACAACACATGCTGTACAAAGCACCATATTACGACGGATTGTAAATATTTGGGTTATCTCCCGTACAGTAAATCTTTCTTTTTATGTTTTTTATTAAATGTCTCATTTTAGGACGTCATTGACATGTAAGCAAAGTGATAAAATACAAATAACAACCTTGATTTTCTATTCTCAATATCGCCATACAATACTAACAACCATAATGACACCCTGGTGTTGCCAACACGGATGTTGTATGACAATATCGAAGATAGAAAAACAAGGTCATTATTTGCTGTCTATAGAGAGAGCATGACGGAGAAGTAAATAAAGTAGAACATAAAGAAAAGGAAGAAAGGAATTATAAAGATGAAAATCAGTTGGGAGGTGGAAGAGACGGGGAGGAGTATCAC
>JAWQUT010000110.1:183643-196302 GCA_033807755.1 Ellobium chinense
CAATAAACCATGTTGAACCTTGATGATAACGTTCAACCAAATTTGTAATCACTCTTGAATTTATAAAGGTTCCTTTTATCTGATTCAAAGTCACTGGCAGGAACAGATCACCGATTCTTACAATTTATACTTCATTTAAAATGGCTCGGTTTTCTACAAACATTCTTGACTGATATCATCTCTTTACATTTTGACCTGTGTTGTCGTACAAATATGAGAGTAAGCAAAATAACTGTTTATTATGTATCATTATCGGTTTATGTGCGCAAATTAAGAGGATGATGCGTAAATTTGAAGACAGTATCGCTCGCAGCTCCGACCGACCAAATACAGTACATGTATGTGTTAACGAGCTGCAACTGGCCTAAAGTATGTAAAACGCCCTCCACCCTCCCAAATCTAAACTGTTCTAATAAAGGACTCATCTTTTCTAAAACTGCTTTTGAGACAGCTGAGATGTTCTGTTTGAATATTGTTCTTTGCATCAACAAAATTATTGTCTAATTTCGATTAATAGATCAAGCGCTTTAAAGGCCATCCTAGTTACAAGAATACTGTGAAAGTGGATTTTTTTCGTGAGGATTGTATTTTTGCGAAATGTTGGGAATGGCTTTTCGCGAGAATATAATTTCTGTGAGCATCACATGTTTTTGTTTGTTTGTTTGTTTGTTTGTTTTTCATGTGTGTGTAATGGCAGATATCTGGAGTAATCCCAAGTGAAGTCACATGATTGTAAAACTGACAACACGGCTTGGCGCTGATAGAAAGACATAGCCTACTATCATCGATAATGTCCAAATAATGAGGGACAGTAACGAGAAATAGCTACACTTGCACCTCCCTTGTTCAAATTATTTTACAAGATGAAAGTCTTTTGAAAGCTGGGACTGAAATATTCTTTTTTTCGTGGAAAGCATTTTTCATGAGGCAAACTCAACTCGCCGAATTAGACCCTCGTGAAAATAACCTCATCTAGTCTATGGTAGTTGCAAATCATTCATTCTAAGTCAGATTGACACAGAGGAAAAAAAACCATCAGAATTTACTCTATCAACTTAATGGCCCTTTTATTTCCACCAACAACGCAACATATATATTTAAAAAAAACACCCAAAAAACAGCAGCAGCAACAACAACAAAAATATGATCATTCATTCCAAGTCAAAAGGAGACAGAGGAAGAAACATGTTTATTCAACATAATGACTCTTTATTTGCATTAACAACATCACATTAAAAAAAACCACCAAAAAACCACTGATAAAAACTGGAAGATGGGAACTATGAACTGCCCGTTCTACAGCGCAGGGTGACATCAAACATGACAAAAGAAACGCCTGTACTTTACACGGACCAAGAGTAAATCTCTCAAGTGATCAGTTCTAGTAAAACCTAATACATTAGAACATGGACAGAGAGTGGGTCTTGGTGCACGAAACAAATATATTGTCTTTCTGAGCTTTAAATGTTCACGTAAGTATGTTTAACTCATATTTTAAGACAAGGTTAAACTAGGCAAGAAAAGAAATCAGTGTTTTCTCCAGGTCATATCATATGAGTAATGGAAAACATTTACCCCTTTGTTATGAATTGAAAAGAGGATTTGTACAGTTACTCCCCGGTCAAAATATCCTTGAAACAGTGATCCCCCAGTCAAATTATTCTGTGAAATTATGACCCCTTTTCTCTTTTCCATGTTTGCAACAGTCAACAAGAGCAGGGAAATAAAAAGAACTTTAATGAACAAAAGGGAAAAAAATGAACACGTAAGAGGTAATCAGAATGTCACGAGTCATTTTATCATTAAATTTTAATGGTGAGTGTTGAGGGTCGGGTCAGAATGTCATGAAGGGCCAAAATATAACAATGGGTCCACTGACATATTAATACTGTACTGACATAGTAAAATTGACATACTAACTACGTTTTACCCCATAACTGGAGATCTATGAGTGAAAATCACTGGGTTAAATGTCTGGACGGAGCATATACAAGAAAGGTACTCACCCTCATCTTGTATTGAAGTTTCAGGTCCCGGTACCAACCCCAGGCCCACGGCCAGAAATAACACATTATGGTATGAGAATTTACAACTTAATATACACTGAACGCCATCAGAAAATATTAAGACAAAAAAAAACCCAAAACAATCATACAATGACAGTGGTGGTGGTGGTGATGGTGATGATGATAATGATGACAAATATTTTCTTATGAAGACAAAATTTGTACATGTATAGGGCTGAACAGGGAATATTGATAAAACAAACGGGCTGAACAGACATACTGACAGAGTGCCTTATGTTCATGGTCATCACAGAAATACTGGGCATTTCCTAAAGTTATTCAACAGATTTGTTAGCATATGCCCTCACCTGCAACTGACAGATTTCGCTGCAGGTAAACGTAGCCACAGTCATATTGTATCATCACAATGTCCAGCTCTCACAACGACCAACTATAGACAAATGATTTATCTATGCTGAACGCCCCTGACAAAAAAAAACTAAATCTTGCATCTGTTCTTCTCTTTGGAACATTCATCAACCCATTGTCCACATCCTATGATTTATGAGGTCATTAGCCTGTATGATGAACAGTTCATTACACAGGATATCAGACATAATATGGTTACACTGGGACCAACATAGTAATGTTACTTCTGAAAGGTCCTTTATGTCTTGTAGCCAAGGAGTGAAAGTGTGGATGCAGCCTGGCCATTTTTTTTACAATATTTGTAGCAAAATGTCATGTCAAAGAAACATAACTGTGTCTCACTACCAAGAACAAACATTACTCTTTATCATGCTTTCTTCCTCGGCTTAAAATTTGCACAAAGGTGACCGTTATTGCAAACCGGTGTAACTCAATACGTAGGGCATGTCGGAGGGTCCACACTTCGGTTTTATGAAGAAGACATGCCCAATCAGGCAAATCAAACAAGCTGTGTAGAGAATATGGGAATACACTTTAGCATGTTTGTTCTACATTCCGTTTTACAACTTGTTAAAGTGCCTCCTCGTCTGGCGTATATTTCATAATACCACATACAAACATCATAAAATACCACATACAAACATCATAAAATACCACATACAAACATCATAAAATACCACATACAAACATCATAATGCCACATACAAACTTCATAATACCACATACACACTTCATAATACCACATACCAACTTCATAATACCACATACAAACATCATAATACCACATACAAACATCATAATACCACATACAAACTTCATAATACCACATACAAACATCATAATACCACATACAAACTTTATAATACCACATACAAACTTCATACAATCACAGATAAACTTTTAATACTGCAGCAAAGCAGCAAACATCTTCATCAGTTTTCAAACATACCTAAAATTCTTTCCTTGAAATGGTCTGATATGAAAAAAAAATATGGCATGATTAATGCAATTTTGTAAGATGTAGACCAGGCAATGTCTTCAAATGAGGCCAAAGTTCCTCCAGGTACAGTATAGGATCTAACAGGTAAAACACGAAATTATTTCACAACATTTGGCACCTTCATGATGGAGGACATTTAACATCAACCCATATACACAGAAAACCACAAATAATTTCCTGGGTGCCAGCACCGGTTCACAAGTAGACTAGGCCTAACTCTTTCATGTAAACAATATGTCATACTATTAGTGTTACATACGATGGATCATAGAAAAGACAAAATACGTGTAATCTGAATATAATGTCATCGTCATTTGAAATCTACTGCAGTCAAATCTAGATAATGATCACACCTTTGTGCATCAATAAATGTCACCTTATTACTGGGAGCTTTTTACTATTGGGATCCACCTGAATGATGTCTGAATAAAACCCAGAATCAGGTCATGTGATATTTACTCAGACTGTGTTCAGAAGTATAAACATTGATGATGTTCCTCTCATTTTGAGCATATCCTGCTATAATGTGGACGGTGGACTCACATGCACAGACTCACCAATAATGATCGTTTTTTTTTCCACATTTTTTATTTCAATTTAGACAAGACAACGTCTTTGGCTATTGGGCATTTCCACATAGTATGTCTAATACGCGTTAGAGTTTGGCCTAAATTTAACTTTGGTTTGTCAGTAACATAGTGGTGCCTTCTTTTGCATGTTTGGCAGAGGAAGAGCTGAACAAGATGCCAGAAGGAAAAGGGGCGACACTGATACTCGTACATAACCGTAACCACTTTTTTTTTTCTTTAAACCAGCAGAAAGTTTTGTTCGGGCTTCAGAAGTCACCACGAGGAAGCCATACAAGAATCAGATCCATTTTCCAGTCTTTTGAAGAAAAAATGAACTGATATGATATTTAGATCCTCATGAGTACTGAAG
The DNA here is from genome assembly GCA_033807755.1 of Ellobium chinense. Lineage (NCBI taxonomy): Eukaryota > Metazoa > Mollusca > Gastropoda > Ellobiida > Ellobiidae > Ellobium > Ellobium chinense. Next base: position 188,018 of record JAWQUT010000110.1, read on the forward strand.
ATATTGATTGATTGATTGATTGAGTTTGTGGTTTACGGCGTGGCAGCACGATTACGGCTATATTACGCCTTCATGGTTACTGTGAACGTAAACATGGTCTCTGCACATTTTAGGAGTGTGACCCTGCAACAGTGACGCCCGTTGCAGTTTTGAAGCCGATAGGACGGTCACTGAAGATATTGAAGAGGTGCAAGGATCAACAATGACAGGAGTGCAAGAGAAAGATGACAATGTTATTGTTCACTGTGTTTAAGTAATTAAACATTAAATAGCTGTCTGCTGTTGTTTTGCTTGGATGGTTTGAGACAGCTCCCTGAAAATTACTACATGTATTAAAATATGAAAACTGAATTATGCCGTCTTTTATGTTTGTTGTTGTACAGTTTCTGTGTAGGCGGGAAGAAATGTTTTTGTCTTAAATCTGAACTTACATTAGCTGCAAGATCCAGTGGAATCAATGTCCAGAAGTCGCAATAGCTGGAATCGAGTAAAAGGCAAATAAAGTCAAAATTTAGAATCTTTGGTCATATCGAGTTCTGTCCATCTAAAGCCTCCTAAGCCATCCCGAAGTGACGAATGAGTCGTCACATGGAAGGGGCGTGGCCGTCGAAGTGACGACTCAGTCGTCGATGAATCTGCAGTGCAAATAGCTTCAAAACCGCAGTCTGAAAACCTTCTTTACGGAACAACTCCGATATTAAAAAGTAGAACTATGAATAAAGAAACGAAAAAACCGGATCTCCTTTGCACGCCAGAATCTGGGAACAGCCCTTACGAAGGAAGTGTTTCCAAGACTTCTAAGGCAGCTGTGGGAGTCGAATTGCCTCAGCGCTGACAACATCAAGGCCGGTTTCAAGCGCGGTGGGATTATACCATTTAACCCGGAAGCTGTGCCTGTATCTCAGTATGAAGCTGCTGAGGTGTAAGACAAGCTCGCCCCACCTACTGACACCCAGTCTTCCGCCTCTGACTCAAAGCTCCAGCCTTCCACCTCCAGCTCCGACCCCAGCCTTCCACCTCCGGCTCCGACCCCCAGCCTTCCACCTCCGGCTCCGACCCCCAGCCTTCCACCTCCAGCTCCGACCCCCAGCCTTCAACCTCAGGTTCAGACCCCCAGCCAGACCCTCGTCCATCTTTGCCTTCCATCACCAAGCATCAAGGTTTTCTCATGAAGAGAATCTCCCCAATGTTGGAGGCGAAGAGGCAGCAGTCGGGGAGGAAAATAACTGTACAGTGAATGCACGGCGAAAGCCTCACCTCGATAGAGTACATCACCAGGCTGAGGGAGGAAGAGTCAGCACGGCAACAAAAAAAAAAGGTGGCAAAGGGGACAGACCAAAGAAAGCAACCACCGCTGCCACTGGCACCACTAGGCCTACTAACAAATGGAAAACGACTACCAAGACAGACAGCCCAAACAAAGAACAATGACAGTGACAGTGACAGTGACTCAGTAGTTGACAACTCAACAGATGACGAATGGGTGCCGCCAAGAAAACGACAGAAGGACAGTGACAGCGACAGTGATGACGACACTGACTTCCGAGCCGTTGGTTTTCAAAAAAGGAATGCTTTTGAAGCTTTTCAATGAAATTATCTTCTTGTTTTTCCTGTATTTTGATTTTATTTTTGTTTCTACCATGTAGGCTCTACTGTACCAGATCTATGTAAATTTAAGTTTGTCACACGGGGGTGGAATTACCCCACATTTGTTCATGGTTTGAATTTTGATTAAAAGTTTTGTATGTCCTCAGAGTTTAAAGTTTTTGTTAAGTCAATGCTATGTATTGAATACTCAGTGTATCTGGTGCCTTGTGTTCAATGTTTTATGATTTTACTCAAATGGGTTCATGTTGAGAGTCATTTAACTGAAGTAGAGGGTGGAATTGCCCCAGTTCACCCACCACGGGGCAAATCCACCCCTTTTGTACAATAGAAGGGTCACAACCAATATAAGTCTTTGGTCCAGTGTTGTTCTTTCATAATTAAATGAGTCACATCCCCTGAATGGCCGGAAGCTTGCTTCAGCCTTTGTTTACATGGTGGTCTGGGAACTCCACTCTTGTGAAAATCGCATCCACAAACATCAGCCAAGCAAGTAGACCTCTTGTACTTTTTGATGGCACACATTTTGCATTGATGTTGATTAAAAGTCTGGGGTAAGTTTGTGAATTGATTAGTGCCTATTTGTGCTTGACTCAAAACATCAATTATTGGCATCCAATGCCATTTTCTCCTCTAAGGCTCATTTTCCACATGGACCCTTGGGGGCAATTTCCCCAACCATATTTTTTGTGTATTGTTATTGAGTAATTCATTCAAAGACGGCCTGTTGTTTGTTTACAACCAATTTATAACAGTTTACTTATTAGATTTTGATGGTATTGATACTTTTGTGCCTTGGGGCAATTCCACCCTCCCCCCTCCCCCATGGGGTGAGGAATTATGTCAGAAAGACGGAAGCATACAATAAGGAAGACATGAAAAGCTGTGCAGGATGGAGAAATGGGGTACAACAAGGCAACCTCTCTGATGAGGTGTCTAGCGAGAGACCCTGAGAGACCAAGTTCGGAAGAGATATAAGAAACTGGGTGCTGGCCGCACTACACATTTGACAGCTGAAGAAGAGGAGGAGATAGCAGAATGTCTAACAATCATGGCACGATGGGAGTTCGGCTTCACACAGAGTGAGGTTATTCAGCTCGTTGGAGAATACGCTGCATCTCTGGACTCGAATCCGTTCAAAGCAGGATTGCCAACTCATGACTGGCTCTCTGGCTTTATGAAAAGGCACCCCACTTTAACACGCCGTTTACCAGAACAGCTGAAAGCAGCCAGAGCAAAATCATACGCAACTGCAAAAATTGTGGAAGAGTGGTTTCAACTTGTAAAGGAAACTCTGGGGGCAAATGGACATAAACAGCCCCCACAGAATCTACAACGTGGACGAGACTGGCATGCCGTTAGAACCAAAGGGAATCAGAGTGGTATGTGAGAAGAACATTTCTCATCTTTTTAAGGTCATTGGTGGCTCCGGCAGGGAATCCATAACAGTAAACGGGTGTACACGTGCCGATGGACTTATACTTCCACCCTATGTAATTTATGCAGCAAAAAACTTACGATCAGCCTGGATGGAAGGTGGTCCAGATAAATGCAGATACACGGTGAGCGATAAGGACTGGATGGACAGCATCTGTTTTCTCGACTGGTTTGAGAAATTGTTTATCCCTTCGTTGCTTGAAGAAAGACCAGTCGTCCTCATATTTGATGGACACAAGTCACACATTATTCTTCTCAAGCTGCCTCCCAACAGCACTCACACACTACAGCCCCTGGATGGGGGAGTCTATGGTCCACTAAAGACTGCATGGGAGAAGATTCTCATTTCTTTTGCCAGGCAAAATCTTGGTGCTGCCCTGACAGTATTGCCATCACTGCTTAATAAACTTTGGACATCTGGGTGTGTAAGTGCTGAAAACATCAAGGCTGGGTTTTCTCGGTGTGGCATCTTCCCCTTCAAGCCTGATGCAGTCTCAAGGTCTCAATACGAATCGACCGAGATCATTGACAGATTTGGCATCAACATCAAGTGCGTCAACACCCCCAGGCACACCATCATTAAGACCAGCAACACCATCCCAACCATCTGAACCATCCCCAACATCCAGCACCTCAAGACCAGTTACCCCAACTGCCTCTGAACCAGCCCCAAAACCGAACATCAAGGACTTCTTTATGAAGAAGATCTCTCCCATGCTCCAGGCCAAAAGAGATCAGTCAAAGAGAAAGACTGTGACCAGGCAGTATGGGGAAAGTTTGACTTTCCTGGAGTACATAGAAAGAATGACACGAGAGGAGGAGAAGCAAAATAAACAGAAGGGGAAGGGAATAGGGAAAAGAAGTGCTAATAAAACCACCAGTTGTTGTGGATTCCGACAGCGAATTCGATGACTATGACTGGATTCCACCGAAACGGAGGAAAGACAACCATGACGATGACAGTAACTCTGACACTGACAGCGACAACAGCTCACAACTGGCTAGGAACTTGTTTGAAAACTTTGTGTAAAATTGGTTTCAGGGGGGAGTTGGGTTTTTTTTTTTCAGAATTGTGGGAGTAGGTGGAATTGCCCCGAGTCAGGGGTCTGATTGCTTTTACATTAAAATGCATAATATTCTTAACATGCTTTCACTTTTTGCAAATGTGCTTATTGGTTAATATTGTCATGTTCCAAGTATATTGTGTTGTTAAAGTTTTTCAGTTATCTTGATTTGTTTGGGTGTGAGAGCAATTTATGTGAAGTTTGGGGTGGAATTGCCCCGGATCACCCCTATTTAGTCGCAACAGGTACCAGCAGATACACTCTTAGTCTTACCTCCATTTTGTGAACAATGAAGGCCGAGTTGAAAGGGGAAGTGATGGTTATGACCCCATATTCAAAATTAGACCTCTGTTGGACACTGCAGTCCCAACATACACTCAACATTATGGACCTGGTCGTTATTTATCTATCGACGAATCAATGGTGACATTCAAGGGCAGGGTGCATTTCAAACAGTACCTACCGGCAAAACCGACTAAATGGGGGCTAAAAATGTTTGTCCTTGCAGACTCCACTTCTCACTATTGCCTTAGGCCTATTTTGTACACAGGGAAAGCAGATTTTGAAATTCAGGAAGGGAATTCGCTGAGGATTCAGACTGTTTTGGATCTTCTGGACGGGTTTGAGAACAACGACCACATCCTATACACTGATAATTTTCATACCAGCCCAACCCTTTTCACTCAATTGAAGGAGAAACAAATTGCTGCTTGTGGCACTATGCTATGCTAGAAACAACCAAACACTATCCCAAAATTTTGATAAAGAAAACTTTGAAACTGAAAAGAGGTGAGCCTCCAATGTTTGCAAAAAATGACAATCTGCTCCTGGCAACGTTTCGAGGCAACAAACGCGTCAATATTCTCTCAAGTTATGGGGACAATAATGTTGTTGAAAAACGTGTGGGGGACAGAAAAGAGGCCCAGGGATACAGACGTGTGGCAAAGTGGTACATGGCCCTGTTCTATTTCTTGATAGAAACAGCTGCAATAAATTCCTTCATTTGTTTCAAGACCCAAAATCCAGGCACTCAAAACATTACAAGCAAAAAGTATCGACAGCAACTGATCTCAGGACTGATTGCGGAGTTATTGGCTCGGAAGAATGACCCTGGTGCCACTGCGCCAGCAGCTGCTGCTCCTCCTCCAATTCCTCGCCTGACTGGCAGGCATTTCCCTGGCTACTATGACAATCCTAAGTACAAGCCAGATTGTGTTGTATGCAAAACCAATGGCAAAAGAAAGCAAACCACGTTTTTCTGTGAGGATTGTGGCAAAGCACTGTGTGTGACACCATGTTTCAAAATTTACCATACTAAGGAAAACTGCAAGACAGCAAAATAACAAAAAAGCACACAACTGCAACAACAACAACCACAGCAACAGTAAGGATATATGTGGAAGTGGACTTGACAGAAAAATAAAGGTAATAAACACGTTAAAGTGATAACAGTTCGCGTATTTTTTATTGACGTTTTTGCCATTTGGCCTACTTTTTTACATGCATTCTTTTTCATTTCTTGTGGTCATAATTCGTGAAACAACATGTTCATAATGGTTTTTATTTGTGTTTAGGCATTTTTTGACCATTTTCTGCTTGCAAAAAACAAACTGTCAGAATTTGTGAACAAATTTGGGGTAATAAATGACTTTGACCTGGAATTTTCTATAAATAGCACATATGGAATTAGGTCACGCCAAGGTCATGACCTTGATTTGCATAATTTATGCACATTCAAGTGCACAATTATGTTATCACTAATTGCTGAAAATTTGAAGGTCCTAGGGTTACTGGTTCCTCTGCTATGACCAATTTTGTAAAACAACCCACTTTTTGGTACAAAGTCCAAAATAATGCGGCATCCAAGGGTAAATAATGATAAAAAAAAAACTGCGGCACGTCAGTGCAACATAAAGACGTGCCACCAGTCCTGCCCGTCTCGAATGCTAAAAATAATACAAAGACTCACGCTGTCGTGGGACTTGCTCGTGAAGGTGATGCAAAATTTATCGACAATACCATCGGGATTTTGAAGCGGAAGTTCGGCAATACACCAACAATTTTCAGTCACAAACCTGCCCCAGAATGTGGTTAACCCACGTCCAAGAAGAGAAGGTATTGTGATGGAGAGACAGAGAAGAGGTAAGTTCATGCGTGTAGGCCATACATGGACACATCTAGAGAGTCTAGACGTTATTTCTAGTGCCACTGAATGTGAAAGCAGTGTGAATTAAGTTTGCCATTAGACCTACACCAGCCTAGCCTCCCTCCTGGTAAGTTTGAGAAGCATGACCCCTAGTATATATGCATTAATTTTAAAAATACAATTAGATATTTCGAGGTCAGCGGTTGATCACGTGATCGAGGCACCACGCTCTGTAAACAAACGAGGCAAGAAGTACCGGCGTGACTGTGTCCACTAAACAAGATGAGATTATGTGCTGCTTTTGACTGCAATAATGGCTCAAGAAGTGAAGAGAACAGGCGATATGTCAAAAACAACAACACTACATTTCATCCTTTCCCAATGAAGGATAAAAAGAGACTTACGGCATAGACAGGGCGAGTTGGGAGAACGAACTTCATGCCCACCGAGTACAGAAAAGTGTGGTCCGAGCACTTCACAGAAGAAGACTTTAGATATTAACCTTTCACAAGTAAGTATAGTTAGATCACAATAATTTTAGTTTAAGTAGGGAGTAGCCAAATATCGATCTCTATATTTCTCGATTGATTATTAGCCAAGATCTAGATTTATTCAAAGGCTTCAGGTATCGATCAACCCACGTCCAGAGTTTGATTAATGCCACCAGATGGAAGGCATTCCAAATGGCATTCACACCATATATTCTTGTCTCAATGGGCATTAAAAGGGGGGGGGGTATGGGTCTATTATTAGATATTGAGGGAATTTCAGCGAGCATTTTACCCATTTCAAGAGCTGTCTCTGGACGAAATGGTTGTTGGTTGGAAAGGTCGCTTCAAATACATACAAGACCTACAACCCTAACAAACCCTCCAAGTATCACGTCAAAGTATTTGGGTTGTGCGACAGTGCTACTGGTTACGTGGTCAACCTTCTTGTTTATTTCGGCAAAGAGACGTCATATGACGCATCTCTCGATGACAGCAGTGAAAGTGCCATCAAGGTGTTTCAGACACTACTGCAGCCCCTTTCAAAAGGTCACCACATCTTTGCTGATCGGTTTTACACCACCTACAATCTTGTCCAGTATTTGCTAAGTCAGCAGCAATATTACTCCGGTAGGCTACTGTGCAAGCAAATCAGCGCAACTTTCCTGCTCAGTTTTGTGGCCTCAAGTTGGAACAGCAGGAGTCAAGATTTTTTGAGACAGAAGACAGCAGCATGACCTCTATTGCATGGAGAGACAAGAAGGCCAAAAAGAACTGCCTTGCTGTGTCTTCAAAATCAGACACATCAGTCATTGAACAACGGAACCGTCGCAACGAGCCACTGAGAAAGCCATCGCTGATCCAGCATTACAATCATTCCATGAACGGATGTGATCGCATGGATCAGTCCATCACATACTATGGGACTTTCCAGGGGAAGACAAAGAAGTGGTGGAAGAAGCTCTTTCACTGGGTGCTGGATATTACCCAGATCAACGCTTACATCCTGTATAAACTTACCCGTGGTGAGGATGAGAAACGTGTCTCGATCCAAAACTTCAAAGACATGCTGGTGGGGCAGCTGAGGACAAAAGCCGCCACTGAGATGGGTCAGGCAGAAGATCCTCCAGCAAGGAAAAAGGGCAGGCCAGCAGTCAACTGTCTGCAGAGGTTTCAAGGAAACATACATCTAGTGAAATATGTGAAGAATGACAACAGGTGTGTGGTCTGCAGCAAACCACCAGCCCGAAAAAGGACCAATTATGTCTGCGTCGGATGTCCAGAGCAGCCTCACCTGCATCCAAAGGACAATTTTCTCATCTTTCACACCCCTGGTGCCATGGAGCAAGCATAAGCAAAAAGCAGGAACCTCATAGTATAGTCAGTATAGTCTGTGTACATAGTAATGTTTTATGTTGTGACCTTCGTCTGAAATGTGGCGATTTTGACGGACACAGTGGAAATATTCAAATGACCATAACTCCCAAACTGTGTTGAATTTCTTGATGATATTTTGTGTCCTGATTGGATATTGGATATTCTTTG
>JAWQUT010000110.1:196625-214910 GCA_033807755.1 Ellobium chinense
ATTGTGTTGTGGTAACAAGACCAGTTATAATATTTCCAACTACAATATATCTGAGTAAGAAACAAGTGTAATGACAAGGACACCTGGTATAAATAAAAAATTGGTTTCGCCAATTTCATTTATGTTTGAGAAATCGAGTACTTGCAATGCCGTGTATCCGATTCTACACGGTGTCCTCTTCCGGTCAAGCTACGTGCACAGTTTGGTCAGAATGTCTTTACTCCTAATTTTAACCATGAATGACATCTTAGGGCTAAACAGAGGTTAGATATCTTTTAGAATGAATTACGTACAGCTTTACCCATGAGCATTCCTTACGCCGGTTTGATGGGTTTTCTCTTACAGGGTAGACTCGCTAGATGGTTGTGTGTAGCCCGACGGCAGGCGATTGGTAGTGTGTAGCTTGTCGGCCCGTACAAAATTTATGGACCTCTTTTCAGTTATGAGTCATTGCCAAATAAGGGAAATGGCAGTGAATCGGTGCACAAAAACAGTTCAAACTTGGTCACAAAAGAATTAATCCAGCACAAACTGCACTGGGAACGCTTTGGAAATGGTTATTGAAGATACCAATAAAACGCCAAGCCTGCCACTGTACTCGTCTTGGAGAAAATGAAAGAAGAAGTTAAAATTTTACTGAAAAATACAGGGGTAAAATCTAACATGAAACAAGTGTCCCAGTTTGCATCATAATAAAAATGTATGTATGATGCAGGTTGTTTCAACATAATGTCGCGCTGGTAGGAAAATGAATTAGTTTTGATATGCTGAAGAGCTTTTCAATGGAACTATGTCGTATCGATCGCTACTGAGTGACAAACATGCGTCAACTTCACACAGCCTCCACTGTCAAACTTCCCACTCGTGAAAAAAAAGCTAATGCAATATGCATCTGTATTGAACAACTATTTGACATGTGTGTAGCTGGCTGTTGGTGTTTACTCTTTTACTGCGCGTCATTAGTTTCAGCAATTTCAATCATGAGAAACAGATTTTGCTGTTATTTCCGAGCTGACCCGGCAGAGCTGTCAAAAATTATCGTATGGGAGTGGAAATCGACGCCTATTCCACCACATTACTATCACGACTTAACATAACTTGAATTTTTTACGGCGTAGTTTTATTAATATTTACCACGATAACGAATGCGAAAACAAAATACGGAACGAGTGATGAAATCTTGATAGGTCCATCAACTTTCACCTTTCTCCAAACGAGACCACGCGCGAAAACGCCACTCTGGCTGTCCAGTCCAGTGGTCATAACGAGAGTGGACGCGGACTGTGGTTCATGGAGTTTATGTGGTTTCCAGTGCTTTTTCTCACATGAGGTAAGTTGAAAACCTTTTCCTTTTACATATTATTATATGTGTTATGTGCAGGAAGTGCAACAAAAAGTTAAAAAAATAATCTTACATTGCATTTTATCAGAACACCTTATTATTCTGAAATAAATTCAGGTGATAGCTTTTCGCTCCTTATTATGAGCTTTGTTTTAGGGTGTAAAATACTGATTTTACTTTCACCTCGTGAAACAGGCCAGACAACGCTTCGCGCTGTCAAGAGGCTGTGAGGCTGAGCACTTTCATGTTATTTTCACACATCACCACTGCATTCATTCTGGAGTGCATTTTATTTTAAAGATAATATTGTGAATCGATGATATACAAACTTATTTTAACAAACTCTAGACAAGATTACGGGGTTTGTTTTAAACATGCCACCTTCATCGCATTGGGCATGGGAGACACCATCTTGCCCACTGTCCGAGCAAAGAACAATGTTGATAGTTGATCACACGTCGAGTACAGAGTCTCAGTCCGAGTTTAGTGACAGAGTAACGCTGAAAGTGATAGCACATGCTATGTTTTTTAAAAACCTGTCTTTACTGGACATAGATTTATGTATTTTCTTTTATTGTGCTCTCAACTGCGAACTTCATCATCGGTTGACCACCAGTTGTGTTGTCAATGCTTGGAATAGTATGGGAAGTAGAAGGGCAGTTCTGGCTGTAATACAGAATTGGTAATACTGTAGTTGTTACTTGAACTTTCTTTTTTGTTTTAGTTTTCTGTCAGTTTTAGAAAGTGGCCATTGTTGACTATAATTAATGAAGAAAGTTTTTGCCATTTACTTGTCAACTTCACACACACTTTAATATTAGACAACTGCTGCATGAGGTCACTCTGAAAACAAGTGTGTTGAGTTGGTTTTAACAAACTTTATAGTTTCTGTCCATGTTTGGTGATGAATAATGCTAAGGGTAATAGCTTTATGCCAAACTTTTTTTTCAGTTTGTCCTCACTGGACACAAAATTTATATATTTTTTTTTCACTGTGCTCTCAACTGATCAACTTTACATCCTTTATCTACATTTGACAGCAAGTTGTGTTGTCAGTGCCTGCAATAGTATGAAAAGTAAAAGGCAGTTATGGCTGTAATTTATGTAATGCTAATACCAAACTTGAGATATTACAGTTCTATAAATTTGCTTTTCTATTTTAATCACTTTTAAAAAGTGGCCTTTGTATTGTTACTATGTTAGCCATAATTAATAAGGTAGGCAGATATGACTCTGATTTGAAAGAAAGTGTGACTGATAAGTTGAGCAGTAGGCTGTTAAAAAGCTTGGGTTTTTTTTTTTGTTTGTTTTGTTTGGAGTTGGATTACAAACAGAGTGCTAGTCTAGGATACTGGCATTTGAAACCACACGTAGTGAAAATTGAGTATGAATATTTTGATCACCAGCCAACATGCCGTACATAATTGTTTTATGGACAGTCCTGGCTTTCCTTGATAAAATAACCTCTTTTGTGAAGCTCTTAAGTGCATCATGGCTGCCAATGCTTCATATATTGATATTTCCATAGCTTCTGATATGTCACTACCTTTTCAAAACCATTTTATGACTTAACTGTCTTAAACATTCTTCGTATGATCATGTGATTTTATTATAATCTAAATATTAATCTGTACTGTTTACAGCACAATCCACAAATGGATGAACCACCTGCAAGTGCAACAGGACTTCAGTCAGATGAATTGTGTCCTTTGGAGCAAAGGACCAGATGTACAGGTGTGTAGCCTAATTTACAAATGTGTTAATCATTCTTAGATTCTTATAAGAATGTAATGGCTAGAGACAAATGCCTCATATCAATATTACATGGTTATAAGTCTTGAAAACAAGACATGAAATTTCAGACTTAAACAAATCTGTAAAATTTTATGTTTTCCAGTGTGGGGCTCGCCTTGAAAATGCATATGCAGATCTTGCTCAAACTAATGAGAAAGCGGTCCATAAGATGTTTGTGTTTGTAAATAATTTATCAGTGTACATTCTTTTTTTTTTTTTTCAAAAAGGGGCCTGCAGGAATTTATTTCTACTGATTCCCCCGCCCCCTTTTTTAAAAAAAAATATTATTAAGATTGAGGTTTAAAAATCTAAGGAGACAGAGTTTTGAAATTTATCTTTTGTCTTGAAAATGTGTGAACTTTTTATTGAGTTTTCCTAATTATCAACCTTTTGTTTTCACTTTACAGTACCACCGCAACTGGTCAGACCATCTGCAGGATCATGTCCTCAGCAGCCAGAAGTGGGGAATGAGGCTCACAATAGTCCAACAAGGATTGGCTGTACAGGTATGTGGCCTAATTTAGAACAAGTATGTTTGTTTATCAGTTCTTATAATTTGTATGCATTCTTAGAATCAAAATAATTCAGTAATATAATTTGCTGCAAACTCTTACTTCTGTCTCCCCAATTCATTGACCGGTTTCATGCATGTGATTATTTGAAACCTTTGATAGATACTGCAATGGTCTAGGCACAGTGGATTGTAACCTTGGTTGCCGAGTAATGGGAAAAGACCAATGTTCTTTTCAAAGCTGTTTTCTGTTCAGAAGCTATACTGCGTCCCAAGACAGAGCAACGTATCTGTGCATTTCATGATTTTGAGGAAAATGCAAAAAACTTCAGATGCTGAGCCTGTCTAAAGTTATGAATGCTTCTAATCATCATTTTGCATAGTGTTAGTTCTAAGTATTACCTACTTTTTTAATGCAAGGTTCAACAGATCATACCGTTAACTTTTTGGTGGGAAAACACATCAAAGCAGATAAGGTGTTCAGTACGTCGCTCTGCCTTGGGAAATATAGATGCGTCACTCTGCCATCGACTGTCTGGTTGAAAACACTCACTAACGTGGATTTGACGCTTTGAAAACTATTATTTCGGGTGCAGATATGCCTCTCTGCCTTTGACACAAAAAGGATATGGGCAAGACAAGTCCAACAAGACAATGAAATAAGAAAACTCGATTTTGTCAGATACGTCGCTCTGCCTTGGGACGGCAGTATAGCAGGCTACATGTTTTCGAGAGGAACTGAAGTCTGGGTCGATGACTTGGACTTCATGTTTACAAAGATTGTTTTCTTGAGAACATCGCCTAGAATACAGTATTAGGTTATGAGCTACTCTTGTTTCTTTAAATAGGTGCTTTAAAAACTTATTTTCTTTGACATCTTTTCTACAGCTTTCACTCTACGTCTACGGCCCAAAAAGCCCAAAGCAGTACCAGAAAAAAAAACGGCAAAATCAAAGGCTCAGTGGCAGCGTGAATACCGTGAGCGGCTAAAAGCTAATCCCAAAAAGTGGGAAGAATATAACTTAAAGCAGAAAGTGTTCTGCAAAGGTTGGAGAACTAAACAGACTCCGGAACAAAAGGAGAAAGAGAGGGAGGCAAACAGACTCCGGAACAAAAGATACAGGTATAAGATCAGATAAGTCAGAAATGCATTATTGATTCATAAAAAAAAGGGAGAAAGTTTTTGTTTTTTTCTCAAACCAAGAGTGATCAGCAGATCATGATGCCAGCAGTGAACTGTAAGTACTAGAAAACTACTTAAGTTTCCTTTCAAGGCGAGTGTGGTTGCTGGTGAGGATTATTCATTGTTGGTGCAGTAGATCAAAGAAGTGTATCTAGAAGGCACTGTAAATTATTGGAACTGAATTACATCCTACTCCTAGTCTTGTGGCTGACTGTGGTTGAACAATGTTGTTTTGTTTTGTTTCCAGGGATGCAAAGAAAGCAGAACGACTTATAGTCATGGTAAGTGACAAAACACCAGCAAGGCTGACAAGGGGCACAACCGAAAAGAAGAAAATAAGTACTCTCAAGAAACGAGAATATTGGAGGGAAAAATAGCGATTGAGGAGGGCACATATGACGCCAGAGGAGAAGCAAGCCGTAAATCAGAGAGAGAGAGAACGAAGAAAGAACAAGAAGGCTAAAGAAGTGCAGACAGACCCCTTACCGCCACTAGAATGTACTACCATGATGTCTCCATGTCCTTCAAAACAAGTAAAATATAATGCACTGTCGAGGGTAAAAAAAGCCATGCCAAAAAGTAGAAAATCAACTATTTATGTTTTGTCGTCTTTAATAAAAAAGGCAACTCCTGGGAAGAAGAAAATTTTGAAAGAGATTTTGATGGAAGAGGTGAAGTCTGTTTCTTTTGCACACCCTAGTAAAAGGTCAAGGCAAAGGAGTGATAGCAATGTAAAGAAAATTGTTGTTCATTTTTATGAAACTAATAGTGTTGACCTCCCTGGACTCCGGCAATACAGCAAGCGCTTAAAGAAACAAAAGAAACTTTTAACTATGCCAATTTTAAAACTCTATGAGTTATTTTCTCAAGAACACCCCTCTGTCAAAATTTCAAAACGCAATTTTTTCAGATGTCGGCCAAAGCATGTTCTTTCCATGAAGTGCCAAAAGTTCATTCAGTGTTTGTGTGAAACATTTGAAAATTGTAGGTTGATGCTGGTGGCCTTGAAATCTGTTGGGGCCAAATTTGATGATTTAAATGATGCCCTTCAGGCAAGTCTCTGTCCTTCGGATGGGAATTGGTGGTTGTGTGACTGTGTAAATAGGAAATGTAAGAAATGTGGGATTGGGATGGTGAAAGAAACCCTTTCACAAGTCTGTGAAAATAAAACTAATACTGTGACTTACAAAACTTGGGCTCAAGTTTTCTCTGAAAAATATAAAGTCAAAAGAACTGAATTAATAGAGAAAACATGTACAGTCTCTGACCTTATCGGTTCATTTGGAAATAGTCTGAAGGACCTTGCAAAACATGTTTTTACTCATAAATGGCAGAGAAGCCAATTCAATTATTTAAAGGCAAACCTACCAGCTGACATGGCAGTGATTGTACTGTATTAGACTTTGCTGAAAATTATACCTGTAAGTACCAGCGGGAAGTTTCTGCTGTTCACTGGTCTTACAGTCAGGTGACAGTACACCCTGTTGTTGTGTACAGACATTGCCCTGTTTGTTCTGAGCGACTGACATCATATCATGTTTTTATCAGTGATGACTTGAAGCACGATTCAAATTTTGTATTTTATTTACTGAATGTAGTAATGAAAGCCATCAATGCCAGTCGTTATGTTATATTTTCAGATAACTGTGGTGTTCAGTTACCCTTTCACCATATGAGTCAGCTTGCCAGTGATTTTGCTTTCGAGCGATGCTATTTTGGTGAACGTCATGGCAAGAGTGAGTGTGACTCGTGGTGGAATGGTCAAATCTTTTCTATCACATACAGTGGCCTCAGGGCAAGCAGTGTTTCAGAATGCAAGAGAAATTTTTGTTTTTTTAAATTGTAGTCTCTCACTGACCAATACTGAATGTTCTCATCATGAACGATCCTTTTATTTGGTCAGTGAGTCAGATGCTGATCGTAGCAAGGAGTCTTCTTCATTCAAGGCATTGCCTGGCACAAAGAAAATCCATTCGGTGAAGATAATGAATGAAGAGGTCCTTGCTACAAGAGAACTGTCATGTTTCTGTGCTTCTTGCCTTTCTTCAAACTCTGTTGAGTGTGAGAACAGTTCTTTGATTAAGGGCTTTGATTACGTAAAATGGCCAAATGCCAAAAGGGCTGATGCAGCGTGTGTAAAGGAACGAGGAAATGTTGTAACATGTCCCTCTGTCACTGACATTGGTGTCTGTGACTTGTCTGATAATGTTGTATGCACCAGTGCTCCTGCCAACAATGTAAGTGACCTGCTTAAAGATTGTCAATAATCATGAGCAAACTGATACTGTTTCTGTCATTGATATCAGTGACCTGCCTGATAATGTCAATAATCATGAGCAAACAGATCATGTTAATGCTGCTTCTGTCATTGATGTCAGTGACCTGCCTGATAATGTCAATAATCATGAGCAAACAGATCATGTTAATACTGCTTCTGTCATTGATGCCAGTGACCTGCCTGATAATGTCAGTAATCATGAGCAAACAGATGATGTTACTGATCTTGAAAGAACAAATGATATATCATGTACTGCTGTAAGTGATATCGAAGTTAGTGACTTATCTCTTGAGATTAATAATCATGATCTTAACAATGGATTTTGTGCATCACCTGATGCTGTTAAAGAATCTCAAAAAGGACATGTAAGAAGATGTCTGTTTCGTAAACAATTCTTGCAGCTTGGAGGAAGAGAGGCTTTTTTTCAGGAAATGTACTTAAAGCTGTCAAAGTGTGGTTCATTTTCAGATCTCAAAAATATGTGCGGTGTGTTACTGCCTCAAGTTCAGTCATTTTCCATTAACATGGAAGAGCAGTCTTTCACCGATATGAGGACTGAAGTTGACAAAGTATTAAAAATCTTTTAGTTATGGAGCTAGAACGCGTTTCATATGAACACCATGATCAGAAAAATCAAGTTAGATTTAAGACTGCCTTATTTGGCAATGACTCTTATAGCCCGGTGTACGGGGGTCAAAGGAAATACCACTCCCATTACGATGTTTTCAGATCAGGGTAGGTTACTGTGCCTGCAGTACCTGGCTGGGTTGATTATTTCCCTTGATTCGCACAGTCGGAATCAGGGTAGATTACTACTTTATTAGTATGTGTTCTTGAGTTGTTTCCCTTGATTCAGCTATTCTAGTCCAATGCTAGGTTAACTCTACAGTGTCGAAATGGGCACATAACGCAGATAACAGCTGGCGCTATATTATGTCTTGTTTTGTTTTACTGATTTACATCTTAATTATAACAACCAGATTATGGCTCCAAGAAAGACAACCTCTGCAAGGCGCACCAAACGCACAAGTCGCAAGGCGAGCAAGGCTGCCAACAAAATTTCCATGCCGGACGTAGGCACCATAGCGGCAGAGGTGGTTAGGCAAATGCGGGGGGCAGGCCTAGTGGTCCCAGGCTCCAACACTCCAGCTACCGATCCACAGCCCGGACCAAGTATGCCTAATGATGATGATATTTCGTTTCAGGCCCCGCCTACTCTGGAGGAGGATGAAGAGGTCGTTCTCTGGCAAGATATGCCGGTTGCGGATCGCCGGGCTGAACACGCCGGTAATCCAGAAGGGGATTTAAGCCGACCTCTTGGCTATGGAGTGCCTGAGAAAACCAAAATAAGAGACGGGGCTAAAGTTGACTTTGGAAGTCTCATAAGTTTCCAAGAAGAACAGTTCGAGATGAATGTTTCGAAGGGGAAACTGATGCTGACTCCCCGACAGAAATCTAGTTTGACTACACTGAAACCTCGTTATACCGCCAAGTAAGGGACAAACAGAATAATGGCGGTATAACGAGAATGGCGGTATAACGAAAATACCATGTAGAACAAGGGAAATAAGTAATTTACCAACATTGGACTGGCTAACATGTCTAAAGTAATGCAGTTATCTCCCTTATCTCTCCACTAGACATAAACCTTCGTTGTCATTTTGAAGTTTACATTGCTTTCATTTGTATTTTGTTGTTGTTGTTTTTTGTGTTTAAGGACTTGAGTTGATTTTAAAACAATAGAGTTAAAATTAAAAACAAGCAAGAACTAAGGATTGGAAGCGCATGTGTCAAGTTGGAGAATGATAAGAAAAGAAGTTGACTACTACACATTACACATCCGGGTGGGAGAATCACACGAGTGCTAGGCCTACGTCATAGATCAATGTGTGCTGTTTGCATGGTAGATACCCCGCGACTGGTGCGAACCATTTGAAGCATCACCTCGCGCGCGCTTACGTTCGTTCGCAAACTCTCTAGGCCTATTGAGCGAGAGGAGATTGAACTGTGACCCGCCTTTCCCACTGTATGCCCCATCAGTAGGCCTATCAGGACTTCGCTTCCTAAAAGCGAAGAGTGTGTAGTAGGATTGGTGTTTGAGTAACAAGCACAGACTGTGGCGCCAAGTGATGTTCCTTCTTAGCTGGATTTAGGTAGAGGCGGGGAGTGGGGAGTGGGGGTTAAATTTACGTTGGCGGTATAACGAGCAATATTTACTATACTCAAGTTATGAATGTAACAGTTAAACTGTTGGCGGATGGCGGATGGCGGTATAACGAGATTTTTAGTGACTTTGTATAGGTGTCAGATCCGTTCGACGGCGAAAAGCTGGCGGTATGCGGGAATGGCGGTATAACGGGTGGCGGTATAGCNAGGGGAAACTGATGCTGACTCCCCGACAGAAATCTAGTTTGACTACTTTAGACCAGTGGCAATTTGCCCTCAGAATTTTTATGTCGATTTATATAATGGGTCACCAGGATTCAGCTGGAGCTCTGCTCAAATACGCAGACGACATATGCTCCATAGCCAAGAGATCTGCAGACCGTTCTACTATAGAGTATGACAGAAAGGTTCGTCTCTGGAAGGAAACAGCGGGGGTGGGGCTTCCTTGGGATAAGATCAACAGTGAACTATACTTAGAAGCGGTCACCGCAAATCTTAACTCTAACAAGGGCATGCCAACGCAGGGCCAAAAAGGAGAGAAATTATGGTATTCCTTCCAAAACAAAGGCTTTTGCGAGAGAATGCGCTGCCCGTTCAACCATTCCTGTAAACTGTGTAGGGGTCCACATTCCTTTCGGAGATGCTCACGGTTCGTCGGTCCAGGCAAGTCCCAACCACAAACCGCCTTTCAGACACAAAATTTCAAAAGTCCCATTACCCAACTCCAAACCGGCACTCCTCAAACAGGTCAGACCGCAAGATTTGCGCCACAAGAGCACGGGCAAACGCTTAACACCAACTCCCGTCCAGTTCGGAATGCTTAATGATCTTTTGACCGGTTATGATTTGTCCGCCGTGCAGGTTTTGGAGGATGGATTCCAGCGAGGGCTTTCACTACAATATACAAGTCCACGAGTTAACAAACGCTGCAGAAATCACCTGTCAGACCGGCAGAATATTCGTATCTTAGAAAACAAACTGGAGCAAGAAATTTCATCAGGTCGTATTGCAAGCCCATTTTCTGAACCACCTTTCCATAATTTGCAGGTATCCCCTTTAGGCCTGATACCCAAAAAAGAATCCGATGTTTAGACTGATACATGATCTGTCCCACGAGGTTAATGGTCACAGCATTAATAATGGTATAGCAGATTCTGACAAAACCGTCTATTACCAAACCGTGGATGATGCAAGGACATTTGGTGAGGGAGCTCTGTTGGCTAAGACTGACATTGAATCTGTCTTCCGAATAATACCGATCGCCGAATCAGATCATGAGCTCTTAGGAATGGAGGTAAATGGGATATTTTACTATGACAAAATGTTACCAATGGGTGCAGGTATTAGCTGCAAGTTGTTTTCAGCCTTTAGCAATGCTCTTCACTGGATACTGGAACATAAACTGCACGTCTCTGGAGTAGTTCATGTTTTGGACGACTTCCTTTTTATCAGGCCTCCTCAATCAAAGAAGTGTCATGAAGATTTGATATCCTTTTTAACGTTATGTTCTAATTCTGGCATACCTATCAAGGAATAAAAGACTTGTGGCCTTACTCTTGTATCAGCTTCTTGGGAATAGAAATTGACACAGTCGCAATGTGTACCCGCTTGCCATCGGACAAACTGCATAAACTGCAAATGGTTATACAAACTTTCATGAAAAAGAAAAAGGCAACCCTAAAGGAGCTGCAGTCGATTATTGGCCTCCTTAACTTTGCTTGTAGAGCAGTTCTACCTGGCAGAACATTTCTGCGCAGAATAATCGATCTTACAGTCGGGTCTTTCGAAACCTCATCATCATGTTCGGTTATCTACTGAAGCAAGAGCGGATTTGAGAGTATGGTCTCTTTTTCTAGAACAGTTTAATGAAGTTTCCATGTTCCTTTCAGATAGATGGCTCGACAGCGACACACTACATCTCTTCACAGTTGCAAGCAATCTGGGCTACACAGCAGTATTTGGTGCTCATTGGTTTTATGGACCATGGACACAAGACCTTTCCTTATGTCATAGTAACGTGAAGATCCCCCATCGTAATAGCGATGGAAATGTGGGCCCAGGAATTTGATTGTCAGTGTATCGTTTTTCACTCCGATAACTTGACCGTTGTGTCAGCAGTTAACAAACAGACTTCCCCAAATAAACAAATTATGCAGCTGTTGCGTCGCCTAGTGTTGGTATCCCTAAAGCATAATTTCCTCTTTCAAGCTGAACATATTCCAGGAAAACATAACACCTTAGCAGATCGTCTTTCTCGTTTGCAGGTCCCAGCTCCTCTCATGCTATGTCAAAACATGGACAAGAATCCAACCCAGATACAGCTATTAAAGATTTAAGTGACGTTGCTTCAAGGTTATTCTCTGCAGCACTCTCAAAAAGTACCAAGCGCCTGTATAGCAGGGTGTTTCACCTTCTCGAAACATTTTATAAGGATGTTTTACGTATAAGCTCTGTCAGACCACCAGTTCCAGTAGAACATCTCGCATTGTTTATAGCGTATCTTTCAAAGAGAGATTATGCATCTTCCACCGTTTTATCTGTCACCTCGGGCATTGCATTTCTGCACAAACTTAAAAACCTGTTTGATCCTACGCATACATACTTTATTCGTAAGATGCTCACTGGCTTGCAACCAAAAAAAGTCTTCAGCTGATACACGTCTGCCTATTACGATCTCAGCCCTTACGAAACTGATAACTGCAACGGACAAAATGAGCTTATCTCACTTCCATAAAACTTTGTATAAAGCAATGTTCCTTCTGGCATTCTTCGCTTTTCTACGGATTGGGGAAATGGCAGTCGGCAAAGAATTAGGCAATGTATTGAACATAAATAACGTAACCTTTTTCACAGACAGATCAGGTAACTATTCTCGTTTAGAAATTCGTTTCCATGACTTCAAGTCATTGTGTCCCTTTAATTTTCTACCATAATTTTTTAGTCCAACTATAGATTAAAGAAGGATAAGTCAATGGAGAAATTAATAAGTGAATAGAGTGATACAGTGAACTGATGAGCAAAATAAGTGAGTGTATGGACTAAATTAACGCATTAACAATTAACAGAGAAGAGAAAAAAAAAGGTGGGGGAGGGGGGGGGGCGCTTGCAAAAAATAAAGACTGAAAATTTGCACCAGTGCACCAAGCAAACTTGGGAACATGTAGTAGTAGCGATTCAGAATCTACCTCTGACAGTCAAGTGCCAGCTATCAACACTTCACTTCAAGGCGAAGTAGAAACCCAGAGTGGTGACAGTTCCAACCAAATCATTCTTGGTAAAGACCGTAAAACTCAGTGGAACACCAAGCTCTTCCCAGAAGCACGCACGCCTTCAAAAAACATCCTGAAGATACCAAAGAACAGAACAGCCAACACTGATCACGTCTCTTCACCTGGCGAGGAATTTTGCCTTTTCATAGATGACAGGACCATCCAAAACAATGTCGATTCTACAAACAAAGAGGGTGTAAGGGAGAAAGGAGATCAATGGAAACCAACTGATGCAACTGAGATGAAAGCCTTCATTGCATGCCTGCTCCACACCGGCAGCCTGCATCAAAATAAAGTGTCACTGGAAATCCTCTTCAGTTATGTAGAAGGAAACCCACTCCTGAGAGCAGCGTTCTCCAGAAACAGGTTCAGTCACCTTTTGAGCCATGTCCGATTCGACAAGGAGACACGAACCCAACGACGAGCAAGGGACAAGTTTGTTCCCATCCGTGATGTTTGGGATCTCCTTCAAACAAACCCAGGAAAGCACTATCGCCCTGGGCAGAACATCACCGTCGACGAACAGCTTGTTTCGTTTCGCGGACGGTGCAGCTTCATCTAATACATACCCAGCAAACCTGACAAATATGGAATAAAGATCTTCTGGGCATGTGATTCAGAGACAAATTTCCCCTTCAGAGGCTTCCCTTATTGGGAAAGGAGCAAGCAGGACCCAGGCCAGTCACAGAGAACAATGTGGCCGTCGGAGTCAACACTGGGGAGAACCCGTTTTCGGTCCAGATCAAAAATTTCGTACCTGGTTTCCATTTTATTCCTGTACCTATTGTACAAGAGGATACTAATGATGATGTGGCTCAGGAAACTCTTACTTCTGACATGGGTGAAGATGGCTCAAGTTTTGTCACTATGGCTGATGTTCATGTGGGTGAACATGGTGGAGAGGGTGAAGGTGTTGAAGTTGGTGATGGTGCCGGAGAAGGTGAAGGTGTTGGAGTCGGTGATGGTGCTGGAGTGGATGATGGTGCTGGAGAGGATAATGGTGGTGGAGTGGATGATGGTGGTGGAGTGGATAATGGTGGTGGAGAGGGTGAAGGTGTTTGAGTCAGTGATGATGCTGGAGAGGATGATGATGCGGGAGACAGTGAAGGTGCTGGAGTGGATGATAGTGGTGATCTTGGCAAAATTAATGCAACTAGGAAAAAGAAATGTGATCCCTCCAGTCGTAAGAAGGACGTGAACAAAATGAAAAGATATAGAGATGAAGCTTACATTGGTAGAACGTTCAACAAAGCAACTAAAAAGTATGATGATACAATGAGGAATGCTGTGAGAATTGGTTCACGGTGCAAATGTAAAAAGAAAACAAACAGATGTACTAGTAGTACGCAGGAACAGAGGAAGGCAATTTTTCAGGAAATATGGAATCTGACATGGGACGAGAAAGCTGCCTACACAAAAGGCCTGTTAGAAAGGGTTTATGTTAAAAGACGCACCACCCAAGGTCCTTCTAAGAGGGGTAGTCTAGTTCCTTGATTTACACCCTGAAAGTGAATGGAGAGAGGTCGAAAGTATGCAAGGAAATGTTTTTTTAAGCACAACAGGCCTTGGTGAATGGTGGGTTCGCAAGCATATTGAAGAGTGCCCTCAAGCTAAAACATCTGACACCACCATCACTTCAAGCCCATCTGAGAGTAAAAAGTTTCTCATGTCTTTTCTAAACTCACTGAATAAGATGCCTTCACACAATGCTAGGAAATCAAGCAGCAAACTTTACCTTTACGAAGAGGATGATAAGGCGAGTCAAGACGTATCGACCACGAAACTTACAGCACAACATTCCACCGTAAGTTACCCATAATATAAAAGTTAAAGATAATATTTACATGCTTCAAACTATCATTTCTTATTATCGGTAATTCAGCAATACTGAAATTAATAGACATTTTGTAATCTTCCCAGACTTCTAGATCTAGTTGTCATCCTACAAGATAGACGACGAACATCTGATTGTAGCAGTTCAATCACGACCCGCAATTTACAACAAAAAAGACAAAAAAACACCACAGCCGTGATTTCATACTTAAACAATGGACCGAAATTGCCCTGGAAATGGAATCGGAAGGTCTGTTCATTTTTTTTTTTTTTGTTCTTGTCATCATCGTCAAAGCGGTCCTCGTCGCTGTTGTTGTTCTTTCAAGCTTCTGTCGCCACTGGTTATGTTGTTGTTGTTTTTGTTGGTGGTGGTCGTGGTGATGGTGATGATGTTGTTGTTGTTGGTGTTGTTGTTGTTGTTATTATTGTTGTTGTTGTTGGTGGTGGTCGTGGTGATGGTGATGATGTTGTTGTTGTTGGTGTTGTTGTTGTTGTTGAAGTTCCTGTTCTTGTTGCTTCTGGTGTGTTGTTGTTGATGATGATGATCATGATAATGACGACGACAACGATGATGATGGTGATGATGAAGCCGAAACGTTGGAAGTTACCTTTGGTGATACTGTCTCTTATCTAGATTAATAAATTACTCTGAATTAAGGTTGGACTTTTGAATTTTTCCTAGTTTTAAATGATGATGGTGATGATGATGATGATGCGAACTCTACACGATCATTATGTTTTATTTTGATCGAATAGGGCCTACATGGTGTTATTAAATGTCTCTCTCTACCCCCAACCTCTCTCTCTCTCTCTCTCTCTCTCTCTCTCTCTCTCTCTCTCTCTCTCAGGCACACACACACACACACCAATCTTTCTTACCTCTCTTTTCTTCCTGGCAATCTTTTACCTCCTTCCTCCCCTCAACTTCTCCCTTCGCCCCCCCCCCNCCCCCCCCCTTCTCTCTCTCTCTCTCTCTCTCAAACACTCACACATACCATAACAAACATACACATACACACACGGCACACGCAAACACACGTGCACTTCTACTGCCAAGATGGAATTAAATTTAACGAAAAATATTATTTTGCCATGGCAAACTTCCTGTTGGTGAAGTGAAATAATCCATGAATGAATTTCTGACTGTTTCTCCATCTCCACGTTGTGGCCTGGTTGGTGTAAGTGCGGTTGACATGAAAGGTGTCTCAATGTCAAAGTTGATTGGGTCTATAGTCCTCATTCTCTCAGGCTCCCTGGTCTGGATATAGTTGTGCAGAATACATACAGCTTTCACAATGTCAATAGCGAAATTCACTTGGAGTTCCATAGGCTTTCTTAAAACTCTCCACATGCAGGAGATGTGCCCAAATGCACACTCAGTCTGTTTTCTTGCCCTAGAAAACCTGTAGTTAAATATGCGTTGGTTGTCTGGTAACTTTTTCCGTGGACATGGTCGCATGAGATTTTCAAGGAGTGGAAATGCTTCGTCACCAACGAACACATAGGGTACTTCGAGATCAGTATTGGGGATATGTGTTGCAGGTGGCAGCTGCAATCTATCTGTTCTGAGCAGTTTGAAAAAAATGGGGTGTTGAAAGATTTCGCCTCAAAAGCAAAAGAGATGTTCCCTCTGCCCGGCCAAAAAGGATGGAAAGACAAAATCCTGCTGCACAATGTGTGATCGTCACATCTGCACAGATCACACCGTGCTCCTTTGCACAAACTGTTCTGACTAATATCTTTGGCTTTGACATCAGCAGTCCATATTTTCTTTGTTTGTTTTGTTTGCATTTCTTTGTAAATGAATAGGTGGTTCCATGTGTTTTATGCTTAAAACTGTGCTTATAGTAATGTTTAACATTTGATTTCTCATATAAAATTCTATTTGATCTATCACTTAAAATGAATGCATTAAGTGAAGAGGTGTCATCCACCCACCAGGTAGGAAAGTCTATAACAAGTGTACGGGTGTCAAACACCCACCTGGTGGTTAACCGCATAGTTATTTCCGAATTGCAATCAATATCACCCAGTTCATCAGATGACTGTTTGAAGCAGACCAGAATGTTAAATAAACCACATTTGAAGATGGAAGCTAAAGTATGCAAGTTCAGTGAATTCAGAGTAATGTCCCTTATAAGTGCTCAGGTTGGTGTAGTACACCCAGCCTGTGGGGAAAGGGTTAGACATTAAGGTTATTTCGTTTTTAAGTGATGTCATTTCTTTTACGTGTCTGACTTTAAGAACTATTTGTATGTTGTGCTTTCTTTCATTATGTTTATCATCAACTAAAGACCATCCAGGAAATATGAACATTAGTACAATTGTGATACACATGTAAAGAGGAAAATGGAGGGTCATGTTTAAAATGATAAAGTCTCTTCCTGTCCTGATGGTCTTCCTACAAATACAAATATTAGTACAGATGGGCTGGAATAGAGCATGTCTCCACTGAAGTGTGTGACTCTGTAGTATATGGGATGCGAGCTATAACATTTCCAACATCAATATATCCAAGGATGACACGAATTAGATAGCAAGCTAACCAGGTATAACTATAACACATCTACATGCCAGGCTTTCAACAGAACACTGGGTCTTCACACCAACAGTGGTTTGTGGAAAGAAGTAAAAGGAATTATTTGATCCTCAAAGTGAATCATCAGTACGAATCTGACAAGAGGGCAAAGAAGAAACTGGATGTTATTTCAAATGACTCACTTTATCCCCACACTGCGGGTAATCCCATAAATACAAAACACATCATGAGCTGTTCTAAAAATTTATCATCACACTAGTGTCAAGATGATTGTGTTGTGGTAACAAGACCAGTTATAATATTTCCAACTACAATATATCTGAGTAAGAAACAAGTGTAATGACAAGGACACCTGGTATAAAGAGAACACTACTACATGCTGGCTCTCCAGTGTGGCCTCAGATCTTCACGCAAACATTGTCGTATAAAAGAAAATGGAGGGTGAGTTTATCAAGAACTAAAGATCATCCAGGAAACAAGAACATTAGTACAATTCTGATACACATGAAAAGAGGAAAATGGAGGCCCATGTTGATGATATGCTGGTGGAACTGCTGCTTGTATACTTGGATGACGTCTTGGTTTATGCTCTCATGTTTGAAGAACTTCTGCAAAATCTACAGAAGGTGCTGCTTCGACTCCAACAGATAGGGCTTAAGTTGAATCTGGAAGAGTGCCGTTTTGCTACAACCTCTATCAAGTACTTGGGACTCAAAATCACAACGATTCTTCCCATCCTGATGGTCATTCTACAATTATTGGTACAGAAGACGGCGGACTAGAGACTGACTCAAATAAAGTGTGTAGGTGACCGTGTAGTATATGGGATGAGAGCTATAACATTTCCAACAACATCCAAGGAAGAAACGAGTTAGCTACCAAGATATCCTAGCTGGTTTAAATATACCACATCTACATGCCAGGCTTTCAACAATACACTGGGTCTTCACACCAACAGTGGTGTGTGGAAAGAAGTACAAGGGGTTATTTGATCCTCAAAGTGAAGATCATCACTACAACTCTGACAGGAGGGCAAAGAAGGTATTGGAGGTTGTTTAAAATGACTTATTTTCATTCATCCCCACAATGACCGTTATCTCAGAAATACAAAACATATCGTGGATTGTTATAGAAGTTTATCTTCATACTAGTGTGATGATGATTAGGTAATGGTGAGAAGGCAAGTTATAACATTTCCAACCATAATATAGACTATCTGAACTATCTGAAAGAAAAAAATATAATGACAAGAACACCTGGTATAAATATAATACAACGAGGTGTCATACCTCCAATGTGGCCTCAGGTCTTCACACCAATGTTGGTATATGGAAGAAAGTGTTTTTGTTTTTTGTTTTATTTTTTTTTTC
>JAWQUT010000110.1:229100-243029 GCA_033807755.1 Ellobium chinense
CCCCCCCCCAAAGGACAGAAAACGAGGGTAAGTCCAATTAATAAAGTGAGAAACAAGACAGACAGGATAAATGGCTATATTCCAATGGCGCAATGCAATGCACGGGGTGCAAAGTTTACTTGCATGAAACGAAGCTCTACGTGTTGGCCAGACTGGCACCACTATGCGGGATAACGGCACTGAAGATGGAAAAATATTTACAAGTTCTCTCTGTCAGGTTTCTCTGCTTTGTCTTCCAAATTGTGTTACTGACACTAACATGAAGTATACTTGAAATATGTATGCCATTTTTGTCCAGGGAACCAGGGATAAGATTATTACAGCGAGTGGTGGTCGGGGTTCAAAGAGTTAAAATATCAAAAAAGAATTGTCTGATAACTGTTTATGAATGCCCAATAGCTAGAGTATGCGAAGACTGGATCTAACAGTTGTGATGAACATTTATGCTAAGATGCCATGCATTCAGTGGAAACCAACAGCAAATGTCTGGATCATGCACTTTTTGACACCAGATATTAATTTACAAAAAAACTTCATCCAGAGGGGATGGAACAAGCCCATGGATAAACACAAGTTTGCAGATGCAATATTTCAATGACAGTCTTTAAAATACAAGAAGATATCATCACAGTCATATACAGTTCACCTATCTCATTTTGTCAAGTGAGGGACAAAAATACAAGAAAATAAAGGCTAACCTCAGGCTTTGGTGCTGTTTTTGACCAATAATTTGCGACCTACTTTGCATGTGACATTTGATGAATGCATTGGTTTGCAATAAGCACAAAATTAGCCCTGTATGCTAATAGCCCATCTCTGAGACAGGCAGTCTAGCTATGACTGTGACAACATAGAACACAGTAAACATCATCCTTCTGTATCAGCTCATCCCACTAGTCCTCCAAAGTTCAAAGTATGCTTATCACTTAGCCAATGACTAGATCACTATCAACTCTCTATGGTACATGCCCGTTCTCCTTCCTGTCTGGTCCCCGTGTCCTCTGTGGCTGAGTCCTTTGAGTCCTCTTCTGTCTTCGAAATTATTTCACTCTTTACCTCTTCTTGTGGTCCATCTCCCCCTCCTTCATTCGTCATAAGGTTTGTGGGCTCAGAATTTTCTGAAACCAGGCATGTAAATGCATAAAATGAAAAGTGCAAAAAAAAAAAGTAAACTAGCAAAGTCCTGTGGTAGACCTACCTTCCCAACATATGCTTGCTTTAAGATTAGGTAAGAGAAAAAAACATTATCTGAAGTATGATCAGGTACTGGCACCCTACAATCTTCCTAAACCTGTTTCTAATCCTAACCTCAGAACATTTTGAAGAGCCACAGGATTTTGCCAGAAAACCAAACAAAAATTGCTTAACCTGACCTGAATGTTCAGTTAAAAATACTTTGACACTTTACAAATCAAGTCCTGATAAAGTATTTGAATAGCCATTACAATTCATTCATTTAATACATTGTGAGAAAAATTCATTTCTCCCCAAAGATATACACAAAAACTGCCCAGAACAATATATTTAACACAACTAATGGAAGATAAAACAAAATCCACTACAAAGTCACTGCAACTTCCTGGTCTCCCCTTGGCTTCAAGGCTAGTTACTCATTTATAAGTGAGTGGGGAAAAAAAGGGGTAAAGTGTCTTCCCAAAGGCACTTCACTATAAACTGCTGGCCTGTGAGTGAAACTCACCATCTTGGACCTGATAGTCTTCAGTTTTTGAGAAGAACTCACCAGGTGCAAAGACATACTATCTAGATGGCTCTCTTATGGGAATCAGAATTTTGGACACTCAGTCCTAGAATTTTGGACACTCAGTCCTACAAGGCTATGGTTCTGTCTCCCCCAGGAATTCGCGGCAGGAAATTATTGCAAGTTTCCACGTTTTTGAGGCTTTGCTTCAATTCTGCAACTTTCCACAAATTTTGAAATTTCCTGCAAATTTAACGCAAATTTTGCTGACATTGGCACAAAATCCACTTTTCGCTGCCACAATCACAATATTCTATGAACAGGGGCGCAGAAAATTTGTTCAATTTCTACAAGCTTGCAAAAGTACAGTAGTAAGTAATATAGGGTGGTAACAAATACAACAAGGCTGCAAAACAATTTTTACAACACTGATACAGATTTTGGCGCAAATTTTACCACTTTTTGCTTGCAAATTTTGCCATTCTTGGTGCAAATTGTAGGAGAAATGCAATTTTCTGCAGGAAGAGTTTGTGTAAAGGGTTCATACCTTCTTTACTGTTTGTATCTATAGATTTATCCCTCTCCTCCACTTCTTTCTCTTTGTCTTCCTCTTCTTTCTTGTTCTCTTCCTCCTGCTTGAGTTTCTCTTCCTCTTCTGCTTTTCTTTTGGCTTCTTCCTCTTGCCTTTTCTTCTCTCTCTCTTCTTCTTTCCTCTTTTTTTCTTGATCCCTTTTGTACTGCTCTGTTGGAGAAGATGATAAGAATGAACATTTGTCTGGCAGCCAATCAAAATTAGGCAAGTGACTTTTTGGCTAAATCAAGTTACTGGAATGACATGCAAACTCTATGTATGTATTTTCATTATGTGACAGAATTTTTCACCTAGCACCTGGTCTGAGATATATACTCAGAGGCAAAAGAAACGCGAAACATTAATAACGAAAAGAGTGCACTAAAATTAACAACGGTTTATCATAGTTTGTAAGTGAACTTTAATTTTTCAAATTTCAACACTCGTAAGCGTGTCAGTGGATGAATGTTTCAGTAATTGTTTTACGTCACTGGATTGAGTCTATGACTTTGACCTTGGAGCATAAAGTCAATACCGCGTGTGACCTCCGTTGGCTGCAATGACAGCTCTGCATCTTAGTGTCATAGAGCTGACCAGAGTGTTGATTTGTCCATTTGGGATCTGCGCCTACACATGGCCAATGGCTGCAGCCAGTTGAGGAGCTGTGCGTGGTCGTGGTCTCAGTTGGTTGAGCACTCTCTGGATAGCATCCCAAACGTGTTCGATGGGGTTGAGGTCAGGCGAACGGGACGGATGAGGCAAAAGATTGATGTTGTTCTGCCCCAGAAACTGTTGTGTTGCACGGGCAGTGTGAGGTCTCGCATTGTCTTGCTGAAAAAGGAAGTTTTGATGCCTCTGGAAAAAGGGCACCACATGAGGCTGAAGAACTTGGGCGATGTATCGCTGAGCTGTGACCCCATTTCCTTGTCCACGACCTAGATTCTGGAAGACGACTGGTCCAATCCTTTGATTCAGGGCGATTGCTCCCCAAATCATGACGCTTGCACCTCCCCAAGGGTCTCTCTCTAAGACGTTGGCATTGGCGTAGCGCATCAGGTCTCTGCGCCACACACGGATGCGTCCATTTGCAGGGTCAACGCAGAATCTGCTCTCGTCTGTGAACAGCACTCGTCTCCACTGTCTATTCCTCCAGTTGACGTGCGCCTGAGCCCACTGAAGGCGGTCACGGCGATGCCGAGGGGTCAGAACTGGTCTACGACATGGCCTCCTGCACTGGAGGCCCGCAGCTTGCAATCTCCGCCTCACGGTTCTGCTACTCAGTGCTCGTCCAGTTCTTCCGATGGTGTCCCGGGCGGTCTCAGCGGCTGTCTGGAACGGATCTACCCGGTTCTGGCGCACGATGAGGCGGTCCTGGGCAGCAGTTGTCGCCCTTGGTCTATCACTTCTGGGGAGATCCCTGGTGGCGTTGGTGGCTCGAAACCGGTTCTGCAGTCTGTAGATGGTGGACACGTGGACGCCTAGAGCAGTTGCCACACGATCAACTGAGTCACCAGCCTGCAGCCGTCCAATGGCCCTCTCACGGTTTTCCGGTAAAAGTCTTGGCATCTTGATACTGCTTTCTGTTTCAACTGAATCTTACATTTCGAGGCTTCGAATTTATAGGCCACGCCTACGTGACCTCATGAGCACAAACTCAGAAATCGAACGATGTTACAAGTGAGTACCCGTGGGCTGTTTTCATTGTTTACTTGTTTGTGGCGTAAGCGACCAATCAAAACACTGAAGTGCTCGAATGAGGTCGCTTTAGAGGGTTCAGACCATTGCTCAATAGGATATGTAAATAGTACTCACATTTGGAAACTTTTATTTGCTCTGTTAGCACGATGGACATTTCGCGTTACTTTCGCCTCTGAGTATATTTGTTTGAAATGGCAAGGGATCACCCCACAGAATGGAAAGAAATTCTGAGAAAATTACAACTAAAGAACAGTTCTATACAATTTAACTCATCCAATATGCCCCACAAAATTTCAAATTTATCGAGAACTACAGACCACTGATCCATAAAAATCAATGTTTTTGTGTATGGAAATGATTTTACTATTGACTTCTGCAAGAAAAAAATTTGATACTGGATGGCCCTATTTTATCTTCAGAGCATGATATCTCAGTCATAATTTGGCAACATAAGCTTCATTTGACTGGCTGAACACAATGATGCTAACATGATTATTCGATACCCCATCAGTAAAGCTTTTCTTATAAGCCCCTAATCTCCCTCCAAACACATAAAGAGACAGAAAGAGAGAGTACAGCTAAAATGTTCCCCTAATGTTACAATATGGCACCCACCTGCCAGTTTAGCACAGATCTTCTTGTGTGTTGGCCAGTGCAATTTCTGGCATTCTTGATTACAATAAACAACCTACAAGTGCAGAACATCAAAAAAAAAAAAAGCCATATATAATAAACGTTTTTTATAGTAAGAAGAAAACATAGGTGAAACTGTTCACTATGAAGCAGTGCACAGCTGATGTTCTGTAATAGACAGTAACTAATTCAATGCAAAGCTGAGATTCTGTAATACTAACTCAAAACTAAGAGATTTATATGTTTCTCCTTCCCAAATACTGAGGCATGCATGTGTATTTTCTTATTCTTTCGTCTGATTTCTTAACTCTAGTAGCACGAGGTCCTTTCGGTTCAGCCTCCCACTAGCTGTGTGACCAATTGTTATGAATAATAACCAATCTACGCATTATCTGTCGGTCAACCAGTCGACACTGTGCGGCAAAATTAGACTGGCACATCATACAACTGGCGCTGGCATACAAAATTATTTTATCACTGCATCAAGTAAAGTGAAGTGACAGTGAGAACTGGTTCTACCATAGTGCCACAAGGGCTAAGCCCTGCAGCAGCACCAACTATGGCCACACAAGGAAAAGATAGGGATAATTTTTTACATCCTGCTAGGAGTGGGAACTTTACCAAATTTGTCAAAAAGCCTGACCCAATATTCTCGGACAAAAACAAGAGTTAATTAAATCTATAAACAATGGCCACTCTAACATACTCCACTAAGGGCTGAAAAAGAAAAGTCTTCAAACCAAAAACACGGCAAAACACACCAACCATTTTGCATCTTGAACACTTGGCTTCTGCCTTGGCCTCACCACATGTGTCACAACCCTCGCTGGCATCCCAGGCAAACTGATGGCCATTCACCGCAGAAATCAGGAGGGAAAGGGCTGTGGGTTCACATCCCTAGGGAAGAACGTACAAAACAAATGTGCTGCATGAACTTGCCACTGTACATAATTTTGTTTTAGTAGCGGAGTCAGGACATGCAAATTCATATTTTAACCTAGGACTGCCATATGTCCAAGAAATTCTCAGACCTGTGATAGTATTATTTTATATTGAAAGAAATAGAAAAAACTGCATTTCTACTACAATTCCCTTCGTTATTGACACAGTAGTGTCCCTTTGTGATGAAAAAAATTCAGTTATGTTAATAAAGATTGTGAATCTTAAGATGTCTGTGCTTTGTTTTAAGAATTTATGTGTGGTCCCTGGCAGTGAAGGGGTACTATGAAATATGCTTTATATAAAGCATTATCTGTTACAACAGACATTAATTTGTATTCAAGTTCCAAGCAGCCTCTGGAAGTCCATTCTTATAGGCATTCATGATTCAGAAATGATTAGCTCATTTTAATTGTGAAACAATCACTCAGAATAAAGTTTAATGTTCATTTGATCCAAGTATACCAAATTATCCTGCAAAAAGGTCTGGAAATAGTATCCAAGTTTTAAAGTTCATTGATAAAAAAAAGCCCAGACCACAATGTGGTATGACAGCACACAGTTATAGACAAAAAATGATTGTACAAATCAATCATTGATTAAAAAAAAAGGTATCAGTAAATAAATCCATCCACCAATCAATCAAACATCTCAAACAAACATCAATTAACAAATTGATCACCCACCCACCCAAGCCAACCAACCAACAAATCACTCAATCAATCAATCAACCATTCATTCAGTCACTCACAAGAACTGCAGAACAGCAATAGAGAATGCTGGTAACTTACAATCTTGACTGGTGCAATCTGTCGTACAAGCTGCTGTAAGAGCGCTGATGTGACATACGGGAATTCTTTCAATGACTGGCGTATCAGCCTCTCCTGGAACTCCAGAAAACCATCTTCATCTCGTCCTTTCATCAAACTATGCAGACAGACAAACAGATCAGTTCAGTAACCACAGGGAAAAACCCCATTGATCTCAATCTTACTGTAGATATTTTTTTTTATGTTATGTAAACACAATAACAATTGCATAATTGTTATAACCCAATAACAGATCCCAAAACCCTTAAGAGCAGCCTACCTTTTTTTCCCCTAAAAGATTTAGGAACAATTTACTCAATAAACAATGCTACAATCTTATCTTCTTGGTTGTTTGAACTTTTGACTTTCAAAACAGCTGCAAACCACTATAATGCCTGTTTTCAGTTGTTTCACAAATTCACAGGACACGTATATACTTTAAAGTGATCTTGTCAACAAAGTATTACCAATCATCAGTGTGCTCGGCTAAATTTTTCAACATTATGATCTTCCTTTTTTAATTCTTTTTAGGACAATTGCCTGGACAAATGCAAACCTTACTTGGATCTCCAAGACCTCTTAGAAGACTGGTATCCTTATCTATGCAAGTGTTTATGATCAACTGTGTCAGGATACCTCTCATTTTTCATGAAATCCTCTAAACTTTGTTTGTGTGTCCACTTAAATCACACGATGTAATTGAAACATGCCCAGTTTGGTAGCATTTTACACTAGGCAAATATTGTTATTTCCTGAGAGAAATGTATATGTGAATAGGCTAAATAATACAAAAGAGAAGATCCAAGGCAAATAGCAAGATGACTATGAATGAAAGCAACCATTGCCAATCAGTTTCAGGGACTGATGTAAGTTAGCTTTTTCTGACTGAAAGACTAACTCAGAGAATCGTCTGAAGGGTGGCATCTCTGTGTATGAATGAAGCTTCCCTCCACTCCCCACCCCCACCACGCAAATCTTCAGTTGAGTCCAAGTCTCCTACCTTTTCAACCAGCTGTTCAATGATTTCTCTTTATCCTTCTCCTTTGCCTCTGTCGCCAATTTGATCACAGTGGATATGAAATGGCATTTGACTGCTAGGACATCGTTGGTTTCTCTCGACTTCATGTGTTTCTCGACAAGTCTGGACAGTACCAGGCACACCTTCTTGTGCTCTGACAGTATCTCTGGGTGGTCGCGGAGGAACAATGATATCTGTTGAAACACAGTCAGTGAAATCATTCTTTTTTTGGGAGTCCCTTTAAAAAGGATTATGCACAATG
Organism: Ellobium chinense; assembly: GCA_033807755.1. NCBI lineage: Eukaryota > Metazoa > Mollusca > Gastropoda > Ellobiida > Ellobiidae > Ellobium > Ellobium chinense. The sequence continues at coordinate 236,730 of JAWQUT010000110.1, forward strand.
CAGAGCATTATTTTGTCTAAAGATCAAAGATCAAAAGAACACAGTCTCCCAATTTCACAGTTCTCGGGGAAATGATTTTTAAGATGCTGACTATTTGATAGTTTGTGCCATTCAAAAACATTCATATTTGAAGGATCAGGGACATCAGAAGGGAAACGTAAATTTTCAGAAACTAAGATCAACATAAGGGTCTTTGTTCACTGAGGAAGTTACTTTGTCATTTTTTCTATTTTGTTTTCTTGTTAACCCATGACAACACAGACATTAAATTTTTTCATTTGTTGATGGTTATCCCAGAAACACCAGCCTCCCATCTAACTCTAATGCTAACCTAAGGGCGGATGAGTGGCCAATTCCAAGAAAAAGCAATACGACAGCTGTCTCTGGGTCATAAAGCAAGGGCACTGTGTGGATCACTGGTGCAGATCACAAGGTTAAAATGTTTGATTTTTCAAATCTGATTTTTGTTTTTCTGAGAAAATTCAACATTCTGCCATCCCTTTGATCAACCTAAGGATCTCTGTTCAAAATGGAAGATGCTGTGTCAGTTTTGTTTTTTTCCCTCCACTCCTATGCTTGACTCAGATCTCATTTTCAATTTTCTAGGAATGTTCTGCAATTTGTCAAATCTGAACAATGCTGATGAAATTGGTGCACTTTTGTGATTGTATGGCCCAATTTCTAGCTATAAACACAAGCTGCTGAAGTCTACTGAAAAAAAAGAAACCCTTTATGATATATCTTGACCCATTCTCTCACATAGGGGTTAACTGGCATCTTTAATGTATATGACAAAATTCACAATGACCGTTTTCCACTTCCACTTTTATACATGACTGCCTTTGAATGTTCAGGAGTGGATGACAGGCAGTCTAAGGTTGCAGCCAAGGTAGAAGCCAGGAAGACTGACAGCATGATTCCACAGCTGTATAAAAAAAGATCTTCGAACAGGGTTCCCTAAAGTTCTTCAAGATTTTTTTTTTTTTAAGTCTCCAAATGTCTCCCACAAACAAATATAACTATTACTGTATGTATATAAATGATGTTTTCCTTTTGTGTCCTCTGAGCACATGAAGCTAAGAGAAATGCAGCTGAGGCAAGACCATATCTTTGATTCTGAACTTTAACTTTTCTTCTCAAAATTACACATGTTAAGCACTTCACATACAGCTTCTGTCCTGCTGTTTGCAAATTTAATGATACTGAACGACTTCCCTCACTGTCTATTACAAAGGCCCAAATTCTGGCAGTTTTGCTGTGCACATGAGCCTTTGCCAGGAGGTGGGTATCTAAAATGTTGCACTGGGGGTGGATGATAAGTCCTTTAACACATCTGTTTTACTACACTTTTTATGTTCACGCCTGTCTCCTCTAATGATATTCTGTGGTTATAGACCTAGGGGTGGCCTACTTAGCCATATAAATGACGTTATGTAATGACAACTCAAATCTTTCGGACATAACCATGATGACACATTTTTAGAAATAGATCAAACAAAAATTATTTTCATGCTTTTTAAATGAGTTTATTTTGAAGCATGTTTCCATAGAGCATATTAAATGCAGAGGGGCAGGGGAAAAAAAAAATCTTAATATCTTGTAAGTCTCCATTTGTGTCATCATAGTTATGTACGAAAGAAGTCAAAAACTTAACATTTCTATGATTCAATTTTTGTGTTGACAACTGGGACAAATTAACATGCAGAAGGATGAATTAGACTCACAATGCATATTGATGATGAAAAAATGTCACTTTATTCATATTGAAATCGGAATTGGGCATAATTGCAACAAATCTTTCGAACATAACTGTGATGACAAAAATAGCCAACAGCTTTGAATCAATGAGAAACATTGACCGGTGCCTTGGAAAATCATGGAAACATAAACATTTATAATTTCACACACACTTAATATGAACAAGCAATTAAACAACCTTTATTAATGTATGATTATAAGTAATCTTTTGAACATAATTACTGTATGTTGACAAAAATAGCCAATAGCTTTGAATCAATGAGAAACATTGACAGTATATGACAGGTGCCTTGAAAAATCATGAAAAACAAACATTTAGAATTTCATCCACACTTAATGTGAACAAGCAATTAAACAACCTTTAATAATGTATGATTATAAGTAATCTTTCGAACATAACTATGATGTCAAAAATAGCCAACAGCTGTGAAATTAATAAGAAAAATTGACAGGTGCCGTGAAAAGTCATGGAAACATAAACATATTTAGAATTTCACATGCACTTTATGTGAACAAGCAATTATACAAATACAACCTTAATGAATGATTATAATTAATACAAGAGGTATGAAGGCTGTAAATCATGCAAGCCCAATATAGTCTCTCCTCAACTCTTACACTGTAGTATTAGTAGGTAATAGTAATGAAATTTAAAAATGAAAAAAGATGATGTTGACAATAAACAATAGATCAAACTGAGGCCATTGTTGGAAATTCACAAAAAAGTTGTGACAAAAGAATAAGTGAAAACTTGAACTCTTTGGTTGCTGGCTCTTTCATTAAGAGTTAGCTTCACCTCAGGGCCAATGCAATCAAATGTTTCCCAAGAAAAGTCATCGCCACCCCACATCAGCTGCCCATTCTTCCATTTCATGAAACTAAGTCTGGCAAGTGACTCGTCCTTATCTTTCACTTGGGCAACATAATCCTTGCCATGCCACTGGACAAGATAAAAAGATCCAACTTTTACTCTCTCACCCATCTTTTCTGCTGGTACACTTTCTCTTTCAGGAGCATTCTCAACTACATTCTCACAATCCTGTCTTTCCTCATTTTCACTCTCACTTTCTGCTGCTCCATTCATTTTAACAAACTCCCAATCATCTATCCATTTTTTGTTTTCACATTCGGTGCCCTCTCGTGACAGACAAAAACCACAAAAACAGGCCAGTTTCCTGGTGGCAAAAGTGTTTTTGGCTACCACCTTGATATGATGTAAACTCCGTGTTCCAGGAATTGCTTTGATGTTTTCAGGTTCAGTCCGATCCACCTCTTCTGACTTGACTAAAAAAAATTCTCTTGATTTATGGGGAAAACCGCAAGCACCCTCTTCATATTTTTTGAATCTCTGAAGACATTCCTGGAATACAGTGTTTGCATCCTTCATGATAAGAGAGGGTTGTGATACAGCCAGGGTGGTCAGCAAAGATTTAACTGTACCCCCAACTGCATCACACTCACTCTTCCCATGTCGACTTCCATAGAAAACCTTCTCACCAGGTACTGCAGAGCTGGCAAGATAATAAAAAGGTGTTTTTGACTTATACTGACTTGCTGCACCATCAGAAAAGGCAAATATTTTCTGGAGGCTCATAAGTGACATCAAATGAGACAAGGTTTTCTTATAGAAAAGATTTACAATGTGTGAGTCATGTTTTAGGTCATCACTCAAAAAGACGAGATGATGAACAATGTTGTCATTACATGACGGACATTTAAATGTGGCAACTACTGGATGAACACTTACCTGAGTGTATGACCAGTAAGCACTTTGGGCTTCATCTTGTACTTTGCAGAGATAATTCTCTGCAAAGTCAAGAGTCAGCACAACTGCTTCCTTTGGGATGTTGGCCTTCAGGAGTTTATACTGGTCTCTTTGCCATCTGCTATTAAACTGATGAAGGGCCAAAGGTTTCAGCTCAGCAAACAGTTCATCCAGTAGTTCGCGCAAAGTAACTCTTTGCAACAATTTCTCCATTCTTGATTTCCCACCTTCCTTTACAATCTTCCATGCAGAGTATGCAACATGCGTTTCTAGTCCATCTTCCAACTTTCTTACAAATTCATCTTTCACCCTATCACATCCACACTGTCCACATTCTCTCCTTACACAGTCAATTGGGGGAAACTGCTCACATTTAGTTTTACACATTGTCAAAGACAGCATGTCTGAGACATCCAACTTCTCAGTCAAAAACATATTCAGAGTTCTCATCTTTGACTGAGCATTAAAAAATATATCACACAGACATTGTCTGAACTTTGCTTTGTGTGATGAAATGATGTGTTTGGGTTTGTGTCTGTAAAGTGATCTGAGGGAGACATTGTGTTTGGCTCTAACTTTTTTGTGGATGCTGGACACAGACTCTGACAAAATTTGTTTTTGTATCTCTGTCTTGGCAGAGGCCGTTTTCTTTGAGGGCAGATATGTGGCAAACTGCAGCAGACATTCTTCTGCTATTTCCCTCTTTGGGCAGCTTCTGGAGTATAGTGAATTCAGTGGCTTCTTCCGCTTTTTTTGTTGAGGCTGAAAATTTTCCCTAATGTCATCAGGAAATGAGCTAAGAAGCTTACGCTTCGTAGCAATTGACGTCTTATCTCTTTGGGTGGACAAGTCTTTGACTACATTTGTCATGACTGCTTTGAGTTTGGTCGATGTTGGAGAGATGCAGACATCAAGAGCTCTAAGGGCCGCCTTTGTTGGAGTGTCCTGAGCTCTGATGATGCCCTTTATTGTCTGTGCCATCCTCTCTCCTTTAATGTTCCCCAGTTTCTGCTTCATTCTGTAAACAGCTGATTTGTATGATGCATATGTTGGGTATGGTGCAGTGTGTTTGTGTGTTTCTTGTAGCCCTACTGGAGTTGATGTTGCAATTGGATGTGGAATTGATTTGACTGACTGCATTTCTTCCTTTTTTTTCCAATAGCGTTGCCGTCTTTTCTTATTGATGGCTTGTCTTTTTTGATGGGAATAATTGTCTCTCATCTTCTGTGCTGATGCTCTGTTGCCCTCCCTTCTTTTCTCCTGGCTATCTTTCATGCAACGTGTCATTCTTGGAGATGTAAGCTCTGCTGGCGTTCTCTCTTCCAGCTTCTTCTTTTCTCTGAAAATATGATAGGAGTAAACAGAAACATTATTTTTGTATGTTCAGTGCAATATTTTTGTAGACTGCATATGCAGCCGTATATATATATATGTGCAAGAGCCCTCATCTCCATGTCAAATTTTTGTTTTCAGTTTTTAAATAAATTCAATATATGCAGTATTTTATTTGGTTATTCCTTAAAAAAAAATGACAAAACAGTAAACAGCTGTTTTTTATCTGGTGAAGCATACCTGGTTTTTTTTTTGGGTACGATTTTAGGGTGCAAAAAGAATACATTTTCCCCAAGTAAAAAAAAAATGTGGGCTGACGGAGGCATGTGCAAAAGTATTTTTTCAGATGGCAGACTTTCAAAAAAAAACCCAAAAAATACTGTCGAGTCCATGTAGGTCTATGTCAAAATCAGAATATTCAAATGTTTTATTAGTCTTATTGCTTTTTTGCTTAACGAGAAGTCATTAACACCAGATTTCTGCTTACTCAAACTGGTCAGCACTGTCACAGGGGCAAAATTGCCTCCTGTTATCCTCCTCGTGTGGTGCCAAACAGTGGAATGAAGAGTGCTCGGAAGTGCCAAGATATCCATCAATTATCAAGTATCCCAGCTGCAGAGTGTACATTAACTGATGGCCTAATGTAAAGTGACAGTAAATAAGCCACATCGTGAGTCGAATTCTGGTTTCTTGAACTCAAAGGCGTGGTCCCAGCCAATTTGAATTAAGAAGACTTGACCGTAAAACTTTTTTTTTTACTAACCTGTATTTCCTCTGTCTTTCTCTCTGAAGCTCGCGGTGTCTCTGTTTCTGTTCTTCTGACCAGTTCTCTCGTTGTCTTTTCATTCGTTCGCTTTCAGCCTTGCAGTGAGCTTTGTACTTCTGCTCATCAGCTTTTATGGAATCTCTATGTTTCTGTAGATACTCTTTGTTGGATTTCTTCGTTTTTGGCGGGGTGGGCGTGGCATTTTTGACCTTGATTCTATTGCTAGGGGCTCTGGTCCTTGGCAGTGTGTCTGAAAATGAGAATGTGAGCAATGTAAGATTTCAAGAGCAAATGATAAAATTTTTACATGGTCTCAAAAACGGATGAAATTGAAATTCTGGTATGGACTTAAGGATAAGGGTAACTGAAAATTCTGGCAGCGCGTCTGGACAGGATCTATCTAAAATTAAGTGGCAGCACGGCTGTGCATGGAAAGGGATGTTTAAATTACTAAGGGCTCCAGCATGGCTGTGCCTGAAAAGGATTATGTTGAAAATTTGGGCAGCATAGCTTGGTCTGGAAAGGGTTAAAATGAACGTTCGCTGCAGATCAGTATTACTTAAATTAGCACGCTGCAGCAATAGCAACAAACTTGGCTAAAAATATGTCCAACATATTTTTTTCGAACATAACAATGACGACAAGTTCATTTGTCAATTTGACACATTTCAGCAGTATA
>JAWQUT010000110.1:243085-258674 GCA_033807755.1 Ellobium chinense
GGGCAAAAATATCATCGAATTTCCGGGTTCGTCAAATTGCGCTGTTTAGAGAAAATAGTTGTGTGAATAAACAGCAATGGTTATTCGTACAATTGTGCCACATATTTGTACGTACAATATTGTTCGGATAACTAGTGTGAGTTATTAGTACAATTGTGCGGATAACCACTCCGAAATTTTATGGCTCAGACCGGGCTTTTATTTGTCTGCTTTCGAATGACATTGGGAAAGTTATGTTCCATTCAATTCATTCATATTTGGGGCAAGATATCAAGACTGGTCATACATGTCAGTTGAGTATTGATTGTGCTTGAACTTGGAGCAAGTTGAAGTACTTGGACATCTTTAGTCTAGTCTAGATCTAGTTTTATGCAATCGTAAATAAATTCTCTGATTGGTTCTTCCGAACATAACAAATGACGACGCAAGAGGTCACTGCCCCGAATCGAGAATAACGGAAATAAACTCCGAGATCGGTGCTTCGAAATCGTTGTGGACAGAGCCCGAGTATTGACCCAGAGTATGCTCGTTCCAGGGCCCCACAACGGGCATTCGGAAGGGAGTTACGGTGTACCGAAGTTGATTCACGAGGTGACGGCGCGAGTTATGTCCGAAAGTGAAAATTTCAAAGGTTCACAAACTAAAAATCGCGAATTATTTCGCATGTCCCGATGTAGCAGAATATAAAAGGCTGTTGTCTTTGATAACCTGAGGAACAACGAGCTTCTCAGTATAATTGTTATTGTTAAATTCGACAAAACAAAAATGACGAACTGGAAATGTCACTTTTCTTGCGTTAAAAATACACACACTTTATAACTAAAAACGTTTGCAGAATTCCTCCTGCCAGCTTGGTGGCAATCGGTCTGCTCCCACAGCTTAAACATCTTATGCAGATCATATACCAAAGTTCAATGCCCTCTAGTGTCATTTAAGTTGCCATAGGAATCAGTTTTGTAAGGTATATGTAAAAAACCCCACCTCTTGGCAAAGGCTCATTCATATTTGGGGCAAGATATCAAGACTGGTCATACATGTCAGTTGAGTATTGATTGTGCTTGAACTTGGAGCAAGTTGAAGTACTTGGACATCTTTAGTCTAGTCTANTGCCAGCTTGGTGTTAATCGGTCTGCTCCCACAGCTTAAACATCTTATGCAGATCATATACCAAAGTTCAATGCCCTCTAGTGTCATTTAAGTTGCCATAGGAATCAGTTTTGTAAGGTATATGTAAAAAACCCCACCTCTTGGCAAAGGCTCGTGTACATTTAAAGCCAAAAATAAATCCCTAGATCTTTGCCTTTTTCCTCTACCAAGTACTCAAGAGTCAGTAGCTGGGAATTTCCATGCATATGGCATTGTGAATTCAGTACAGTAACACATCACTCATTTAGAGTTAGAGCAGGCTTAGGGTTAAATTTCTTGTTTTAACTCACTCGTGACGTTTCCCGTAAAAAATGCGGGATGGGTCGTCAGTATCGTCAGACGTTTCCCGTAGAAAACATGGGATCGGCATTATCGCCGTATAGCGGCTATATAAACGCCCTTAAAGGCACGGGAACCGTCTCAGGCGTATACAGAGCCACTTGTTTCGTTCCACAAAAAATTTCCCGGAAGTCGGTAGATAACTTTTTTAGTTAGAGCAATTTTAGTTAGGTGACTGCCATCTGAATCTGCAGTGATCGTTAGAATGGCGTCTAGTAACAGACGGAATATTTTTGCTGCATTTGAACCCTCTTCTGACTCATATCAAGATCTCGATGATGATGTTAGGGATCCAGACTTCATTTACTTATCGTATGTACACACATTCACACTCATAGAGCACCAAAAAAAAAAGCCAGGACACTGCATTTTCTATAGTAATCCACCGTTATTTTCCTATCCGCAAATTTTTTTGAACATTGAAATCTATACCTTTTTCAAAAAAATCATAAAACACACATTATGAGAGATAGACAGTTGTGCTTTGGCATGTGTATTGTTATTATTTTGTTATTGGTTGTGTTCAAAAAGCATTGCAATTGGTGAATTATCTTAGATTTTGTGGGGTTTTGAAAAAACCTGAAAACCTTCAGTCTTTGGTGCTTGTACATAGTAAAATCCTTCAGTCTTCAGTGAGTTAAATATCCTTACCATCAAAATAATTCTTCTTTGGATACCTAGAAATAGGATATGGGAGTCCCTCGCACTCGCAGTAGCAATCTCAGTCTTGCACACATGAAAGATTGTAGTGAAAGATTTAAGAGGTTCCTGTAACTGTAAGATTCCCTGGATGCTTTAGTAAGGGGATTAATATTAAAAGATGTCATCTCACCTGTTAGATGTACAAGATGCAAGTGTGAATCGGGTAGCACTGTTATAAGAGTGCGATGTTTTTAGAGCACCGTTAATTGGAAATGACAGTAGAATTAAGATGCCTTGCTTAAATGGCAAATTGCTTGTAACCACTATTATTATGAGAGTTCATGAGTCTCACAGTACAGTAGTGGGATAAGGGTGGATGGGGTGAAAAGGGGATGAGTGTGATCCCCTCTGGGAATAACTTTGGGGGTGAAGAAAAATAGAGAAAAGGGAAGGGGAAAAGGAGAGGTGAGGGTAAGCCAGAGGATGAGGTATTAGCACAAGAAGGATGTAGGATTGTTTGTTATAACATAATAACAGAGGGATGGGAAAAGGAAGTGGAGGCACTAAATTTTTTTTTGCTTCTACTGTCTGAACTTTTCTTCCTGCCAGTATTGTATACCAAATGTATTACCTATTTAAAAAAAAAGCTTTGTGATTAGTATCAATGTAATTTGCTCACGGAAAGCTGTAAATCCTTATTTTATGTTCAAATGTCTTGACAATGAATAATATTTTATCAGTAAAAGCGAGGTTTATAAATCTTGTAGCAGGTGGTGCCCAATGAAGCAACTTTGCATTATTATTACCCCAGCTGGGGACCACTCGAAAATCTTCCCAGCTCCTTGGGAAGCATACTGTGCCTCTGCCATTTTACAGTCTTCTACTGCATAGAGCCATGTATCCATTTTACAGATTCATGGACAGAGGAAACTAAGAAAGTAATACTTTTTCCTAAAGCACTTGAGTGATTGGTTTATGACTTTCGGGGTCGCAAGACAAATGCTGTAACATTTGGTCATACTGTTCCACAGCTACCGAAATTACATGTTTCTTTCTTAAAATTGTAAAAAAGGACCATTATTCTACAGAAGTTGCAGAACTGTGGTGGGTTTTTTTTTTGTTTTTTGTTTGGATTTTCATATTGACTGTGTTTGCCTTTTATAAGTTTGGAGTTATTTTCTATTATATTTTCTATTCTCAGGTTTGTTGGTTTCTGGAAATTAGAGCAATGAACGGGGACTCTGCAAACCGATTCATTTCTGCTTTAGTGAAGTCACTGCAGACATTGTGCCATGGTTATGTTGAATTTAATGATGGCATTGAAATTATAGGCCATCTGTACTTGAATATTGACAGTGGATCAAGTTTTGACTATGTGGTGAAGGAAAAAGTGTGCAAGAATGCAGAAAATTCCACAGTATTTGTGAGCAAAACGTTTCAGGCTCAGGCACCACCAGAAGAGCGTATAACAAGTAAAGACGGAGATGATGAACAGGCAGCAGTGTTTGAGGACACTTCCAATATGTCCCCAACAGCGGGAACAACTAGGTTACAGTCAGCCATCACCAGCATTAGTAATGTGTTATCAGGGGCTTCACAAGAAACCCACAAATCTCGTCTTATAGACCATTCATCACATCACCCTGTACCACAGAACACAGGCAAGCGAAAAAGGGAGCACAATGGAAGTTACAACAGCATGCAGCCCCCATACAAGTATACAACTTTGCAGACTTCATCATCATCATATTTTAGCAGTGGGCCATCAAAATCTACAGTGGATAGAAATCATTCAGAACACTTTAGCAACCCTTCCCATGCTGAGTTCTTTGGCGGTGACAGCAATCAGAGCTCAGGTATGGGCCCAGATGATGACGATGATCTAGACTTAGATGTGACATTTGTGAAAGAAGAATATGAAAGTCAAAGAAACTCCAGTCAAAGGGGAGTTTCAGCTGGTGCTGCATCCAGGCTCAGTCAAGGTAGTTTTTGTTCAGTATAGTCTCCCTAGAACCTGTCCCTCTCTGGTTTGTTAATAACGCTTGGCTTTCCTGATGTTGATAAATTATATTGGGAGAAGTTTACAGATGAAGATATTGTCATGACCTTGCATATGAGGAAGGTTAATAATGACAGTTAAAAGGAGCTCAAGGTCTCTCACAAAGTCCTTTTACTGGGGGACACATGGACTCCTTAGGGTCCGAGTTTTTGTCGGAATTGTTTTCCACTTCCAATTCCGGCAGGGTAAATGGATTGGAAGTGCAGGGAATGTTGGAGAAAATGTTTAGGTGGTGTCATCTTTAGGCCTGTAGATTTTAAACATGATCTTTTAAGTTTGTATCATTAAATCATGTGCAAATCATTTACAGATCCGTCCTCTAGTCAATCAAATTTGCTGCATGATGGCACGCCAGGTGGTGGCACCTTGGGCTATCCCTCTGGTCACCACCAACCCCCACAGCAGTTTGCTAGTGGCACAGCAGGAGATATTGGGAGCATGAATCCAAGTTTTCAGGATTCCTCACAAGTTGACTTGGGCCAGCACACTGCGCAAGGACCACCAAATCCTCGAAGTAAGTAATGCTTATTGCAGCTGAGTGTGTGTGGGTATGTTTTAAGTCCATATGTGTGCCATCAAAAGCTGTTATAATCCTTTTCACATGGCACACTAGGTGAACAATAAGGGACAGAATATTTCTGAATGCATGAACCTGCTTTATTTTTGCATGTTGACTATCTAGTAGCATGTTGAACTATAAGCAGTCAAAACAAAAGCATGTGAAGGATTGTAGTAATGATTACGTTCAGACTCACCTTCACTCACTCTGGGACGTTATCAGGAGTATGAGCCTCAAGGGGGATTTACACCCTCTCAGTAGAATTTAGTTACACCTTCAATCTTATTGTTCATTGCCACTGAAAGTTACTTTAAATGTCAAAGCTAATGGAATTTATTGTGACCACCAGGTGCATTTAAAAAAAAAATTTAGTGAGAGAGTATTTGGAAAAATATCTAACTTTTCACTTATTATATTCCACACACATAAAACTGCGAGCGCAGTCCATGAATAGAGATCTTTTAAAAAATTGCTTTCACATGAACAGACAAGCTGTTGAACAGAATCAGAATACTTCTTATGGGGTTTGAAAAGAATACTGAAAGACATCCTTGCCATTATTTGTCCATGAGGAACATGAAATATGTGATCATGGATTTTGCTGCTGCAGACTGAATTAGTAATACTAATGATGGTTATCTCATAAAAGGGGTACAACCATCAAATCAGTGTTTTTCACAGGCTACAATCATTCTGCAGATTAGGCTTGCCTATGCTGATGCCCCCATCTTTTCCAGTTCATGATTGGGGGGCATTCAGATTGTGAACTGCAGAATATAAAGTATCATCATTGTATGTTTTCATTGATGTGTGTTTCACCATAGTTTGGTTTCACTTTTTTCTCCTCTACCTTGTTACATCTTGATCTTCCAGCTTCTTTCCTCTTAATGATCACTGGAGCATTTAAGCAGCACCTGTGTTTCTTCAACTACAATTATTGAGGTTACATGTCATCAAGAAGATTTTTTTTTCCCCACTCGAAACTTAGTTACAAGTAAAAAGTGGGTATAGACAAGAGTGAAAGTGCAGACATGTTTGTGTTCAGTTTGAATGTTTGACTAGAATCCTCATGATTTTGTAGTATGCTTGGCCATGTCTTGTTAAAACAGCATGAAAAGTTAAAATATGTGGTTTAGTAGTTAAAGCTACTAGAAGTGGTGACTTCTTATCTACTCAGTGGTATAAATAAGAATTATAGGTGGAGGCCTAAAATATTTTTTTGCACTTTTTCTATTTGTATGGGTTTTAGTGTCTTTGTGAATTGGACACTTGATAAAGTGTTTGGTGTTCAGCAAAGCCATCATAGATTAAAAGCTGGCTTGGTACTGTCTGCTGAGCCATATCTTGATTTTTGTGCATATATTTTTGTAGGTATTGGACTGAATATGAACAGATGTGTATTTTTTGTGTTATTGTTTTTGTTTAGTGATTATCAAACAGTTTGGGGATTCTGATGAAACAGTTATTTGCATGCCTCCATTGGAGTTTGAAACATTTTACGCACTATCTATTGAGTTCAGGAGTTAGTGTAATCAATATTAATGTGAACTGAGGTGGCTGCAATGCTTTGTCATGGTATATTGTGTATTGGTTAAATGTACTGTGTGTATTGATTATGAACTGTTGCAATTAAACTGGTATGGCATGAGATATTCTCATTCTCCAGGTGAGGCAAGCCCCACAAGACAGCGGGACAGTGTTTTGTCACAACCTGAAACTGATTTATCTCCCTCACGTCTGAAACTAGAAGAGATGACTGGCATTTCTGACACCTTGCAGCTGGGTATCAAGTTGTTTGGGCCCAAGTTCGTGGCTGATATGGCATCTGGGCAGCTGAATCTTCCAGCGTCATCAGATCTGGTAAACGAAAATGGCACTGACAAGACAGAGGCAGCAAATGCTACTGTTTTTCCAGAAATGTTTGAAATGGCTCCTGTCAGTGGAACTTCCATGAAACCGGGCCATAAGTTTCTTTGGCTTGATCGTAGGGACAAAATGAAGAGAAGTAGTCTTATGAGGAAAGCGAATCTCACAAAGACTCGTGGTAAGGTGTCTGCCAAGAAAGCATCAGATTCTGAAAATGTAACCCAATTTGTTGAGGATTGTAAACCTACTAAGGGATCAGAGACAGATGCACCAGTTGATCCTTTTGGTGTCCCCTACCGACGTAAACGAGGCAGGCCTCCAAAGAGATTAAAAATGTGTAACGACAGTGCATACTTTGTCATGCGTTCTGAGCAGACTAGTCTACCTAATGATGAAACATTAAACAAAAATGAAAAAACACAACATGAAGGTGGCAGTAAGAGAGAAAGAGGTAGAGGGAGATTTCAGCTAAATTCATCTGTGGATCGAGCATTGTCTGCAAACTCCCGATATGGAAATGAAAAATCAAGAAGAATTAGAGGCTCCTACAGACAATATACTGCAGCAGATAAGTTGGAGATTGTTGATTTTGGTATCAAGTATGGATCAACAGCTGCATCTAGAAAATATAACATACCAGAATCAACAGTGCGTTCGTGGACTAAGAAAATGGATATATTTCTTATGCAGATGAACCCTGCCGGTGACTCTGTATCCTCCGAAACCAAAACGTCATCGTTGCAGACTGATCAAAAAGATTCTGCGATAATCTCAGCTCATGGTTCTCCCAGTCAAACATCTAGCTGCAAGAATGATCTAGCTGCAAGAAATGATGATGAAATGCCATCAACACATCAGAAAGACCCATCTTCTTCAGACATATTGATAGAAGAAGAAAAGTGACAGCCCAATCATTCACCAAAGAGCTTTGAGAATTTTCTGCAATATCTGGACACTAACTTTTTCTGAGGATATAAGGTGTTTACTTCTGTGCTTTCATAGTGTAGCAATTTCTGAAGGATGAAACAGTGGAGTTAGTGTTTTTTACTTCCTCAAGGGCATTAATCTGTTCAGAGAGTACAGATGAAACTAATGGGAAAAGAATTCTGGAATGAGTGGCATCACATAAAATTCATATTGGAATGCATGTATTCCACCAGTGCTACATTTTTTACGCTAAGAAACAGTAGCTTTTGATCCTAGGCCTAGCCTTGTAACTCAGATTAGCTGAAAGTATTATTAATGACAGAATACTGCCATTTTTCAGGAAATGGAAAATTAAAAAAAAAAACAATACCTGTTCAAGTATAAAGAATGACAGAAAAGCATTTGTTTTGTAGAGATACATGTATGTAAATCTTCAGTCAGAAAATTTTGCCTTTGGCAGTGCCACTGCTGGAGTATGTGCCTTTCTTTATTTTATTCTTGCAAAAAGATATTAAAACAAAAATCACCCCAGTTTGAAGATGGAAATGGAATGCATCATACCGGTTATTTTGTTAACCCAGATATGCTGAAGCACAAGAGAGAGAGTGAGAGAGAGAGGATTCAGAAAAATTAATAGAGATCAAGAGCTTAGAATATCTCACTACACGAACATGTAGTTTAGCATAATCCGCTACTATAGGGTGATTAGATATTGCTGATGGACATAGGTTTTTTTTTAATGATGATTTTAATATGGAATGCTTTTCATTTTTACCTGAAGAGTTCTTGCTTGTCTGGCATGATATCAGACTAAGCTTTGAATTCAAGTTTTTCCTCTTGTGATGCCTGATTTTAATCTTCTCAGTCATGGATTTAAAATGAATTTGAATCTTGACTTGAATTCACAGAGAAACATTCCAAATTATGACATCAGTAACAGAATTATGCTAACCAAGAATATGTTCCATACACTTCTGGCACAGAGAAAAGAGTGGGGTCAAATTGTTATACTATCAACATTCCCTAGAATTGCTATGGTACTAGTATAAATCTGGATCAAGTAATGCAGCACTTGAATGTGTTAAGAATGAAATTTGGCAAGAGATGTTGTGCGGTGTCAGTCTGTTGCAAGTTTAATATGTTCAATGATATCGTGAAGCAGGAGTAATTTTGAGGTCACAATTCTAGGTAATGTTTATAATACATCATACTATTTTGCAACGTCCTCTAACTTGATATTTGAAATGTCATTGAAAATGAAGAATTGTTAACATTTTGCGCACATGGAAAGTTTTGTTGTGTTGCAAATTGTGAAT
The DNA here is from genome assembly GCA_033807755.1 of Ellobium chinense. Classification (NCBI taxonomy): domain Eukaryota; kingdom Metazoa; phylum Mollusca; class Gastropoda; order Ellobiida; family Ellobiidae; genus Ellobium; species Ellobium chinense. Next base: position 251,940 of record JAWQUT010000110.1, read on the forward strand.
GTAGACTGTCACTCCTCAGAACTGTGCAAAGGTCACAACTGTAGAACATATTAGTGAAATAGTTATTATTGTTGTTGTACCACATAATTTTATTCTCTGTCTTCCATTAAGAATATTTGTGATTCACCATTACTTAAAAAACCAGTTGGTGTTGTATCCAGTGATGATCCTCAAGCTACAAACATGATTTTACCAGTAGTGTCTCAACTGTTTTTGGGAGTATAGTAGCCATTGTTTCCTTTTTTTTGTTTGTTAATGTGGACCATAATACCAGCCTGTGATAGTGTCACATCTTATGTTGTTATGTATGTTTACTGCTGCTGTTTATGGAGTTCAGATGTCATATATACTGTAGGTGGCCATATAAGTGAATTCTTGATAATAATATTCATTTGTTTATAAGCATCTTCGAGTGTGGATATCATGAAGCATTCTCAGATCCTCAGTGACATTGATCTAAATGCTTGTGTGTTTTTAATGTTATTGTACACTATCAAAAATGTACTTAGTGGGACCGATTTTTTTGAAAAAAATTCTCTTCCAGTATGTCTATTTTATTGTTTTGTCACATTATTATTATGACTTTTTGTTCAAGATCAGTCTGGAAATGTTAACATGAAAGGCAACTATCTAAATTAACCATTTGAACCCTGACCACCCAAGTCTCCCTTTTACTGTATCCCTTAGCTCATGGCAGATTCTGAAGTTTGTGGTAGAGTCCTTCTATCGGAAAGTCCCATGATGTTACTGATGTTAAGGGTTCAAAAGGTTAATGGATGACAAAGGAGAACAATTTTTATTTCTTTTTGATAATAAGGTTTTAATTTTGAGAGATGGGCAAAAGTCATAAATTCACTTGTTTGTAACAGGGATGGCAGAATACCGAAAATTTTCGGAAATCCGAAAAAAAAAAAAAGGTCTTCTAGGGTCTTTAAAAAAAAAGGCATATTAACAAGCACCAAGTCTCGATCTAGACAAGAGAAAATGACAAGGCAATCTCTATATTGAACAGAAACTCTTATGTTAATCTGACTGTCCAAAAATTTTGCCATTGGTGGCTGCCATTCTTGTTGTAAGCTTAATGACTCATGTTGTTAGGCATGTTTAATTTCACTGTAATGGATCAGTCATGTGATTCTTCTAAGGACTGATTGATGTGGCCTGTATAATTCATATTACATTTTTTTCTTTGAAGTCCAAATGCCCTATGGGCATGAAGTGCCATGTAGAAAGTGTTTATCACTGTCTCTCATAAAGATTTTTTAAACTCTTCACTTCATATATTTAATTCAAGTTTGGTACAGGCTGCAGCTTGGGCACACAATTGTAGTAGTGACAGAGGACTAATTGTTTGTTGCAGGTAAAACATCTGGAACAGGTCGTGCCACATTTCAAGTTCCTGCCACACCCATGAAATATTTCAGATGCCCAGTTTGTAGCATCATCATCCGACACAAGAACAACATAAAGAGACACATGCGGCGACATAGTGGTGACGTTTTTCAGTGTCCATTCTGTGATTCTTCGCAAACCTGCCGTTGGCAGCTGCAGAAGCATTTAGAAGCAAAGCATTTCGATAAAGTGGACTTCCCTTGTAGTGATGAATTGCCACTTAAAGAAGAGTCATCATGATGGCATGAAATATATGGAATTGCATCGTAATCCCCAGGGGCAGGACTTCCTGCTCTTTGAGGCAGTGGAAGGAAGTTGGAAACGATAAAACAATAAGAAAGCTTGTTTCAGTTGCTCAATTTAAATTATATTAATTGGCATGCAAACTTATTTTTTTTCACTCCCAAGAAAGAACTAAGTGTTGTAGTGCATGTCTCTAGTTACCTGGCCAGTGATATATTTTAAGTTGGGCATAAACACAAGCTTTCTTATTTATTGCAGATCCAGCTGCTATTGGCAATGTGGATGTGAACAAGGCATGGTCCCAACACTTTGTAACTGCCCCTGCTGGCACACAACTTCAAGGAGGGCGGCAAGCACGAAACTACAACTGTCCCATATGTGGTTTGCTTATCTCACACAGGAAGAATGTTCGTCGTCACATGCGCAAACACACAGGGGAGATGTTTTTCTGTGACTTGTGTGATTGGCGTGGCACATGCAGATGGAAACTGCAGAAACATCGTGAGAAGAAGCATGGGATACCACCAATTACACCATGATAAGAGCAGCTTTTTCTCTTGGGTCATTTTAACATCTTAAAAGAAGTGTATTTTCATCTCATCATGATAAGACTAGGGATGCCACGTTTGTGAGAGGTCTTCTTAGAACATTGTCTGAAACTGTCCTGAAATATTGGCATGTCAAAAATATCAAACAAGTTGCCAGTCAGTAGTCATTGTTTTCAACCTCAGACTGATTTAGTCTTTGCATAAGGGATGGATTGCATGTCATAATATATTCATTGTAAGTTTTTCCTAAAATGGAAATGTTTTTCTGAGGGACATCATCTGCATGAAGCCTTAGAGAAATTTGGAGAATACACAGAAACCATTATGAAAAGGAGAGCAGCCATCTAGGGAAAGTTATATGAAATTAAGTTCACATTTGACTTAATGACAAATGGCACTAGGGCTTTCCAGTCGTTAAAAAAGGAATGTCTGGAACTTATAGTGAAATCTTTGAATGTCAAGAGGCTGCTGTAAGTTTCTGAATGCAGAGCATTGTCTATTACTCAGAATGTGAACCCATTTCCTTGACACTCATGAAATAGTATGTCTGTAGACAAGTAAAGTTTATCCATGTTTGCAAACCTTTACAGTATTGTTTAGGACTGTGTGCCAGGAAGGTTTATAAGTGTAATTAGGAATTGAACTTAAGTTTGCAGTCAAAAATTAAAAGACGAAAAGAAAAATTCACTTCTGATTTTCAGCTGCAGAATTGAAAGGTTGAAGTTGACCCCCACCCCCACCCCCCCACAACGGTTATAAACGTGGATGAATATTGTAGAGCACCCAAACCCTTTAAATGAGGGGAAAAGTACTGGCTTTGAAATGAGTTGACAATTTTAATTTAAAGGGAATAGAGAAAGAAAAAAAATAGGGGTTGAGATACCTATCTTATAGTGAGCTTTTATGTGAAAGTTTTGAAACTTCATGGTACCAGCAAGGAATAGATGGAATACATTGTGTGTGAATACTTAATATGTATGACACTAGATCACTTCTCCATTCTACGATTGTGGTTGCCAGCATGGGTTATCAGAGGACGATCACAGCTGCTCACAGTCGCTTTCTGACAGTTAAAGCAACAGAGAGCAATACTTTATTTAGAGCAGTGCTCACACCTAAGAACACTGGCAACTAATGCTGTGGGAGCCATTAAAGAGCTGAATTTGGCAGTCGCTGTAAATCTATTGATTGTAGTAAATGTTCTGTAATTTCTTCATTTGGGATAGATTTTATGCAACAGAGAACAAGAGACGATAATTTTGTAAGCGATGCATAAACTCAGAAGGCCATACTATCAGTATTATTATAATTAGTATACATTATATGTTGGATGATAAGATGTTGGAAATATCCATCACATGGACTATGTTCATTTCTCTTTGAAATGGGTAATTGGTTAGTAACAGCTAAAGCCTGTAATTTTAATGGTGACATATTTTTGGACTTAACTTCATAATGAGGAACACATACTTTGTAGTTGAATTTAATAAACAGTATTTGCAGGTTAATGTTATGAAATGTTTGAGAGAGGAAGGAGTTTATTACTGGAAATCCCTCATTGTTATAGGAATTATCAAATAATATCTTACTTTATCATAGTATTCAACGTCTTTCGATTGGATCTTTAACATCCCATTTGTTTACCAAAGTATATGAAAGTGGGGGGAGGGGGGGAAGACCAACAGATTAAGTATTGCTTTCAAAGGTTGTCGCCATCATCTAGTGGTGATAAAATGGTAGCACATAATTCCATAGTGAAAAAAACAAATTCTGACAGGTGCAGATTTTTGTAGCAAGTGACTGTAAACATGAATTTGATACTGTGTCAGCATTGGCTGTTATTGATTCAAATTGTGTTACCTAGTTCCCCCAAATGTTGAATTACCATTTCAGTGAATATTGCAATAAGAACACGAGTTTTAGCTGCAAGTGCTGATCCTTTTTTTTTGTTTTTTTTAATGCCATGTTCAGCATAGTGTATGGCTGTTTGTGTTGTGAAGCATGTCTTTCAGACATGGTAATACTTGATGGTATTTTAACTTTTATTTTGTCATGTTGTTCCTCTTCTATGCCAAAATTTAAGTAAATTGAGTTTTTTTACCTGGGGATTTGTGGTAATGCCAAACACTATTTGATACATGATTATGGAATTGTGCTTGATACACATGAATTTTATTCTAGATTGGACATTTGCACAGCTGTTGTTAAGCATGTATAGAGAGAGCCAAAGATAAAGTCTGTCTCAAGGGTGTGTCACTTGACCATTAATCTGTTTACTTTATTTTGTCTGTGTTGACATATAAAATCACATACCTGTGATTAAGCCACATGAATATACACCCTTGTAGCTTAAAACAGATGATATGTAATGTAAAAATGAAGGTTTCACGGACACGGATTTAGAAAGACAACATGGAGCATTTCATGTTGCACATTAGCTTATTTTTCTCTCTTATCACTTTTGCCCATCTATGAGAGAATTGGTTGCATTTCTGTCCTTTACATTTTTTTCCAGAATTGTGATCCAGCCGAACGTTTTAGTGTGACTGTACATAAAATTGTTCTGTTAAACCTTTAGGAACATTGTATCTATTTCAAGGGCTCATAGATTGCACTTAATTTTATCTTTGAAACCACTTTGTTTGCTTGGCTTTCCATTTACATTGGTGCTTATTCATGTGCTATTCTTTTCCTTTTCATGCTAATGTTCTCCACCTCTCCAGTGATATATATATCCTCAGTATTGATATATGGGGTTGTATTCCACAAATTGGATCAGATGAAATTTAGGTATCATTTTGTGGAGAATTTTTAGATGGGACATGATGACAGTGTTAGAATTTATGTAGAAGCTAGAAAATAATGATCTAAAAATGTATAAGAAATCCAGTCTTTATTTCAAAAATGTGTGCTTACAAGTACAAGTCTTATTTTTCAAGTGAATGCAACCTTAAATGTCGATGCAGACAATGTATAGGTAGCTTTGGTCATAGCAGTATAGGAATTCATGGTTGAGATGCTGGCAATTCTCCAGAAGCTGTGAAATGTTGATATGTACCGAACAGCCAGCAAAATTTTTGAACAGATTGGTGGTCTTTGGCCATGATTGGTTTTTATTTATTGTAAAAATTTTTGTGAATTTTAACATGAATTCTAAGGATTGTGTGACAAAATCATGAAGGTTTTCAATTTTTGTGTGCAAGAAATGAAGACATATGACTGAGTAATAATTGTCACTTGAAAGTCTTTGACTTAGATGTTAAATTGTGCATTGTAATGTCAATAGTTGCAGTCACTGTTTGGTAATGCTGCAGTAGTTTAATTGAAGTTCGAGATGGAAAATGACTTGGTGCTGCTTGAATGTTCACTGATCTTTCTTTTAACTTATAAGATTTTTATTGAAGCAGGAGCAGGAAATGTATCACATAAACATAAAAGTGAAAATATGTGTGCGTTTTCATGGGAGCAATAGGATGTCTTTATGGATCATGACCTGCGAAGGAAACATTTTTTTTGTCAATCATTTTGCATCTCATGTTCACATTGGTTTATGAACACTTGGTCTAACCTCCACAGTCTTGAGAAAACCCATTGATTCATCATGTCTCTGTGTAATGCAGTTCCTCTGCTTCTCACACACACACATAGTTCAGTGTTGTAAGAAAGATTATAGCAAAACCATTGTAGGCACATGTGAATGCTTTATTTGTTTGATTGTCTTTGTTTGAAAAGAAAATGTTCGTGCATCACCAGAATTCAGCTACGTGCATTTATTTGCATTTATATTGTTGTTGAATGCTTGGTAGTTTTGACATTACTATAAGCATTTGTCATCTGTGTAACCTAAAGTAGCGTAATAAAGAAGGATTAACATTGAAGCGTGATCATCACTGCAGTGTTTGTTTAATGTACTCTTGATGGATGAAAGATTTCAGGGATTGTCAACACTATAATTCAAATGAGCTGACATATGAGCTAGTTGCATTTAATTTGTTAGGGATAGGACTTATCCAGAGAAACCCAAGAATCATCAGAACTCACTCAGGGCTTCCTGAGAATGTGAATTTGACGCTCAAAACTCTCAAATTTAGTTTCCAATAGTAGTCTTCCTTTAATAGCTTCACTTCTTTTTGGCAAGAAATAAAATGGGGGTGCAGAAATTAAAATACAGTCGAACACGCTTAAACCGTAATCACTGGGCCCGCGTATATGATTTCGTCTTAGCGCTTTTTCGGTTTAGATGTTCCAGTGCAAAATCAAGGGAAGTAACCACCATCGCGGACTTTCTGAAATTCCTCTCGGCAGGCCAATAGGTTTGTGACACCAATTAGAAGGGCAAATCACTCACAGTGTACAAGCCAATTAATCCGCAAATATATAAAATCCCCCTTTTTGGGGGCCCTGCCAGCCAGTGTTAGGGTGTAGAAATGTGTAAACTGGCCTGTGTTCTAAATAAAGCATCCAATTTTAAAGTTTCAGGTACAATCTGAGCCTTCTAGATAACAAAATAAAACGCGTAGACCTATGTATTCGCACGCAGTCAAAACCAGCC
>JAWQUT010000110.1:259166-277583 GCA_033807755.1 Ellobium chinense
TTTTTTCATACAGTACTTTTTTCACTTCACTAGACATCCATGGTTTGTTATTTGGATATATCACAACATTTTTCTTTTGCACTGAGTTATTTTCACAGAAAAGAATATAAGAGTTCACAGTATCAGTTAATTCATTAATATCAACACAAGAGTCCAAAAATACATTCCAGTCTGTCGTATCAAAACAATCTTGTAGTACTTGTGTGGTTTCGTCTGTCCAGATCTTGACCTCCCGTGTGCTTGCTTTTACTCGTTTTAGTTTTGGCTTGTATTTAGGCGTCAGACGAATGATGACATGGTCACTGTCGCCTAATGGTGGCAGTGTGTTACAAGAGTAGGCAGCACTCACGTTACAATAACACATGTCTAATAGCGCCGCAGGGCCCACCCGCTCTCCTTAGACATACTCCTCACGTGGCTATTTCTTTTCGCCGGACAAAGACAGCGAAATGTAACAATCTCGGTGTTGATGCAGACCTGATAATGGGATGAGCGGGCTGGCTGAGAGATCGGGGATTTCGGTTCAGCCGTGTTACTGCATCTTGCGGTTTCGGTTCATCGCTTCTTCTGTTACTTGCGTAAAGAGGGAGAAAAGTTGGGGATTTATTTTCTTTCGGCTTAGCCGTGGTATCGGTTCAGCCATGTTCGGTTTAAGTGTGTTCGACTGTATCACCACTCACAAAGAGACTTTTGATGAATATGGGGTGAAAAAAATGGGAGCAGTTGGTCAGAAGTTGGGATCATGGCTTTTCAACTGATTGGATGAAATCATATGATTTAATACAAAAACTGTCAGTCCCTGGTATAGGTTTCTTTGTGCTGAAAGGAGATTATCATGTGCCAAAACAAACACCAGGCTAAGGCCAGGGTGTCCCCGAGTCATGCTCCATAATAAACCTAAATAACTTTACCCTCATTTCATTTATCAGTCCAGTTAAGCAGCACTGCATAATGTCTTCCATTTTCCTCACTGGTACAAGGCTCACTAGAGACTAGGGACTTTAAGCAAAAACATGCAAGTGGCGCTGAAAAACACTGACCAAAAAAGTAAAGGGCCTTGTATGGGTTTATCAGATCCAGTTGACCCTCGAGTGTCTGCATTGTGAATACAGTAGAATCCAGATACAGTGGAACCCGCTTAAGCGGGACATGCGTAAGGGGGGCAACCGCTTAAGCGAGATCAATGCCTGGGGAACGGAATTTTTGCTATTTAAATGTATACACGTGAGCTGGACGGCAACCTGCTTAAGCGAGATGACTTAGAGCCAGATCTCCGTAATATACACACCGTTTTTGACAGGAATGCTGCAAATTGTCACTATCGTGCTGTGTCTCGGTGCTTGTTTACCTTTGCCCATCAGCTGAAAACCTGAGACCTACAAAGAAGCTTGTACCAACGGTCCTGATTGCCCCTCTTATGTTATGTGAGAAGTGATTGACACTACCTCCCCATAGCCTCCTGTCGGGCAGTTGACCCTCTGGTGCATGCATGGACGAATCAGAGGGAACACCCTAGCTGCTGGTCATTTAAATTTAACCTGCACAAGCATCAACGGATCATAATTAAGTAAGCGGCCCCNCCCCCTGTCAGCCACACTTTGTCCTTTCTTCAGCATGGGCAATGATTGACACTTACAAGCCTTACCTGCGCTATTGCACGACACCTGGCCGGGATGTCATTCGCATAGGCATGACCATCATTCGTGTTTTGACACAGGCCATTTGCGTCACGCTCTGACCAAATGTGGAATGAGAAGTGTGGTGCTTATCCGGTATGTACGATCATGTAAATTCGATCCCACATGAGCTTTTTAGGACTACTGTAACAGTCCTTTTCAGGACTGAAAAAAAAAACCAAACTGACAAAAGTCCTTTTTAGGACTACTGTAAGTAACAGTCCTTTTCAGGACTTCCCTCTTGATTCGGGATTACCTTGATGTGGTGAGATGGCTTAGGTGCTTCTTTGAAGCCAAGCAAAAATCCCATTCCCCACAAAGAATAATGTGCTCTGCAAGTCTACTGAAAATGCAGTTAGACTGCAGTAAATATATTTCAAACAGTACAGATACAATTTAAATCTGACTCCGTTGTCACACCTCACTAGCGGTAAGTAATGATTATCCCTTAACTTGAATGAAATGCGCAAACTATCTAAGAAATCACTTTATAATGGATAGTCCGCCTAGGTGGGAGGCCTGCTTAAGGGGGATGATTTGTCGGGAGCAGAGCCGTCCTGCTTAAGGGGGGGTGCGCCTTCTGAAAAGGGGGTCTAGGGGTTAAAATATCGAAATCAGGCTTTTGGTATTTTTAAACACTTTGACCTCGTCTGCTATGAGAAAAATAACCTTTGAGGCCAGAAACATCTGTTTCATGCCCTGAAAGGGCACCTCTAGATGGTCATCTTAGCCTTGTATAAATGCGCTATCAAAACTTCAATTGCGATTTTCTCAAAATGTTCTTTTTTTCCACTTTTTTCCCTAGGGCTTTCTTATTTCTAAACCGATTGACTTCAGATTTGACATGCATATTTCCCACAATATAGGTTTTGATACATGGATTTTTCTTGATTTTGGTCACGTTTTGGAAACGAAGTTGAATGTTGGGTGGAAAATTGAGAAAAGTACACATCATAACATTATTTCAAAAATTTGTGACAGACATTGTATGAAAAATAAACAAAAAACAAATGCATTTTATCTTTTTTATAGAGCTACTATGTAAGTTAACAAAATTTAAAATGATTACATTCAATACTCTAGGAGCCTTAGGCTTTTGTAAATAGCCAATTTTCAAGACACAAAATTCAAGATGGCAGCGTTGCAATGGCAACCGTATAGAAAACCAAAAAAAATTTCACACTTATCCCAAATTTGACCATGCCGAATCTGAATTTGAAGCTTAAAAAGTCCCTAGTTCAAGCATTCACAATATCACTCCCAGGAGGCGCACCCCCCCTTAAGCAAGTTCCACTGTAATATGAAACTGAATCTTGGCGGGTTGAGTGAGCTTGTGTTATCCATTTACCTTATTATAAAGGGGAAATTATAGTCTTAATGATAGCCTTGAGCTGTGAGTGTGGTATGTTGAGCTTTTAAGCAGTTTCAGATTTTTAAGAAGTTTTCTTCTCGCTGTCTCTTAGTTTTAGCAGTTACATTTAAAAGAGAAGTGACAGTGAAATGTTTTCTCTTTGCCATTCTGTTTGTAATGACAAAAGGTGAATCATCAAAGAAAATGAGAATGATCAGTGTTGTGGGAGAGTGTGGAATTGAAAATGGCACTTATTGGGTACACATGGCCAGTCGCAGCACAGCCTACCATAATAATGTAACAATAATAAAATCAGTCGAAGATGGTGTGTATGTGTGCCATTGATAAGAAAGGCAGGTGAGATCAAGTGCAGAGGACATTGTTTCTAGGTGGTATCTTTGACACTGCCAAGACCTTAATTGATTATAGTATCACGTGTTGTTGGAGATCACTGTGTGTTGTCATCATGTTTGATTGACACAGCATTTAATCTTCACACGCACAGCCACCAATGAATAAGATGAGAGAAAATTTTGATGTAGCAGCTTGTATTTTCTGTTCTATCACTTTTTCCTCTTTTGTTAGCGCAACAATTGGGCAATTAAGGGGTTCCCTGAAACTCATTATCAGGTTACTGGAATTTTACTGTCGGTAAAGAGGACCTTTAGATGGGGATTTTCTTTTTGTTCTGCGTAACCGAGCTTTTTGGGTAGAATTCTGTGGTGTTTAGTGAACTCGATTGTATTTAAGATATCGGCAAGAATTACAGTATTAATACGAGTTACTGACAAGCTTATCAGTAGGGAAGTTTGGTAATGTTTATATTATTTAAGTTCTGCAAGGTTTTATGATTAAATCTACTTATGTCGTAATTATCTGGTATTCACTGATTAATGGGTTCAGCTGTTAGCATTCGGAAGCTGGCTCATGCTGTGGTTTCCCTTTTAAATGATCTTGGCTAAGTCCCTGATCTATGCTATGATGGGTATTTTGAGAGCTAAGAATGTACTTTTTATACGACTTACTAATTATAAACAGACTACATGTCAAGGAAAAGTTGAGATATCAGGCTTGAATCATACGCTGACAGAAATAAAACTGACAGCGGCAGCAGCAGCAACAGTTACAGAAATAAAGCAGCTTATAAGATGAAAGGCATTACGTTTTCTTTTTAACACATACATGAAAATGTTTCATAAGGTTCACACCTTTGACCAACTTGAACTACATTAGAATAGTATTCAGTCCATGTACACAAGTATAAATCCTGATGAGAACTCCATATCACAGCCTTATTTTGAGTCAACAGATAAGATACCATGGTACCTAGAAGGGGAAGATAAGGAAGGATAATACTGTATAAAGGAGCCTGCTCCATGTTACTTGTTAGTGTTAGATAATGAAGGGCACATCGCTCATGTCAGCCTAGCACAGGCACAAGGGCTGCTTGAACTGTAAAATCACAGCTTCACTTGGCCCATGATTAAGCAAACCTTCTTTCCTGACTAGTGAAAAGCAAGCATGGTTTTGCAAGGTGTCAACACTGGATTTGCTGTTCAGCTTGCTGTGACACTGGCCAGTTAAGTTTGGTTTGGCATACAATTTGGCTGTTGATGAAGTTACCATGTGTACCAAATGTATACATGACTGTCTTAAAGATAGGATAAAGGAATTACACTTAATTGCTGTGTTATTTATAAAGGTGTACATAGCAGTTGAAAATACAAACATCTGATGAAAGTTCCAAGCAAAAATTCATGGTATCGACATGAACATACTAAATGTGTCACATATTAAGTGTAGTACACAATATGTAAGAAACCTAAGAAATGCAAAGTTTGAGGTAAATTTTGAAGAAATAAAAGGTTGGGTTTGAGTTTTAATAGACTTTTATTACCCCGTATTTAGTTAGTCAGTTTTCACTACCTTGGAAAAAGAAGTTTCAGTCCAAAGATTTGGTATTATGTCTTTTAGTGGTATTTAAATGATATTAGATCTAAAGATTTGTTGCAATACAGTTTATACCATAAAGGGGCTCCTTACATTTGTTTACTGTATTGCCTGTGTTAAAGATGACTTATATCTTTACTATCTTTCCTTTATTCCTCATTGCTTATGAATGTATTTGAGAGATAGCTGTTTAGATCAATAGAACTAAGTTTTGTGCCGCCAATAAAATAGACTGAAATAAAAATTATGGATAATGGGTTTTGATGTTACCACACAACCTAAACTGCCATCTGAAGAGACGATGTATTTTGTTTGGCGCCGTCAGGGAACAAGGGGAGTAGGAAGGGATAGATTGTAATTATTTCCTCCCTCTTAAATAAGTGATCCAAAACAACAGCGATACTTATTTGCACATGCGCGTAATCACTACCTTCCCAGTTTTCCTGAGAAATTGCGATTAGGAGGAGTCAACTATCAGTTTACATTTCTCAGCTATGAAAGTAACCATTTTATAATACTTGGGAAGAGATGTTAACTCCCTTAATTTATGCAAGGTGCTTCAGGTCCAGCCTCCCGCTGGCTGCATGACCATTGTTATGGATGATGACCGTTTCATGTGTGGTCTGCCGGCTGATCAGCTGACACCGGACTGCAAATTAAACACCTCACTCAGTGCTCGGCAAGGAGATGTGTATTATACTATTGCTGCACGCAAGCTTAGCGACCGGATGGTAGAATTCTTTCATAGCACTTCGAGGGTTAAACTTGCTTTTACCCAGGTCCGGAATTCATCTTGAGACTTTTACATGGGACCAGTACTTTGGAATGATATATAGATCAACTTCTTGGTGTCATCTGACAGAATAACAAATGTAGGCAACACAGCAGTGCATCATAATGATTTTGTTATAGCAGAAGGTCTTGGTTGTCACTGCTGAGGCAGGCAATACTGCATCCTGTACTAGCTATCGTCCTGATATGTGAAATATTTAATATGAAAATTTTGTTAGTCCCGTGGATTTGGTAATGCACAGACTGATTCTGCTAATACATTGGTGATGGAGAAATTCACAGTAGTGGAAGGACTTAACACCCACATTTGTGTTGATGGATTTGTGGCCTTCCAAATGGCAATCATGACAACTTTAAGATGTGTGAAGTACCATCCATTCAGCTTATGCCCCATTTTGAATGTTTTTTCTTTAACCCTCTAGTGCTCAGCGTATCAGATCTGATACATTTCTTGGAACATAGAAAAAGCAAACTAAGATCATCACCCCACCATAATAGTGTGAAGTCGCATGAGCGGGCATTAGCCTGGATATGAGACTTATAAGCCGCATTATTATTATTATCATTTTGATGCTTGTTCCAGCATAGTGGATCCAGAAGTGATCCAAATACTGGAGCTCAGACTTTTTGTGCCATTGTAAATAGGGCTGGGCACTAGAGGGTTAAAGCAGTTTATCAGCACACGGTTCATCAGTCCCTTTTATTAAATTATTTCTTGCAAATGTTAAAGATGTTGCCTATTTGGTGTCACCAGAGGATCTTTGAGGTAGGCTATATCTGCTCAGAAGTCTGTGGACTTATCATTTTTACCTCAAAGAACATGAATCCTAATGTCTCTCCTCCATGACATGAAGAAAAAAAAAATGTTGGGCCTGCTCCTGTAAAATAACATGTTTACATCAACAAGGGTCACATCTTGAATCTGTATGCTGGATTACATCTGATCTGGCTAATTTTGCGAAAATACTGATATTTTCATACCAAAAAACTGCATTATTTTTATGGCCCCGAGTGTGATTGCAATTCCTTCAAAAATGAGTGACTTACAAGTTACTAAGAGAAAAGAATTGGAACAATTAACACTGCACACGTCTTAAGAACTGATCTGAAAAAATGATTTTCCAAACTAATGACTCTCAGTGACATCTGTCATAGTTTATTCTATACATGAACTGATTTTTATAAAATTTTGACACATATGTCAAGTGCATGAGGAGGCTATATGTTTTTAGTAACTCAGGGAATTTACATAAGGCTAAGAAATTCCGAAAATATGCATATATCCTGAAAAAGCCCTCAACATAAATAACTGACAGATTAGTGAGCACAATATCCATTTCTATAAGAAAGATATAAAGATTTCATCCACGTGAACATCATATTATTCTTTCTGTCTGTAACTCGGATTGGGCTCATGCAGTATGAGACCCCAGCAAAAGGGTCGCAGTATAGAATTTTGCACGCATAAACAACTAAAAAATACAATTTAAGGGGTGCCCCAAAGTACACGTACAGTACGGAAAATGAGCAGGCATTGTTGAGTGATCAGTTTGATCCAGAAACCAAAGCCTGTCTGAGCTCATTGGTCGCAAGAAGATGAGGACTACTGCAAAAAGTTTGTGGCTATTCTGTGTGCCAAAAATCACTTGTTCTCTGTTTTCATTGGTGTTAGGGGTTAATTGCATTCAAGCCAGCTTTGGAACATGTGATGGTCGTCTGTGGCCAGGAAATTGATATATCTGCACCAGAATTATTCGAAACATGGATGATAAAACATCTTGCGCAGCCTTGAATACTCACTGTTGCTTCACAACAGTGTAACAGAGCTGTTAAACAAAACAATGGTTTACAGTGAAAATTCTGTATCTTCTGCATTCCTCCATTTGAAGAAATGCCTTATGATTATTTCTCATCACTTATTGTGGCATAAAAATTCAAGGAGAAATAATCTTACAGCCCAGATGAAGTCATGAAATCACTTTGGTGGGATAGAGTTTATTAATGTTTATGAAGTGGTGTCATTATGCATTTAGATTAGGATTTACTGTCTTCAGATGAATCTGTCCTTGCCAGCTAATGATTTTTTTTTTTTTACTTTGCAGCAAGACAAAGCTGCAGTTGTCATGCAACCTGTTAAAGAAATGCTTTGAAACACAGTGAAGTTGTGTATAAAGGAATGCTTTGAAACAGTGAAGTTGTGTATATAACACATTTTTTTCTCCATCAATGTTATGGCTGATGATACTCACAGGCAGATTTAGAGTATCATTCAGAAAAGTAATCTTGATTTTGAGATGGCACATTGTGACACTTTTGAGCATGAAAATGGTATTTCCGTGAAGTCTTTTGTCGGGTTTTCTTTTGTGGGACTCTACAAATTATCTGCTGTAGTACTTTGTGGGAACCCCGTTGGATAGCGTGGAGATATCTCATCACTGACTGGTCCTCCCCCCATTTCAGCCCCACTGGCCCATCATGATCCAACCTCAGACATCCGCCTCATGTCCCCATCATCCCCTGACCTGCCCATCCTTGAACTGTCGGCGTCATCTCGCCTGCCATCCCAGTCGCGCTTGTTACCACGACCTAAGGGCGATGAACTCCTGCATACTATGAGACAAACCAAATGGGCAGTGACCAAAGCCAGAGGTGAGTTTCCTTTGCAATTTATTGTTTATTTATATTTGTATTTATTTATGTAAAATTTATTTATTTTTATTGATTTAAAAAAAATTTTCACAAGCTTGTTAGTAGCCGTCATAGCTGGCAAGCATTTTCACACAGTATGACAAGATAGTCTTAGGAAAGGCTCCAGGATAAAATGCATTAACATTTTGGCAGTTAAGAGGTGTTAGGAGAAGAGGAAAGAGAACGTGAATGATGCACGTTCTGGTTGCAGAAGAAAGTGGTATGAGGCTTTCTTTGAATTGAATATTCCAAATATATTTTAAATCAGTCGTTATCAACTTCAAGCAAGTCTTTCAGATTGTTCATACAGAATTTGCAGTGTCCAAGTATTTGAAAGCATCAGGTCTTCAGCCATCTGGCAACCTTGAAATTTTTCATTTGTGAGAAGATGGGTTGACAACAAACTTCATATTATACTTTTTTGTTCTATTCAAAGAAATATTTTCAAAGTTGTAACTTGCAATTATTGAATGAATGCTTTCCTTGTTAATATATGCCATTGCTTGTTCAGCTGACTCTGGAATTGGTTTGTTCCATTTGTTTGTCTTGTTTTCTTTTTTCAGAGTGGCTTTCACAACATGGAATGAATACCACCTTTGAGATATTCACGGAAGATCAGCTAGATCAAATGTTTCTAGGCTTCTATACATCAGGGCAAAAGAAGGATGGGACTCCCTTTTCAGCCACAGCTCTCCTGGCATTTCGCACGGCCTTAAACCGCTACCTCAACAATAAATGTAACAGACAAATCAGTGTTGCTACATCTCATAGTTTCAAACAGTCAAATGCTGTGCTCTCCAGAATCATGGCAACTTCTATCAAAGTGAACAGAGGTATCAGTGAAAAAGATATCAAGCTAATGTACACTACCGGAGTCTTGTCCAACTCCAACCCAGAGTCCTTGCTCTACAAAGTTTGGTTTGAGCTGCAAATGAACTTCAGAGGCAAAGTTGACTGGTCCCAGGTTTTTGCTGATCATTTTTCTTTCTCACATAACTCTGCAGGGAAACCCACAGTCACCTGGAATACTTGTGGTCTGAACAGCTGCAACCAGTTGACCATTATTGAAGCTACAGGGGGGCGTTACTGTACAGTGGAATCTCTTAGAGTCTATATGTTACATCGCAGTAAAACTTGCAAATCCTTTTTACAGACACCAGCTTCTAAGGATTTGCTTATGAAAGGAATTTGGTATACGCCCGAGGAGATTAAGGACCGCAAGGAGAAGAGCTTCATGAAGAAAATTTCCGCACAAGCCAAACTAGGCCAGACTTACACCAACGCCTGCGTTCTCAACAGTTTTGAGGATTATTATCAAGCAATGATGAGTTTGAATAGTGGACACACATAGTCCTGCTGGGTGAGGGAGCATGACTCTTAACTTGAATGAGAATGAGAGTAATAAAGCAGATACTAATTTTCTTTGCAAGATAAATAGTATCAAATCATGATCAGACATAATTGATTGGTATGCTTTTCATCCTCAATGAAGCTTTGGAGTTATTTTAATGGAGGGTTGCAGTTGGACATACAGAGCATGAGCCATTGCCCTAGTAGCATTCTTTTGTTTAAATATGCTACACGAAGTAGCACACATTTAGAGTAGTGTGTCAGGTGGTTTGTCAACAAACATTCACTTTTGTTAAATTGCAAGCCTTCACCAGCAGTATATAGATGTATATCTCACGATAAAAGATTTCATTGTTCAAACAATGGAAGGTCATTGTTCAAACAATGAAAGGATATTCAAGGAGACTAACTTAGATTCTCTCTGTCACTGATTAGAAGTGTATGCAAGCATAAAAGCTGTCAAATCTGTTTTCTGATGCTGTCAGTCAGATAGATGCTTGAAGTAATTTTGGATTCGACTGTTAGATAGACATTGTTGCAAGATTTATGATACTTGTTGAGCGTCAAGGATTGCACCAACAACTTTGGTTTTATAAATGAAAGTTTACATCTATGTTAACACTCTTTGAGCCATGATTTCACATCGTGTTACGGTCAATGGAGATTTCTCATTTGGTTCAGCTTCCATCACCCTGACAAAATTGCAGGTGTAATCACCGCATATATGGCTTTCAGTTAACATTGTTTGTCATTGCTTGATATGTTGCTTAATGAGTACAGTGTTTTATTCCCCTGTGTGTTTCTAAATTGATTTTTTATTTATAGGTGTTTCATGTAGACATCTGGACAGTTCTTTGTGTGTGAAATGTGAATTTTTTATATAACATTTTGATGTATCTTGTTACAGTTTATTTCTTGTCATATGATGTGCTCAACAAACATAAATCAGTGCAAAAATCATTGCCACCACCGACTGAGCCCTCAGTCTGATGGTATCTTTGCTGCATAAATGCTTCACACTGTGATATTTTAAAGGATAGGAAGTGAAGGTAGACTTTTAAGTGATTGATCATGCATACTGTGGCGCCTGAACATGACTGTGTGTCCCAGACTTCAGAAACTCTCTCCCACAGCCAAGATCAGAGTGTGGCTAAGAATAAGACAGTAGTCTAATCCAGGTGACATGGATCACAGATACCAGGATGAAGGGTTTGTAAATACCTGTGATGCCATAAAGAAAACATCTGTGTACATGTAATGCCCCCCCTCCCCCCNCCCCCCCCTTTATTTTTTTTAAGTAGGTTTATGTCTCAGTCATTGCAGTTGTGGGATTATACCACCTGACCGTACTGCGGAAGAACAATGTTTGTAAAGGCCTCTGTGGAAGTGAGGTTATTTTGCAAGGGCCATAGCTTTTATTGAAGATGAAGAACCTGAAGAACTGCTGATGTGTTGTACAATATGTACAGCGGTGGCTTACCTTAAAACTGAAGGTCTTAAAGTCAGTATTTTCATTCAGAGGTCTCTTATCATGCATAAGGTGAGAGATAGAAAACAAGGAGGATCTGTTTTACCATAAATTCATGATGCCAATCCTTAGATGTTTATATTGTGATTAGAAGAATATACAGTGCTCTGCTGAATAGACAAAGTATACAGTGTTATACTGCAGCTGCATACACTAAATATAAAAACCTTGGGTACGAAGCTAATCCTATACAAAAACATTTTACAAGTCCCAAAGTACAGTAATACTAGTAGTTGGGCTAGATTCAGTCATTTGATACACTTTGCATCCCAGAATACATAAGTGTGCTTGAATATGTGTCTTTCTCTGTGCAAGAATCATTAGGAATAACTGAATATAGAACTTCCTAATTAATTTTCTCTAATTATTTAATGCAGACTTGTACATCACAACCTTAGGTATATGGTGCCAGTGCTTGTCTATTGATGCAAGAGATCTTGAATTTGATCAGTTTTAGTGCCATGAGGGGAGGAGGAGATTCCAGCTTGTCTTGATGTAGCCATGACAGTGCTGAAGAGGGATGCTGAAAAGTAACACAAAGAAGCCTAGACATGCATCACTATATGGGGCAGATTAAATAGCTCCTTGTGACCATGTTGAGTTTGGTCTGAGATGAAAAAAAACAGATATATGTGTTCAAGATGTTTTGACACAGACTGTTAGAGTATGAATGTAGAATAATGTGAACCTACATATATATATATACAGTACATGTATGCAGTATGTTATTACTTAGCTGCCTCAGAAAACCAGATTTGCCTGTGAAAATCTGTTTGTAATCTTTCTCTGTAGTAAGATTTGTAGAATTCAAGGCAGTTATAATGTTGCAGCTTGTTTGTATTCTTGTCTGCATACTGATGGGTTGTATTTTAATTCTTGTTGACTTTTTTGTGCAAGAAAGGCCTTGCAGGGCAGATTTTCACAGATGTGCACTTTTCCAGGAAAAGAAAATAAATTGACAGTACTACTCTATTTGCAGCATAAAGACTGAAAATTCTGTAGGTGATTTACTGCTTGAGATAATAAATTATGGCACTGACTGAATCAGTCTTTTATAACATGTTTCAGAAATATATGCATTGATTACAGGGGAAAATAAAGAGTTCCACTAAAATGACTTCTTTCCTTTGTGTGGGACGGTGAGAAATGACCGAGTTGAACCAGTGCCGGAGAATTTCTGAAGTGGTGTCCCTTACTGTGCTGAACAACGAGACGAAGAAGGGAGTAAGCATATAAACCTCAATATCGATAGCACCAGGGAGGGCGATGTCCTTTCCTAGTGAGTATCGTTTGAAGGATCAGCAAACTGTTGTCATGAGAGCCAACCCCTTTCTTCGCCTCACCAAGAACAGCACTTTGTTGAGCCTGTGTGGGATCACCTACTGCTACTGGAGTTCACTGGCACATGGAGGAAGTCACCCCGCCTCGTCTGCACCCTCCCTACCTTTCCACCGGTCTACATTTGTGATAAGGAGAGTAGACTGCGCTGTTACTGAACTCCTAGAACCTGTTTCATTGTAGCCTAGCCACATGTGATAGTGAGTGGTTTGTGGGTTTTGACAAAAAATACTCATAAAGAATGCTTAGAAGGAGTTTGGTTTTGTCCTTTGTGATAGTTTTCTCATCCATGCTTTTCTTTCCTGCCCTTGTCTTGAGCGTGACAGGAATGTGTATTTATCTATACACTCATACAGTACTGTCATTCATTTAAATTGTAGGCTACATGTACGGCCTTATTATAATAACACTTCAAAAACTAGTTTTTCTCATTGTGAATGTACAGTGTTGTTATTATTATAAACAGTTTGTTTCAAGCTTCTGCTGTGTTTTTTAAAATCTTCATTAAAACTACTAATCTTTATACTTATGCTTTGTTTCTGTGATTTGTTGTTGCTGGTAAGAATGGCTTTATCCTAGATATTCCCTCACTGTCTCCAGCTATCTAGTGAGGATGATGTGTTTTGTGTATTAATTTTCATTCCTGACAGAATAGTGTTAAAAATTTTCATCTAAACCAAATCATTCATACATATATATATATATATAAAAAAATACAGTACATGTATGCTGCAGATGGTTGTATGCACATCATTTGAACTTGCACAATATACAGTAGATAGATAGATGTCATTGTCAACAAAACATAGAAACAGCTTTTCTCCTGAAAGACTGTTAAAAACAGTACAAGATTTTCAGTGATTCTTCACTGCTGCTCTTTTTGATGGAAAAGGCCTGTATGTGTCAGAACCACAGTTTAACAGGAAACACACACACAAAGAAAAAAAAAATAGTGTGTAATGCCATATAGTCTAATCAATAATGCATATGGTTGGTTGTCCTAGAAAGTATAATGGCTTTGAGAGAGTAACTCAAATGAAAAGGCAAAGAAAATATAGCTCAATGTAAAGGTGAATCTAGCCAAAAAATGTGAATTTGACCTAATTTGCTGTTGATGGTCTTTTTCCATAAAATAACAATGCTGTTAAAACTGAGAAGAAATATGAAGATTCTCTGTCTTCAATATTTCTTATTACTACTGACATATATAATGATTTTCTGCCACTGGTGAATGAGACCATAAAAGCATCTGTACAGTGTACATATCACCAATTGTTACTCACAGTGCTGTCAAGTATGTAAGGCCATACATCTACATAAATACACGTATTCATATACATATATTTTCAAAATAAGAGTAAATATTTGTGGATTTCTGAGCCATCTTTCATTCACACTGGATTTCATCACTTTTCAACAATCTCAGATTCTCTTATTTTGCCTTGTTAATCTCATTCATCTTATTTTATCGCTGTTCTATGCCATTCTTTCAGTTTCCAGAGTGTGTCTCACTGATTTGCAGAGCAACATTCCTTTCCTCTCATTCATCCTATCTGCAGCACATGCCTTATTAATCCTATCTGCCTCTGCCATGTAATACACTTTAAAAAAGAATTGTTATGGTAGGTTTATAGTGAAGTTATGGAGACCTTTCTAGATGTAAGATGATGACAATCTTTCAGACGAAGAACTGAAGCTCTGAACATTTAGCAATGTAGATCATGGTCACCAACCATTATTGACGTGTACGTGAAAACCACAAGTGTTGACTGCAGTGAGTTGTTCTGAGCCTCTTAGTTTCTATCAAAGTTTGCTAATAAATTCAAACAAGCGTTTCATGAATCTCTTCAGTTTGTCACCTTAAAAAGAAGACGCTGACAAAAATGTTTGTCACAATGTTCAGGGTTTTGGATAGTTTTGTATTGAGGACATCTTGTAATATCCAGAGGATCTACACTATGTATGATTTGTGGACTTGCAAAAGCTTTTGGGAATGGCAGTGAACTAGTTTAAGGCAGTGTCAAATTTAGTAATATTTTCATCTCATTCTTTATGAAATTGATGGATGGTTAGCTGCAGTTCAGGAGAGAAACTGTAGTTTTCAGTGACTGACATTAAAACACCAAATTATACCACTAATGATTTAATTGTTAGTATATATGAACACAGGCATCTTTGGAAACTTGATATTTCAACAAATTAATCTATGATATTATAAATAAAATATAAATACATTGGCATGATGTGGCTTGAATGAGACTTAACATATTCTCATCTCATTTTAGTAACCCTGTGAATATGTATTATGTCATGCAATTAAGTTTCAGACCGAACAGTTTTCATCACCAAATCATTCAAAATACAAAAGCTGTACAGTAGAATCTTGATAATAAGAATCTCAATAATATTTTTACCTTACTATTAAGTATGAATTCACGCGCGTGGATTATTTTTCTAGGATTGACTGACAGAGAATAAGTGTACTTCAATAATACATATTATGCATTTCCCATGCTCAAAGCCATATTTACATACTGTTGAGATTTGACTGGATATTTTAATAAAATGGCAAGTCTGCAGGATTGGCATGAGACAGTTTCTTCTCCTATTGTCAAGGTCCTATGGTGAAACTGTGTTACATGTATTCTCTAAGCCACTTGGGCTAAAGAAGGGTTGTTGTTGTTTACAAGGCCCAAACGAAATCTTCTCTCTCTTGATTCTTCAGATGATGCCACAGCAGGACCTCCTCCACGTATGCCAGATGGTGTCAAGCCATTGTGTGGATATGTTCATCTGGAGGATGCAAAAAAATGGATGGTGAGTTGGATGCTAGATTATAGTTTGGATAATGTAACCTGCACTTTGAAAAGTGGTGCATGACCATTTTTGGAAATCTTTTGCGATAAACAAAATATGAATGCCAGAGTATTCAGCTATACTTCTTTCTATTTTTGTTTTATTCCTAATGATACATCTAACATTAACACATGTACAGTACATGTAGTTTGGGAAGTGGAGGTTTGTAGATTCTGACATAAGGTTGTGGAGCAGACAGTTTTGAACACACCAGAATGTAGCCAGGCATCCAGGCAACATTGTCAGAGATGATAGTATGGCAATTCTAAAGCCAACTAGTTTAGCTGTAATACCAATTTTCATTGGTGATTGTGATAGATAGTTCTGTGTGATGAAAATGACTCCTTGATGGGTGGATATGATTTTTAAGGAGTTGACAACATAAGATGAAGGGAAAGACTAGCAATGTACTTTTGAAATTAACTTTTTGGGAGTCATGATCCAAGTATGGTCCAGCCCCTTTAGCGTGTGAAAGTCAAAGGGTTGAAACACTTGTACTCGGAGATATCCTCCTCTGAAGATATTCTGTTGCATTGCTCTGTGAATAAGAGTTTCCTGTATGTGTTCCCTAGGAGTTACAGGATAGACTGCCCTGGAGCTTTGTGGGTTTCAGCAATTTCAGTTTACTTTGCAAAGTTGGGATAGAGGAAAGTGCTCTCACAAGATTTAATGCTCCTCAAAAATGTTATGACTGTATGCAGGAATGGCATGGAGGTAATTAATGCCATTTGCAAGAGTCTAAAGAAACTGAACTGGCACAGTTTTCACCGGCTTTTGTTTAACAAGATTTTTCCTTTTGTTTTAAATGACTCTTATTGAATATTCTAGATTCAACATGAGCATGTTGCCCAAGAATTTGCATAATTGTTCAGGGTTTTTGTTCTGGTTCCATCCATGGTAGCAGGGCTGATTTGCTTGGCTTTAATCTTTACATGTATAAATGATCCTGACTGTGATATAACTATGTTCAGGTGTACAAGTAAACTCGGAGTCTCTTTGCCAGGATCAGATGAAAAGTTGAAATTTGGTGTGCCTTACATACTTCGCCTCTCTGATTCTGAAAACATTCATTTGACCTCATGATCTCAACCCATACTCATCTGTTGGCCAATCTGTCCATTCTGCCCCATCATGCTTTCCAGATGTTTGAGCTGCTGCCAGGCTCTGGGGTGTTCATCCACCAGGAGAATTACAACGTGGTCATGTCCAAGACCAGACAAGACCGCCCAGATGGAAAGGCCATGGCCAGGTACCTTATGTCCTGTTTTTGGAGACAGAGTGAACTGGTGGGAGCCAGCATTGCTGAACCTCCAAAGCCTCATCAGCGGTCTCTGGATAGGGGCATCATTCATGCCATTCTTGGTAAGTCTGCATTTCTTGTCTCTGTATGTCATTCTTGACAAGTCTGTATATCCTGTTTCCTTTTCATGAGCTAGCCTATGTGGAACCCCAGGATATTCAGAATCAGAAACTCATGATCACATATCTTCAATATCATCAAAAGTAGATGCAAACACTAAAATTATGATTATGGGCTGTTTTGGATTACATTAAAATTTGCATGTATTTGTGCAAAAGAAGACAATTCCATCGTTTTCAGGAAGTTCCTAGTACATCTCCAGATGGTGTTATGTTTTCTTGAAATGTATCCAAACATGTTCAGTGGGAACAAACTTTTAGTTTGCTCTGCATTAGCACATAGTGGTGGTCAGATTGGCACCTGTAAATTTGACCAGTTGCTTTGGGCAGTGATGAGAACACGCAATGCATTCAGTTGTGTCTTGTTAAGTGGGTTTCCAGGAAATTGGCAACCTCAGGTAACTGAACTTATCATGTGGGAATATTTTTTTCTCTATATGGATGTCAAATATAATCGACAAATTCATGCTTCTGAATCCAAACATGATACAGTAATTTGGAACGCTGCTAGTCTATATATTTATATTGTATTATGCTTTCGATAGTCTGAATGAATTTCAAAGGATCCCATTTAATTACATGTCAGTATCATCTAGCCTTTTTTTACTTTTTGGCATGGGTCAGTCAGTGCTGACTCTCATTGATGATTCCATGCCGAAGAAAAAAAAAAGTACAGGTAGTCAACAAGATCAGTTACGGAAGTAGGCCAGCTGTTGAGATTAGGGAAATTGAAATTTGCAACTTTGATATTTATAGTGTGAAAGGGTAGTTTCGACTGTCTCTTCCCCTTTCTGTTTTCTTCTTTGCCTAGTGACCTTCTATGGCTCATTCATTCATTCATTCATTCATTCATTCATTCATTCATTCATTCATTCATTCATGTGATAAACTACAGCATAAATCAGAAAAGATTTCTTCTGAATATTGTCTCTAATCTGCCCTGTCATCATGTCAGGTAAACAGATCATACTTTTCTCATTTCCTACTATGTAAATGGCTTTTTGGGAAAATTTTATAAAGGGACAAATACATTGGGACCGAAAGATTTGGATTAACGACACTTGATTGTAGATGGATGCCATGGGAAAGGAGTGTTAGATGAATAGGGATGACCACTAAGGGATGGTTATCGTTGCAAGCCCAGATAAATTTAGCTACAAAAATTTATACCAAACCTTCCAAACTTCTGTCATCAGTGGGATATTTTCATCATTAAAGATGGACAAATATATTGTGTGTACTTTATTGACAACAAATTGTCTTTGATCTGAAGTGAATATGGAACTGGGTGGCTCTCAGGGCAGAACTTTGGTTTGTACCATGCCCATGCCTTAAAAGCTTTTGACCCATCATCGACCTGTCTCTTCCCTGAGTCACCCCACTTTTTGCTTGATGCCCATCTCCGTTTTGTTGTTTCCCATCCGCTCCTTAACTTCCACCTAAACCCTAGCCCCCACTCACACTCTCCC
>JAWQUT010000110.1:280111-296032 GCA_033807755.1 Ellobium chinense
CATGAATCTAGCCATAGTGGTAAGATCTAGCTGTGAGCAGTGATCACCCATGGCATAACGCCTTATTGCTTATTCGAGACAGGTTTAACTTCCATTTCTTCTGTTATTATTCACTGATTGTAATGACAGAAAAAAAGCAAACCTGTAACATTCAGAAGTCATGTCTGAGTTTTGAATGTCGGTCTGCTTCTCCAAAGTTGCACAGTCGTCCGAAATTCCATCTGCTGAATGAGAGAAATCTTTTCGGCGACTCAGGATTATGTCTTTATTATCAACATATTGTGTAAAGACAAATAATATTTTGTGTACTTCAGGAGGGCACACCACTCATCTCATGAAAGAAGTTAAAACAGATTTTGTATATGTCAATTGATACCCCAGATCTGTTCACTTAGAAGGTCCAAATAACATTCTCTTCTAAAAATACCATGAATCCAAAGTACATAGGGGTAGGCATTTTTTTCTCCCCCTAGATCGCTTGGCAGGTACCTGCTGGCACCCGCATCATTCTAATGTTTAGTTGTCTCTAAAGAGTACAAGACGATCTGTGAAAGTTGGAACAAGACATGCTCGTCCATAACCTGAAACTGGTGCAGACACTGGTCTGTGAAAGCGATCATGAACAAAATAAAGTTTATGAGTATGGACAGAAGAGGGGAATTGATTAGCTGACCAAAGACTGTATAGATCCATTTTTTTTTCTCAGACTGGTTACGGCTAAACGGCATTTAGTTAACCTCTTGTCGCAAGAGCTGTGCAGTTTTGAGAACGATTTTCTCAGGGGTTGCACCCTTTACCCTCTTTTGTGGATACTTTCCATATATTTTGGACATTGTAACAACGATAGTTTTGTCTTCTGTGTGCCGACAGATCTGAAATCTGATTTGAAAATGGGTGATTCTGACAGGGTTGTGAATAAGTGTATACTCAGTATGTCTCACAGTAGTGTCAAAAGTCCTCTCATATTATCTTCTGCAGCTTTACAAGTGTAACAAGTCTTGTGGTACCTGGCAGCGGTAGCAATCACATCATCTGCTGTAAACATTGCCGTACTTCTAAATTCATCGAAAGATATGGCAATATGCAGAACTACATGTTAAAGTAGTGCAATTGCCTCTACCCAAGTACTCCTCACCCCCTTCCTCCCCCCTGCTCTTGTATTTCTTTTTCTTCTTTGTTAGGCCATATTCTGAGGACACATGAATATTTCTGATTTGTGATTAAGAGATTGCAATTACTTCCATCCAGTTTGCATCTTGCCTTTTTTTTCTTCGACTTCTTGTTCTCTTTCAGCCAGCCATTTTTTTTTTCTTTCTCAGTAGCCTATATCTGTTTAATGAAGAAAAAATTACAAGCTGACATCAGTAGCATTGAGAACACGGTGAAGAAGTCACAGAATGCAGTAAAAAATTCACAAAGAACAGGTTATTTTGTTTTATTTGTGGCTTTTGAATGTTTGGCGAGGGACTGAATCGCAGTCAGTTTTTTCGATCGGCTAATGTGGCATCGCTCTTTAATGAAAGGACTAATTTCTACATCTAATCATCAGATTTAGACTGTTATATGGAAAGTGCATGAATTTGTGATTTATATTTAGTCACCAACGGCTGTGTTCAAACAATGGAGATACATGATATTTATTATACGAATAAGAAAACAAAACTTAATTTTGGTTCCTAACTTGCCAATGTTGAAGAGCAAAAATTAATGCGACACCGTCAAGACTACGCGCGCTAGTACAGTGACAAAGCACTCTCAGAATCCATTCGATACTGAATAATTTCAAATGCAAGGGAGTAGGATACTGAGAATCTTCAAGTTGTAAATTGCGGATTGCGTCTTCAATGATATCGTAATAAATTTGATGCAAAAACATGGAAGTATTTTAAGGAATGCAATGAATGAAATTTTAAACTGAAAGGGCAGCTTTTATATCACTGTTTTGGGTTGTTACCGCAACTCGTATTCGTTATCGAGAACAGAATTGCTCTCGCCCGCCCTGCAACATTACACTGGTGTCGTTAAGATGGAAATGCTCGTGGTATCTTTTAAAGTGGGTATTCTTTTGATTACAATTGGAAGCAGTTAATATTGATCTAAAGTCGTGAAATACCGTTTTGTAAACTTAGACAAAACATTTTGGAGTATTCTGAAATAGACTTTTAGCGATCAGTTATGCTCTAAATTGCTGAACTAAAAAAAGTTCCGGCCTAATGCGTGTTTCAAAACTTAAATTTCGTTTTAAAAAGATATGCATGTTTATTCTATGGAGAACACTAACAAATGTGAAAACAAATATTTGGTCATTGTTTCCAGATGATTTCAACAGACCTTTTACATGGGGAAGTATTTGTTTCTCACTTAACTGTAATTAGGGTAAACACAGGAAACATCCGCGTTTTTTCGCTTCTTCAAGTCCCATTTTTAGGTGGTTCCAGTGGTCATACCATGACAGCCCACCTCGTTTTAGAATCAGAAAAAGATGTAGATTTTACCATGTGAAGGTCAATCTGGTATCACAAAGTGCACGATTTGCACGCAAACATGTCATAAGCGGCTGGACTATCCTGGCTAATATAATACTTGAAAGAGTTTGATTTTGTTGCAAGGGAATTTTCATTTTAATATCATGTGATGTATAAGATGGGCCTGAACATATGTAGAATTATTTACAACAGATATTTTTTTTTCCCACTGTTTTCAATGCATTCTTGACTTTGCATAAATAGACTAGTGGATGAAAATTTCAGACATCAGTATATACCAGACCATGATCAAGTGTTAAGTTTGTTTATCAGGTCCTAATGTGAGCAGTCGGGAAGTGTGTTAGGGTCACGGGTGAACACTAGGTTAGCATGTGGATGTAGGGACCGATTCAGGCAGTAGGTATTTAAGGATTAAATTGCTGTGAAGTTAGCGTCCTTGTAGTGTAGTGGTAACATGTTCAGACTTGCAAGCTGAGAGACCCTGATTCGATCCCCGGCAGAGACAAGAAATTTCTAGTGTAGATTTTTTTCGGCCCATCTTCTCAAAATTGATCATTCACAGTAGTTTGATAAAATCCCTGGTAACACACTTCCCTAAAATAATTATGTAACATTATATAACATCTGAAAAATTATCAGACTGAGCTCACGTTCCTCCCCCTTAAACCTGAGAGAAAGGATCCAATACTATGCTATATACATTGCCTCCATCCGGTTTCACTTGGCGACATCGGCAGGATGTCTCATTGGGGCCTTGGGGAAGCAGTAACAGGAGCAGAGGGTTCTGTAACTTATAGGCAGAGACATAAGACAAGGTGGGAGGTAGTATTCTAAGAACTGAGATAACCATACAAGAATGGCCTGAGGTTCACTGTGGACAGTATGCCGATGGAGTAGAGCTATCATATAAGAATGACCTCATACTCATTGAGAGCTGTAAGTTGTCATGAGGACATGACATGGATAAACAAGGGGGAGTGTGAGCAGTCAGGAAGTGTGTTGGGGTCACGAGTGAACACTAGGTTCGCACGTGGAAGTAGGGACCGATTCAGGCAGTAGGTATGTATTAGATTAAATTGCTGTGAAGTTAGCATCCCTGTAGTGAAGTGGTAACACGTTCAGACTTGCAAGCTGAGAGACCCTGGTTCGATCCCCGGCAGGGACAAGAAACTTCTGGTGTAGGTTTTTTCGGCCCATCTTCTCAAAATTGATCATTCACAGTAATTTGGTAAAATCCCTGGTGACACATTTCCTTAAAATAATATGTAACGTCTGAAAAATTATCAAACTAAGCTCTCCTTCCTTCTCCTTAAATATAAGAGAAAGAATACTATACTGTATTGCCTTTCCACCCGGTTACACTAATAAGAAATATTTGTTGCATGTAGTTCTGAAATTACTGCTGTCTGTTGGTATTATTCAACTCCTTGAGTTCTCTATGTTCAGAAGTGAAAATTTTTCCTGTCAAGTTACCTGATAGTGTTTTTCTTGTGACTGGAAACCTCCTCTGCTAGCTTATTTGATGCTTCATGTATTTACAGTGTTCTTCATGTGATTTTGTGAAAATCTCATGTGACAATAGGAAAGTCTCTTCTGGGGGTTGTTTGGCATTATTTACAGAGATCTTCTTGGAATTGTTGTCTCATTGATGGAGTAGTTACAGTATGTGTACTATGTGCATCATCACATTTAAAGCTAGTTCGTTCTGGTGCTAAATAGTTTTATACATGTATATTGTCAGCATATGAAACTTGAATATGAATGTTGACTGGATGGAAAATCTGTTTCCTCAATGACTGTATCTTTCTGCTCAGGTTCCCACCACCTGCAGTTTTCTATTGATATTTTCAGCCATCTGTCATGAGCTTTCAGCAGAGCGGATTACAGTATTGCGCCAGGCAATGTGGAAGAGGATTGGGAGCCTTTCTCACTGCCAGAAGATCAAAGATCTGCGGAAAATGTGGAAGGCAGGATCACTGTATTCATGATGTTTAAAGTGGTCTTATCTTAGCTTTCAACCATTTCAGAGAAATATACCAACTCACAGCATCGGCCAGTTCTCTGCTGCGTTTATTTGCTTTGGATTTTACTAGGATACATTCAGATGCAGATGCCTAGCAGTAGCATAAGCTGCTGTGTCAGTGAAAAGTATACTGAGAAGTATACAGGATTTGAAGAGGATTTGTGGACATATAACTAGTGCCAGCCCGATCTTGACCATCTTTTATCAGTACTCAGAGCACAGACACAGTAATCAACAAGAATTGTTTACAAATGAATCATTGTGATTGCGGTGACAAGTATGGTGTCACATCCTGGTACTGTGCAAGTAAACTGATGAAGCAGCAACCAATCCTGGGCATGAATCAGGAACTGCAGTCCCTTATGATGTGGCAAAAATAAAAGATGGCATAAATATACTTAGCAATTGTCCAAAGTGTACAGTATCCAGGGAGAAAGATGGATTCACTATTGTAACAAGAACACAGTAGTGAGAGATGAAATTTAGGATTAAGATTTCACACTACAAAAAGATCCTATCAGCTTGTTCATGGTAATACCTCAGTTAATTTAACAAATTGAATGGCACCACTTATGATCTTCTATTAATCACAAGCCAGAATGGTAGAAGCAACAGTTTTGACCATTTTAGTCAGTAGAATTGATTTCAGAAGACTATTTTCTCATTGCTCAGATCTGTACATGAATAGGGATATCATTTGCTAGACAGAGTGAACTGTTTAGTCCCTTGGGTTAATTTATGTTAATGTGATGTTTTCCATTAACTGCAAGAACATGTGCCTCTCCACTGTTTTGAAAATCTTCAAAAGGAGGTATACTGCAGTCACTTTCCTCTCCATTGTGCACTGGAGATTGGTGATCAAAGAGTCATTCAGAAAGGTTAGAGGTCAACACTACTTTTAGCCCATGTGGCCAGATTTTGATTTATTGCAAATATACATGCTAAAAATTATTGTGCTTTGTTATTTTGCACCAGCAATATAAATAAATGTTTAATAAAAACCTCTTCATGTCATCTTTCATTTTATTTTGTGCTTGTTCATTGGTTTATAAATGTTATTTCATTTTTACTGTCTCAGTGGAAATCAGTAAATCCTGGTAATGAAGACGGCTTGTTATAGTCATGTTGAAGTATCAACACAAGCGATAACAGAAGTTAATGTTATACATAATGATTCAGAATTTCAGATCACTGATAACAGAATTGTGTCATGAAATGCAAGGTGTCCGAAAGAGTTAGAATGTTGTCCCGGCGTAAGCATGGCCAGCACCAACTGAATTTATTTTTGCTGTCATATTTAATGTATGATACAAGTTTAATGTCAGTGATGTTATAGGTGTCCATAACAATGTTATGGACGTTATTAACATGTTATAAGAATATCTTTGATTTCATAAGCTGAATATCATATGTTCTTGTCGTCCACATCTGTGTTTTCATGTCAAGGTCTGTGAAGCATTCCTTCTGTCCATGAGTGGCATGTGAAAGTATATGTACTGAGTGCTCAAAATGTCTATATATACATGAATTATGAACTCTGTTTTAATGCACTTTTCATTTGCCTGCTGAGTCATCAGATCCATTTTGCTGCTTCCCTTACATCATGCGTGAAGCTTCCTCATAAAGATTACTGCCTGCCATCATGAACCATCATCATCACCACTGCTTGCCTGCTTGCTTTCACATGGATTCAAGGTGGACTCCTTTTTCTCCTTTCAGGATTTTGCCAGCACCATTCACGGGAGCTCCCCACTGATATCCGTAGAACCATTCAGCAAAAGATTGGCTATGCTAAGTTCTACTTTGTGAAGAAAACCCAGGACCCTGATTCTCCCAAAACTACACCTGCATCCATATCTGTGGAGGCCTCTCCACGGAGAATGTCAATGGAGATGGCTAGGAGGGGAGCAGGAGGGCTGCCTCTTGATTTCCCAGTGAAAATGCAGACTAGTGGAAGAAGGGGAAGACGTGCCAGTGAAACCTTATCCCGAGGACTCTCAGAACCAGATGACATAACTGCTCGCCTCCCCCCAAGAGCAACATCAGATATGCCCAGCAGGAGTTATAGTGAGATTGCTGGTGACCTGTCAAGCAGGTTAAGTGATGATGTTATTTCAGGAAGACTGGCCTCCTCCTCTGCTAGTGATGTCCTCTCTGAGAGGTTGCCAACAGACATGTCCAGCAGACTCTCAGCTGGGGAGTTGACACGCAGGATGTCCAGTGATCTGTCCAGCAGAATTTCAAGTGATTTCCCTGGCAGGATGCCCAGTGACCTCTCTGGGAGAGTGTCAACTGATCCTCCTTGTAGACTGCCAGACGATTTATCTACTAGATCTGCCAGCGATCTTTCAACTAGATCATCTGATCAGTCCACTAACAGGATGGCATCAGACCGAGTAGCAGGAGCTCCAACAGATGTCATGGCTGGGCGAACATCAGAAGCCAGTCTCAGTGAGCTGGCCAATAGAATGGGATCAATGCCTGCAGGAATGTCAAGAGGGTTCTTAGACATGCTGAACAACATATATCCTAGTAACTGAAGACTGAAGAGATTGTGACACAGCAGTGACGCAACAGTACATCTGCTTTTTGTCTATGTGCTCAGTGCCTAATTTGGACTTTGTTATAAACACTAACGTCTTTCCTTTTATTGTGCGTCTTATAAATGTGATATTGTTGTGATGCAGAGTCCCAGAATGTGTTGTCATCCAGCAGAGTTACCCTGCTTTTTTTTTTAATACAGGCTTTGATTGCCTTGCTGTGTCACTTAGAGGACACTATGTCTGTCCCCGAAGAGCTGTTACTAAGCACAGTGTCTTGAGGCAATTCTATGCTTCAAATATATTTGTGCAAAATTGATGTTAGGTCTGTAATTATACATAGATTAGTCAAGCCTTCAATGCTGTCAGTTTTTAGTGCCTCTAATGACAAATGCTGTGATGAAATTTCTTGTCTATATATGCACAAATATGTCAAAAGGACTATGTTATGGCCATATGAGACACCTAGCCTAGGAGAGTGGAAGAAACTCAGTCACTGGAATCTGTTGTTAAGCTCAAAATAGGGCTGTGCACAGATAGGCAGAATTACACAGAATATGGCTGTTGGAAACAGTCAAAATACAGTGAAGTTGGTCTACAGTGAACTTGCTGAAATTGAAACTCTGTTTAAATGAATATATTCATTGATTGCAGCTTGTCCTTCTGTATTCGTAATGGTTAAAAGCGAAACCTTCTGAAAATGAACAGATATCTATGATCAATTGAAATTCAAATTAAACAGGCTGGACAATAATACCATAAGAAGATTTTTTATTTCAGCAATAGAATAAAAAATGGATAGATGGAAATAAAAAAGGAGCCAATTAAACATCCAAAATGTGAACATAGCATAAAACTCTGTAATAAAGGAGTAGTTGGGGTTTTCAAAATTGTAACATCATTGTGTTACCCTGAATTGGGGTATGGAGACCTGAAAAGTAATCTGAACTGTTTTTATGATGGTTCATGTTACTGTATAAACACATACTGTACAAACCTCGAGTTGTTGATGCTACATTCAGTCACCACTTATATAACACGTGATAACTCAGGTAATCAGCCTGCAAAGTAAACGCTGCCCCATTCATGTAAAGACTCCTACAAGGGTGAAGCAGCTTTGCTGTAACAACCAGAGGTTTGCTTGTCCAGTCCTGAATATTATTAACAGTATCAAAGAAGAGGGTTCAATGAGATAAGGGATTGCATTTGCACATGACACTCTATCCCTTCCACCAATTATCATGCATAACTTTGGGGGATGTTTTTGGTAATGAAACTTGCTGGACCCATTTTTGACCACTGCTCATGCATAAGCCCATGGGAGAGTCCCAAGATATCAATATGCCCTTAAATCATATAAGATCTTAAGTCTTAATTTAAAGCACACTTGTACTGCCTGACACTGGCATCACATACAGCCAAGCATTTGACTTCTATGAAATTTGTGAATTCTTGGTCCAGTTTGGTGCAGTATCATTTGCAAAAAATCCACTCTTATGTTGAGAATATGCCCGAAACAGGGGAGCCAATTATACGACAATGGCTTCTTGTAACTTTATTTATTAACTCAAATGCTTCCCAAGCTGAAAATTTGTACTAGTCCCTCACAGTTTGAGTTATGAAGTCCATATTTATTTACATGTTTGTACATGTATTTTTGCTTTGTTCTCACCAGCCCATCTATAGTCCTAGCAATGAAGATAGTTACCTTGAAATCTGAGGCTGAGGCTAAGGCTGAAATAAACAGAAACACTTCGAATGTGTGAGGATGGTGCTTTAGGATAGCGTCTCAGATTGCTTGACACAGCTATGGTTATAAACCACTGAATGGAATTGGACTGTTCACAGATGGGGAGTATTCAGTATAGATACCAAACATTTCATGACATTTGCTTTCTGTTGCTCATCAGCACCACCTTTCATACATTGATGGCTTTGTTCATGGGTCAGTGTCCCTACTGTTGACAATGTGATAAAAACTGTACATGTGGTTTAATTGAGTGATTTGATAATTAGGGCCATCTTGCCCTAGTTGACATTATATGAAGCCAAGATAACAACAGCAGCTGAGCTGTTCTTTGCAAACTGAAGATGTTAGTCAGGGTCAAACTCTGCTGATGTATGTCAACAGAACTCTATGCTGTGCTTGGAAGTATCAGCTGTTTTCAGTGTTTGAGAGACGAGACACATTGTTTTCTCCCATTTTTTTTTTTCAAGCTTTCTTGAAAGGGATGTGCCATAAATGTTCTTTATTTGATTTTGTACAACTGTTTGGATTTCAGATCTAGATCAAGATCTGCACATAGCTAGAGCTATTTGAATTGTGCATTTGTATCTCTGTACATACTGCTCACAAAAAGTGAATGATATATTTAGCAGTGATCCAGTTTGATTAAACATTGCACTTTAGAAGAGGTTTCTCTCTGTAAAATATGATAATCAGAGATGATACAGTATAGTAGTATGCAGTATAAAGTATGATACAGTATAGTATAAAGAATTCAAATGAGTACAATGAAGAAAGACAAAGTAGAAGTCCAGGGTACAGTCAACTCACTTAAGTAAACACTTACATTTTATCATGACCAGTGATCCCAAGATCTTATTCATATGGAATGCTTGTCAGGTTTAAATGGCCAGTGGATCAAGGATTTTCAAAATTTTCTTGCCAAAAATAATGGATTAGCAACAGTTATGACAAAGCATGCAGAAAAGTTTTAAAAAAAAGTCAGAATGAAAACATTATGGTAATAATAGTGTAAAGGTAGAAGATCGTGAAAGAATTTGTCTTGAAATCCCAGTTGATAGCTATTTCTGTCAAAGGGCACTGAT
Organism: Ellobium chinense; assembly: GCA_033807755.1. Classification (NCBI taxonomy): domain Eukaryota; kingdom Metazoa; phylum Mollusca; class Gastropoda; order Ellobiida; family Ellobiidae; genus Ellobium; species Ellobium chinense. The sequence goes on from JAWQUT010000110.1 coordinate 289,993, forward strand.
ATGCTAAAGGATACAACAGGTACTAGACATTCTAAATGAAAAAAATTAAATAATTAATGATATTTGTATTATTTATTATGGAACAAGAAAATAAAGACAACAGATGTTTACCTAAATATTAAAAACCATGCTGCCAAGGCCTGCATACTGTTCAGACTTTATTATACCTTTTATCAGAGATCCCCATTATGATCTGTTGTGATGTCCGAGGATAATAATTCTCAATAAAGGCTTACTTCAAGGTTATACTGCCCACCCATAGCTTTAACATAGAAACTTACAGCTCCCCCTCCGTCCCACGTGTTGAGTAGTGCATGGGTGCAGATGTGGCCAACAGATGGAAAACAAAGCATGGCAACGTTATGTAATAGCAGTGAGAGTCTGGTGCACTATAGATCCAACATCTCATCCAGAAGCTGATCTTGAGTTTTACTTTATTTCAGCATTAAGCTGCCTAAGGAAAGGTATAATACATATATTACTGATCTTGTACTCTCACAAAACCCTCACAAGTTTGGGTCTTGATAAAAGAATTTGGGCGGACTTATTACACAGTATAGGTCATTAACTCCAAATATTAGGGTACATGTACATGTATTTGTTAACATATCTATTCTTTTTGTGAGCAGTATTTATTAACGTTACACATTACATTACATCTGAAATAGTGATTTCAGGGTTATGTCAGAGGCATTGTGCAACCATTCAATTTTTCAATTTAGATGCTTCAATGCTCTGCAGACACATTTTTTGATGATATGGTGCTTTCTTTGTTTCATTCATGCTGGATGTAAATCACCACTCTCTTGCCTGTAGAGAACCAGTCAAAACTAAATTATTAAGAAAGTGTGCATGATCTCATTTCATTACAGTCCTAAACAGATCACATATCAGAGACAGGCAAATATAGTATTTCCGATGTCATTACATTTGACATGCACTGTACTGTAGGAAATGTGAATCTCAAATACTGTATGTGAAACACAGCCATTGGCTAAAAAAAAATATCTTCAGATATGTATCTGCCTAACTCATAGTTTGTGTTTTGAGCGAAACTTTTTTTGTCACCCTAAAAAGTTGATGTAAATAGGACAAGCCATTTTCTTATGACTGTGACTATTTGCTATGTTTTTTTGTTTTTTTTTAAAATGGCAATGGCACCTATGAAAAAATATTTACAACACAAATCTACTGGAACAAGCACCTACCATGGATTGGACAGGTCTGGTCATCTGATGAATGGAACATATTTTGTTCCCTTTTATGAGAATATAAAAGTCGTAATATACACATAACCTCTTTGAAATGGTTTCACTTGGTAGTGTCAGTACCGGTAGCTCAGATTTCATTGATTTTACTTTAGTAATCTAATTGTGTTAGTTCTAGCTGATAAGCATTGAAGATAAATACCACTTGTCACTGAATTTAGGACCCAAACAAGTATTTCAGATGATGTAGGTGAACTTATCTGTGTACCCAGTTTGTTGATGGTGTCATTACAATAAGAAATGCACTCCAAAAGTGCTTTTATTTCTTCTTTTAGTTATGCTGTAGATATAGATGCTTTCATTAATTTGTGCAGATCAGGGTATCCATATGTTTCAAGGATCATGATCAGTTTGTGCTAATATAAAAGAAAATAAATATGTCATCAGTCCAAAATGATCTGTAACTGACTAAATGCAGGCCACTCGTTTTCCTTCTTATTTCTCATTACTGCATCTTAGGTGTGTGGAAGCTTATCCTGCAGAACAAAAATTTACTGGGAAACATTTTTTTTTTTTTCTGCTCCTTGCAGGAATAAATTGCTCTCAATCTGAACTGCAACTTGAAATCAATAATATTAATTCTGTTAGTTAATAAAATTCCATTTCCATTGAACACAAACTGTATACAGCTGTATTGAATAGCCCTACCAAGTTAAAACCTGAAGTGCTTTCAATCATCACTGCTCTTTTTCATGTTTTGCCAGTGGAATATTTTGTCGTACTTTCCCTGAGGCTCATTGTGATATCCTGTTCACCCATACTTGTTTCATTTTGCCAGAAACTGTTGAAAAGAATATCAGTAGACTCTGAAAAATCTTGCTGCATATGACTAAGCAACTGAAAATTCAGACTGTGTTGCAGGCAGATCGACTGAAATTGATTTACACACTGACATATGAGCAGATTCATGTAGGGTTGTATTTTAGAGGCCAATATTATCTAAGGATAACTGCGAGTTTTTTAGTTTCTTTTTTAGCCCTTACTTGCTATATACAGTATTAGGGGTTACAGAGGAATCTCTTAAGTATTGGTCCTCCTTCTAATGTGTAAATATTTTTATTCTGAATGCCCCAAGAAGAGTGACCCTCCTCTCCCCCCCACCACCTCACAAAAACAAAAAAACAACTTGATCTACAGTCAGTTTTAGCTTTCAATCATCCATCACACGCCATCTTGGCTGGCCGTTGTGGTTAGTGAGAGGAAGAGGAAACAAAAGGCAACTGCGGTATCATTTTCAAATTGAAATGTGTGAACTAGAATAGGCTAAACTTCTGACTCACAATCTTAGCTGTAATTCTGTAGAATGCAACTCATGCAGTAGATTGTGCCCATGGCACAATGAGCAGTGGATCAGGCAATTTTTTTTTGCAATTGAAGATCTACTAGTTACATACATTTGTCGCTTCACAATTGCATAATTGCAGTATTAATATACTTAAAGCCACCCTCTGCTTAAAGAATGCAAAGTTTGCAAACATCAGAATACTGCATTTTCTATATTTTTGTCCATGCTCATGAGGATTTTCAATTAAGCTGAGATGACTGTCATTGTATCTCAGTTTCAGAACCTTTTCATTTGCTTGCAACAGCATCAGAAAGCCAATTTATTTTGTCTGATGAATTAGCCTTCAAGTTTGACTTCAAGCAGTTTACAGACATCAGACATCTGGTGTATTTGTAATTTAAGGTATTAGTGGCAGAAATTGTTTGCATGTCTGGCATGTCTTGTGCTCTTTGGGTATCTGCTGAATGTCATAAGAATCCTATGATATACAGTAAAACATTGATATCGGCAAGAAAACGTCCAGGCAAAATATTAGTTCTTATAGTAATGATAGAGCGGTAGGTTAAATCCATCGACTGGTCACTTTTAAGGAATCAGCCTTGCAGATGACAGTTCTCTGTTCCCACAAGTTTTTTCAAGAGTATTCTTTATGTGTGTTCTACTGAACTATTCTGGAAATCAAATTATGGGAAGGAATTTAAGAAATCTTACCCAGGAATGGTGTGGTCATGCCAGCTACCCTGTTACAAAGAGAATACTGTAGTTCTATTCTTTATGGTTATATATGAATGTGACAGTCCATACTGTACACAAATTCTCTTTTATATTATGCTCCAACCAATTAAATCCCAGCATTCTATAGTCAGTCAGTCATCTTCTGTGTTGAGATAAAATGTATTCCACAGTCGTTTAGAAGGAAAAAAAATTTAGGAAAATAATTGTGCATGCAATAATTTAGATAGTATACAGTAGTATGGAGAGACCAAATTCTTCATAAAATGTGAAGATCTTGAGTATTTTGGCTCATAAATTATGAATTCCAGTAATATCATCAGAACGAGCTTTTAATATTTAATCAATATTTGTATTTGATCAGATTTGTGAAATAAGGCTGCTTGTATCAATGTGAGCCCTATCAGTTGAACTTCACAATCTTGAATTCCAGGAGACCTGCTTGAAAATTTGAGATGCATTTGATATGAGCCAATCCAAAGAATTTTTATTGTAGATGGCAAGTGACAGTTACATACATGTATTAAAATTATAAGGTAAGAAATTGTTTAAAGATTACATGTATGTTGATTTGGTTTAAAACAAAGTGAATGATATTCTGTATATGTACAGTTTGCTTCAGTCATTTTAAACTGATTTGTTAAGTGCAAGTGATAAGAAATGAGCTGACATTTTTGTCTTCTTCATATTGTGCAAGTTATCAGTGTTACACATGTCAAAATAACAAGCTGGTTCATGTCAGCTGTCATTGATTGAACAAATAAGCTTTTCAGTTCAGGTTGCACCGAGGATAGTGGTCTCTTCATGTGATGTGCACAGATCAAGAAGTAAATATAGGTTCTTTGGAAAACATCTCAGTGTGTAACACTGACAACTTATAAGAACAAAAGGTTTTAACCACCTTTTTGGAATATAGTACACTAGGGACTGGTGGTGTTTTACAAGCTTGTAGGGAAGTAAGAGATGGTGAGGTTCTTTTGTACTTGACCAAGTGTTCTTTCAACAATTCTTGGCAAAGAGGAAAATAGAAAACACCAGGATGAGTGGTAAATTCTTGTGTAGTTATCTATGCTTTGAGTCTAATTAACCTGTTTGTTAACTTATTTATGACACAAGGTGTGATCCAAAAATCCCCGCACTATGCCTGTAAAAGCTTGTAGACTTACCCTAGGTATATTTCTCCATCATCTTCAAGGTACATGTAGTCCATTTTGGAATCAGCACAATGATTTCAATGCCACTGGCAAGCTTAGAAGCATCTCTGGAAATTTTTTGTCAGCCATGGATGCAAGTTTCATCTCCAAAACTTCAAGCCAATGCCCTGATGGGGCCCCCAAAATAAAAAAGGTGCACCGTTTCTAAGTCCAGAGATGAAAAAGCATACTGGAAAGTGTAATCACGAAATTTTTGTGTCCTGTAGGGTTCCATTCTCCAGATAATGTTCAGACCCAAACAAACAGTCTTTACAATAAAGTGGAAATTTTGAGTCCAGTCTCATGAAACCAAAACTGAGAGCAAGTTTTTAATCAATTCAAATTTATCAGTATGGCACCTGTACTGAAACATCTGACAAATTATCAGATAGCACCCTTTGATGTGAGAAAATGAAATCAAATAAGGGAAATTCATTGTACGATGGAAGACTTTCCTGTCATGCACCATCAGTAATTCAGTCCTCATCTCAAATCTCCTTCCTCTCAACTGAATTTTCATCCTTAGGGAGAGAAAGAAGTTTTATGGAGCTGTCTGCAGGTCAGATGGTCAATGCCAATTCTTATTATGGGCATTGGGCTAAGTTGCGAAGCCATGCGACTTGCAGAGGCACAACAGCTGCAGGTGACCACTGCACCATGATAATGTACCAGCACACCTTGCCCTCAGAGTTTAGTGATTTTTAGGCTCAGTCAACAAGGCTATTTTCTCCTCGTCTTCTGTATATGCCAGACTGTGCTTCTAAAGACTTTTTCCTCTTCCTAAAGATGAAAATTCAGCAAAGGAATGAGATTTGAGATTCAGAAGACTGAATCACAGATGGTGCCCATCTTACTGCTACATAAAGACTCACTGTAAATGTGAATTAGAAGCTACATTTCTCTACCGAGGCTTTGTAAAAACCTGAGTCAAGTTTTGTAATGTCATGACAAGTTTCAGTCCTCCAATACCTTGTATGAATGACCTTGTATGCCCAGTCTTTTAATTATTTAACCACCATTATGAAGTAGAGGCCTGCATTGCAAAAAAAGCCAAGAAGTCATCTAATCGGATAATTTTGGGGCTTCCTAGGTATTTCAAAACAGGGTTAGTTGCAGATTTAAAACAAAAAAAGTGTTACATTCAGTAAAATCTTTTGAATGCACCCTTAACCTTGAAGTGTTATTTATGTGATACTAAATCAAATAAATGCGTGAACAGAGCTTGGTGTTTCTGTCCATCTTATATGTCATCTTTATTGTATATACATATGAAAATCGTCACATTACATCCAAGGACTCAGATTTTGGCAAAGCCTTGAATATGGCCTGGTTTACCAGAGAATTATTGAGCTTTAGGTAAAATATCCTTAAAAAGAATTGTTGAGGCTCCATAACCTAGAAAATGTTCCACAAGTCCATGTCACTGTTTTACAGTTGTTGGTTTCTTTGAAGGTGTTTCAGTGTGTGTACTGTGTCACCATTATTCTGTCAACAGCCTGACAAGGAGCCAAGCTGTGAATGTCCAATCCCTTTGCAGAAACCTTGAACTTCTTTGCCCCCCC